>JAKSZP010002652.1:0-332660 GCA_022478985.1 Massospora cicadina
TTGTTTTTACTAGAGAAGCCTAGATCAAAATACCCACTAAAGGAGAGGAAGTCAATGAATCTAATGAGTAAGAAAGCCGCCTGAGTCAGACAATAGTAGCCACTGACTCATAGGAAAAAAGATTTGCATTCATGACTTAAGTGTTAAGTGCATGATACTCTAGTGGAGCACCAAGGGCTACAAAGCACTCCTGAATTCGCTTGAGATGGAGGCCAAGTCTGAAGAGGAAAAATAGCCATAAGTATGGGTAACTTTCAGAGACATCCTGAGCTTGATTTGGAAATAGTTGAAAGATACATGGAGGCGGCATACCACTGCCACATATGGGCGAAACTGGAACCAAACCCAAAGTTATAGGAGGTGAGTGGCGTAAATGTAAATTTTTTTATTTTTTAATTAACAAAAACAAAGCAAACTTATTATTAAAGCAAAAGAAATATCATGTTATAGTCATTTTTGTGGATATCAATAATCTTTGTTAATTTAACATATATTTTACTTTTCTGCACATATATATTTTTGTTGAAAAGGGCATTTACTAAAAGTTATTATTTGCTTTTTATCTTCATAATTCATGATTGGACTGAGATTTTAGAGATGTTAATAGTTTAAAGTTTAAGAGATAGCATAGTTAATATTAAATACCTTTAATATATGTGACAAACTATATAAACCTTAAACTTAGTCTAAGATACAAAACTTGTGATACTACTAAGGCACCAAGCTTATTATAATGCTATAAATGAGTTTTTAAACCCTGTCATTTAACATACATATGTATAAATTAAAGGTATGCTTTAACTTGAACATGGCACACAGACAATTATTTGGGAAGCACACCTTTTATAGATGTATACCAGGTACTTTAAGGGACTGTCCTTGAACTTGGTATATTGACATTTTAATTGTAAGCCTTGATAGGAATTGCAACTGTAAACATATAAGAATTTTTCTTGGTGTTGATAAAATATCTTGAGGTAAATTTAAATCTTCTCTTAGCATATTAAGCCTTCTGGTATCTTCTATCAAGCATACAAAAAATTTTAACGCATAATCTTATACTAATGTCATCTTTAGTAGATTGATCTTAAGTAATAGTACTATGAGCAACCTGATTTTTTAGTGAAAGTATGCAAGTTAGTCTCAATGGGCTATAAAAGATCAAAACCAATTTAATTTATACAGCTTGCTCATTTTTTATAGCTACGTTAAGCAATTCTGGGCTGTCATGGGTCAAGAATTCAGCCCTTGATTTAATATGAACATAAGAACCATCACTCTTATAAGCTATTATGGCATGTACACAAAACATCAATGGGTTTAAATTGATTTGCAAAAATGAAAACGTGTGTGTTTTTTATCTGAAACTTTCTTGTAATTTTTTAAACGAAATATATCCAGTTACTAAGTAAAAAGGAACTTTTATCTCATGGAAAAGTATTTGTTTTTTAAGCTGCAACAATATGATATTTCAAAAACTTTTCTCTCTCGTTGAGAACATTTTTGCAACAAATTCAATCTAAGTCTAGGGAAAGTTTGATAATCTCATCAAGGAGATTAGTTGGCGCCCAATGTCATAGAGCAGTTGGGCGAGTAAAGTTAAGGGCACAGGTGTTGGCCCCACTCAACCAAGTTTTGTAAATGCCCCAGCGAGTCTGGAAGAATAGATAAAATTAGTAATAAAAACTGGTGTTTACCATTCACCAGAAATTTTGGCCTGGAAAGCGCGCTGCACCCAGTTCATCAATACGCCGCACTCCCAATCACTATTGTCAGTGGAACATGGGGTGCATGTTTTCCTGGATATTCAGCAAACGGCGCTTTGGGAAATGTTCTGTGAAGATGTACACACACATTTCCCAAACGCTGTGTACATCGCACCCCACTCCATGCCACATGGTTGGCTGGATCTTGGATTTGAAAATAAGGAAGCGGCAGATGAAGCTGCAAAGGTGTGAGTAGTAGTGGGCCTCCCAGATGGTCAATGGGTAGTCAAAATGAAGCACACCTGCTGGACTAAATCAAATCAAATTTTTGTAACTTTTGACTTCCTACCTACTATGGTCAAGCACACCGTGCTAGAGCACCACCTGAAGGCTGGGCTCACCATATATGAAGAAATACAATCCTTCAAAATGCAGCACTTTACGCTCATGCCAAACCTGTGCACAGGCAAAGCAATTGCTGTTCTCACCCCATCCGTGGGGATAGCGGAAGATTTGACCCAAATCCCACACACCACTTATGTTGAAATCAATGGGAAAAAAACACCCATCCAATTAGGGTCACCGTGGATAGTGCACCTCCTATCTGCACTTTCTGTCGCACTTTTGGCCACAATGCCCATACCTGACCCTCCAAGGAGGGCATTACTCAAACCAAAATTCTTTTGGATGCAATGTGCGGTGCAGACACTCACTATGAACTGACACTAGACACCGATGCAGCCTTCCCATGGATAGCACAATGCTGCTACATTCTAGCAAAACCAGTGTCCTCACAAGAGCGGAAGAAGGCCAAACAGGGCTGCAAGGCAATAGCCAAGGAGGCGGCCAAGACCGAATCTGTAATCCTGCCAGCCCAGCTTCAGGAAGACATTAAGACTTTTGTGGTGGAAGCAGCTCATGAATCCCTCAACCAATAAGATTGGGACGCACAAGCTGATTGGGTCACCCAAGCTGAAAACCCAATGGTCAAGTCAGTTTCACCTGACCAATGCACCCAAGCATCAATTGGGACTGAGTTGCTCACCAATAATCCTGCTAAAATTTCACCTCCAAGCGTTGGTGCGCTGCAAATGCACACACTGCAAAAAACTCATCCCACAGCGGGGAAAAGCAGAAGGCAAAAACCAACATGAACCCCACTGCTAAATCTTCCCACTCCAACACATACTCTGTAGCACAGAATAACCACACTGCCAAGCAGCGACGTGATGAAAAAGAGAAGGTTGAAGGGCTTGGGTGTCCTTCCCCTCACACCTAAAGTGAAATGGGGGGAGCCTTCACTTTAGGGACGTTGAACATTGCTGGACTCAAGGTCTTGCCATACCAGGCTAGGAAACTGAGTTTTTTACAAAATAATTTGCCTGTGGACATCCTGGCCATCCAAAAAACTCACTGTCCACACAGTACTGAGGAATTATGAAAAACCATGCTCCTCCCTTCCCTCTCCTTTTGGTCTACACATTGTGGGGCGCTAGTTTGAGTGAACCATAGTTTTAAATTTATTTCATCATTGACATACCTAGATGGCCGCGTCCTTGTTGTCACCTTTTGTGGGATGATGAATTGCACACTATCATTAATATTTACACACCAACCTGTGCACGAGAACGCCAGGAATTTTTCTTGGTAGTCATTTCCCTTCTGAAACTCCCTGACCCATTTGTTGTTGGCAACATGAACTTCTGGATGAACCCATCCACAGACCGCTGGCCCTCATCTCCTACACCCCCACAGGGGCACGTTGAACTTTGAATTCTCAAAGCCACCCTAGGGTTGTTTGATAAATTGCCACATCATGCTCCGCTACTCACTAACATGTCACACCCCCACATACACAATGGCCAGCTAAGGTCCATGACCCGCATTGACCTTATTCTCATGCCATTAAAATTTCAAACTTGAATTTTCCACTTCAACATGATGAAAATCAATTTCTCTGACCACAGGATGGCATCAATTTCATTCCGTTTGTCCAATCCAGCAGCCCATTTGCCAAAATGGTGCACACTCCACCCAGCCAAAATAGCATTGCCAAGATTTTCCTTGTGGTTGGAATCTGTGACCTCATCTCTGGAGTTTGTTGCACCGTTATGTGCAGACCCAATTTCCACCTGGTCAACCTTCAAGGCAAACACAATCTTCCAGGCTCCCACCTCTCCTCCCGCCACTCATGGGCCGCCTTGGCAGTCTTTTTGCACACACTGGCAGAGTTGGACCACCTGGATTCTAATGTCCCTGCTGTAGGCTACACCCAGCTTGGGGTCACAAGTGGGTGGAAGTGTCCACCAGCCTTAAAGCAATGAAGAGACAATACAAGCATTGGGTTTGTGTTCAATATAAAGCAAAGCATATTACAGCGGGTGACATGTGCTTCACTTACTTCTTTTTAAAATTCTTCGCAACACGCCAGAGTTTGGCCTGCACACAGGTGTAGGCCAGACAATTCCGTAGCGGATATGCCAGCTGAAGTGGTGATCGAGATACAAAACTATTACTCCAAATTGTACCTGTCCAAACCAATTCCGCCGGCTGAAATGACAAATTTTCTCAATAGTGCACACATCCGCACCATTTCCCAATTCCCAGAGTTGATGAATTTGATTACTTAGGACAAACTCTGGTCTGCTGTTCACGGTGCACCATATAGAAAGTGGACAGGCCCAGATGTCATCCCTTATGAGTTCTATGTGAAGTACTTCAAGGATTTTTCCTCCTTGCTGCTTGCCTCTATGAATCAATGCCTTTTGTAAACACGCCTCCTATATGGAGGGCAAGAGGCCTTCACAATTACATTGTACAAAAAAGGATATAAGCTGGACTTGGCCAACTGGCGCCCCATTTCAATCACAATACACAGACACAAAAATTTTATTAAAATCATGGCTAACCATCTAGGGGTTGTTGCTTGTGCTCTCATTTCCCTTGAACAATTTGGTTTCATCCCCAAAAGGTCGATTTGGGACAATATACACACCATAACCAACGTCTGTCAATCCACGGCTTCTGGAGCACTTGTGTTTTTAGACCAGAAGAAGGCCTATGATAGAGTCAACTGGGAGTACTCAGAGACTGCCTCCACAAGTTTCGCCTCCCCTTTTGCTTCATTAATTGGGTGATGTTGCTAACAGAATCTGCCACAATGGCTGTGCGTGGCCCTGGCTTCCTCATGGATGTAGTTCGCCCTCAAAGGGGCCTGCACCAAGGGGACCCCCCTAGCCCACTCTTATATAACCTCAGCCTTGACCCACTACTTCGAAACGTGAATACCCGCCTCACTGGGGTCCATGTGCCAGGCCAAGCCCCAGTCAAGATGTTGGCGTTTGCTGATGATTGTGTGGTTGGGGTGTCTAACAATCATGATGCATGCGCGCTTGAAGATACTATCCAGATTTACTCCAGGGTAAGTAATGCGGCACTCAACGCCTCCAAAACCGAAATTGTTATCCTTGGCTGGTATTAAGCCCACTGGGCCCCAGCGCCCTGTTTCCTACCTGCCTCATCGACTAGTGCACGGGATTGCTTGCCCTGCTCACCACACTCCCCCGCTTATACTCCCCTTTGTGCCATGCCCCACCGTTGGCCCTGTCCGCCATTTGGAGTTGTGGCTGGAGGCAGGAGGGTACACCTCAACAGTGATGGAGCACCATATTCTGGACAACGTTACAAAACGCATAGCATCCTTCAGAGCCCACCAAACCTCCTTACAGGCAGGGTAATGCTAGCCAACTCTAAGCTCCTCTCTAAAGTTTAGAGTGGGGCCTATGTTATCGCCTTTTCCCCTTGTTTCTTCAAGTCATTATACACCCTTCTGCAAGGGTGGCTTTGGTTAGGCTGCCCACCGCCGGTGCAACTGGATATCATGTTTGGCCCTCGCTATAGTGGTGGTATGGGCCTGCCCAACTTTGAGGCCCATGCTGCCAAAATCCTTGGCACCTGGATTGCTGCCGTCACTAACCCTACGATCTCAGCCCAGCACTGGTCCCATGCAGCCTGTTCCAACTTCTCCCATGCCCTGGGACTCACCAATACTTCTCAACTCCACTCTATGTTAAAGTAACTTGCCTCACATCCTTCTGCTGCGGGCCCACATGGGACGTCGCCCCACTTCAAAAGGATCCTCCTCTCCATGTGGAGCGCTGAGTGGAGAATTCACATCTGTGGGCACACCGCCCAGAGGGGGAGTCCATCTACTCAGTTCACCCAGGAGGTACATGGACTTCCCATTTTGAACGGAGTGATACCCATGCGACCCCTACCATGGCCAGGGTGGACTACCTGGACATTATGGACATCCCCTACCCCTAGATACCCAGAAAGCCATTTGGAAGAACACCCACCACCCTCTTCTGCAACCGCATGTTTGTTACCATGTGTGGCGCTGCTTGTGACGGGTATACCATACTGCTGAACGCTCTAACGCTTTGCACTCACCTGTGTCAGTTATGGTCAGTATAGAATGCTGGTTCACCGCCTGGAAGAGTGCCCTTCATCAAAGGCAATATGGCGTGAGGTGCAACGTCTGTTTCTCCAGGATCAGGCACAGCCCTTCAGCCTGTCTAAGGACATGTTTGCTTTATCCATGGCTTCCCCTCTTCCACCATCCTTCCATGTCTTGGTAGTTTCAATCGATATGTGGACTATACATATGATTTTCTTGGATGCTATCTCTGGCTCTACCCCACTCTCCAGAAAGCTCTACGCCAGTTCCAGTCGCATCTAGTGGACCGCTTTCAAGTGTGGATGTTTGAGTGCCTCCTACCCTGTTGCCATCAGTTGGTTTCATCCTGGTTCCCAGTTTGGTTCATAGTTTCAGACCCCTTCCTACATACGTGCTCAATAGTAGCGCATGCCCCTGCACACGTTACCCCCTCCCTTCTCTTGGCGTTCCCTCTGGCAACAGGAGATAGCGTCTGCTTCTTTGAGGTGACCTCCTCTCGCTGAAGTTAATTTGTTTAGTATCCTATCAGAAGTGTCCGTCCCCTGATCAGCCTTGCCCATTTAAATTTTAATTTAAGATTTAAAACAATGATATTTCAGAAAAGAAACTTTAATATTGGTTGTCAGTGTTTGCATTGTGTATGTCTCCATAGATAATTTATGTTTAAGAAAACATCAATAAAGAGAATGAACCTGTTGAAAAAATGGTATTTTTTGAAAAAGATCTCCAGCTTAAACTATAATATATGAAATCTTATGTAGTGCTCCCTTAAATTCTTTGTAGTAAATAAAAAAGCTTTAAAAGAACGCTTCTGTGCCAAAGTATACTTATCTCAATAAATAAAACTTTCAAATTGTAAGACTTTATTTCTTGAGACAATGTTAGGTTTTAATGAGGCTTACTTATAAATATAAAATAATGTAAACTAAGGCAGAATAAGATCTTTTACCTACTTCTAGTATTGTAGAGGCTATAGAAGAAGAAGAGAAGGAAATAGCAATGTTATATTGATACCAGTCTTCATCTAGTAATATAATTTTCAAGTTTCTGGAGTTTGTTGGCAGTTTATACAAAGCTAAATAATATTTAGTCATATTGCATAAGCGGGCATCCTGGAGGAATATTTCAATAGGGAAATTTGAATTTGGCAATAAACAAATCAGAGAATATATGACAAAGAATGATTTATCTACTTAAAAAGGATTTATTTATAGTTTATAAAGCTATTTTCCTCTATTCAGGATATTATGCAATTTAACTGGCAACATTTTTTCACTCTTCAAGAGAGCTTTTTTCTTAGTTTTTAAGTGATCAAATTATTGTACTCAATGAGGGGAGATTCTGAATCATTAAGATCCTTTGTAATTTTGGAAGTTAAGATGGTTAATAGACTCATTGGGTGTGGTTCCCATCAGATAAGGGTCACCTCATTAAAGTTTCAGTTCATATTTAACTGGCGTAAACTCTGTCTCTCTCAACAATGTACCCTTTAATACTTTGCTGAGGAGGTAAATAACTCCAGAGGATACTTTAATGGACTTATTATACAATAGACCTATTTCATGGAAGCGATGGAGTTTTCTGGGCTCTGGTGTATTATACCAAATATGTCTCAACCATACTAAAATCAGGCTTTTGGGCTCTTCCTCCTAATTGATGATGGTAAAAGAGTACTTAACCTTAATTGATACTTAGGCATGTAGGTTTTTGTGCATTGGCTTGTTCAGTTTCTCTTATATAATAGACCTAGGGACCTTGCACCAGAGCCTGTAGCCTATAAATCGTTTCTGCCAGTCTCAACATATCTAAATCAGCTGTGTCAGGGTTAGTAGATTTTATTATGGGTTGGAAGCTAGAGTGCAAACTGGTTCCTAACGTACAGAGCCTTAGAAGGGACATCCTAAAACTTAATAATAGCTTACCTGTCAAACCATAAGTGCTCCAGATAAAACATTTTTTCCATCATAATGTTTCAGTTTGCAACACTTAAGGAGTTTGGATATAGGCGTACCATTACATCACTCTACTGCTCATTAGCAGAAGAGAGATAGGGGTTTTTAAAGGCTTTATATTTTCCCAATAAAAAATAAATTTTGTTACCGCCTGGGATACAAAATTTGGACCATTAAAAAAAGAGCTTTTGGGCTATCATGCGTGGTGAATACTATCTTGAAAAAAAATAAGTGGCTAATGTAGTGGCGGAAGCTACTTATGTGACTTTGGCCCATCAGGTGAAGTGATTGATGGCAAGCATAACGCATCACTATTCTTAGATGGAGGTTAGCAAGATCTCAATTACGTCAATAATGACATTGGCAAAAGGTGAGGTTGGCCCAACAACTTGATGTTAATATGATTGAAAGGACCATGGTTGCACTAATAAGGCAGTTAACTGATAATATTGCAGATAGAGTTGTCATGTCTTTTCAGCAGCATTGATTCTTAAGCCATTGATAGGGTTTATGAAAAGCGCCATGACCCACAGTAGTATGTGCTTCCAGTATGGGAGAGGTCTTGCCAAGGGGTATACATAAGGTAATCAGGACATCCCTACGCGTTTATAAACCAGCCATTGATCAAATCAGGGCTGAAAGGCATACGTTTTAGTTGTTCTTGAACCTTGAGGTCTCTTAATCCCACATCTCAGGTCACCCAATCAGCTCATAAACTCTGATCTTATTTGGAAGCATATGATGTAAGTTTAGGCAAGCGGGATAGTCAACTGGAATTCTGTTAGATAGCTCATACATGGTTACAATAGAAAAATATTATTTCTGTGGTTGAGGGCTCATTAAGCAAGTCCTCCATCAAGCTCTTATCTGTTGCAACCACCTTAACAAGGATCAAAATGTTACAATTGTGAAGCGTTTCTAATAAGAGAAGGGGCATAAAAACTTAATTTCAAGTAGCAAATTTAATCAATAATGTTTCAAGGTGCTATAATTTTTAATTCCCTTTGTAAGAGCTTTACTGAAATAAGAAATATGGTGCTTGACTTGATTAGGGTAAAGTTGTGCCAATATTACTCTGACTGTGACATCAGAGCATCTATGAACAGGAAAATTTTATTTCAAATTTGAGGCGTGCCAATGTAGGAGCTGACTTTAAGGAATCTCTCAGGGAGTCTAAACCCTGTTGTTTAGATTTTTATATGTTTAATTGGATCACTTTCTGAAGTAAATATAATGGCTTATAAAGTTTTTCAAAGTAAAGAATTAAATGTCAATGGTAACCAATGATTCTTTAGAGACCTTTATATTACGGAATTCACTTATTCTGAACATCTTTTTTAAGATTAAAATCTTATCAGGCGATGGTAAGATTATCTATTAAGCCGCCTTATGGCCCAAAGATTCATCTCCTTATGGAAAAACTATTCTTGGCGGGCTTCAGCTTCACGAAAGCTGCTTGCATCTGTTTAAGGCTTTTTTAGGTGTTGAAAATGCTTGTTGATGGTATGGGAGAGCATCATAACATCATCCAATTAGGCTAATATGAAGAACATTTTGAGGTCTCAAAGAATAACTTCCATTTCCTGTTGGAAGGTTGCAAGGGTGTCGCATAATCCCTAGGGCATAGGGTCAGCCAAATACCATTTTACTGGAGATAAGTGCACGTTTCTCTCTGTAAACAGTGACAATTTTAATCTTCTAATTTTCATTGTTGTGACTATTGATGGAGAAAATTGGAATCTAGAAAAAATTCAGAGAGAATTGCTAATTTGAGTTATTGGGTAGCTTTACTGGTTTATTGCATTCATTCACCTGTAATTAATCACATCTTGATAGAATCTATTTATATTGCATACCAATAGTAGAGGAGAGCCCTTAGGCTCTGAGAAGGCTTTAACAGGCCAGTATTTATAAACATTCTAAATCCTTAATTACTTGGGCTTCTACTTTAAAATTTTAATATGGCCTGGTCCATGTGGGTTAAGTATCACTGGTGTCTGAATATTGACTATGGGCTCTGCTAGTTGGCAGGCTAACCAGTATGAAGACTGGTCAGCCCTTGCCATTTTGCCTTAGGTGTCGGGGCTAGCAGCGCTAGCTAACCCCTTGGCATGTCATCCATGCCATTTTGTGGATTCCCTAGCCTAAACTCCAACCAATGTAATAAATAATAAACATATAAACAAAGGTAGAATAGGCAAAGGGAGATATTTATTGAAAGGGAAGCACCAGGTATTTAAACTATTTACAAAAGGGCTACTGCACCCATTGCCAACCTATTGGCTCTTCTGCTGGTTCTTTCATCCAACCACTTCTCTTCTTCTACTTTCTCTTCTTTATCTACATTATTTCTTCCCTGGCGTCGACCCTCTCACTCCATCCTTCCCAATGTCTGAATTAGTTTTGGTTCATCCTTGGCCTTAAGTTGCAGGTGAATTATATAGATAATCTAATTAAATGTTGAATTTAAATTCGACCTTTGTTATTAATAATAATGCGCTGGAAACAACTTTGGTCACTTGCTTTGACTTGGAATATCTCGGCATCTTGCTGACATCTATTCTCATCTAATCTTGATAATAAATGAGACACCAGAAACAACCTTGGCCACCTCAAACTTATAATTGTCTGATCCACTGACGTTGGATCAGGCAGCAAATTCATGGGTAAGTACATTGGCTTTCCACTGGAAATCCCAAAATGGACCATGAATGGCTGTTGGCATTGACCACTGATTCTGCTGACTTTTTGGATCATCCTTGGCTATTAGTCGCCAGTGATCCTTATAGTGTTTGGGGCCACCAATTGGCCCCACTCGAAACTAAATACAAAACTTGGCAGAATAACAATTTTGGCATAACCCAAATTGGGGAGCAACTAACCAGCAATGAACCAAATAACACTAAATTCAGTCAATAAACCATTCCACCGGGATTGGCTATATCATTCCAAATAATGCTAAATTATTGGAGGATTCCATCTGGTTAAAATCACGACAACTGGTATGCACCTTATGTGGACCTCCTTCATTATTCAAAATTTTTCTGATGACTTTAAGATTATGACAGTTTACTCTTTATTTAGGAATCTGCCAATTATTTTTGCTCAGGAGTAAGGTCTCATCAAACTTTACCTCCACTTGCACTATGATGGGATAAAGCCAGTCCTAAGGCAACCAGATATTCATAATTAGTGATTTAGCCAGCTTAAGTAATTGATTAAATGAGGCCATATGATATTGGATGATTTTGAGTCAAAGTTAGTGGTTTTTTAGTATGATTAGACACCAAGAAGGGATACATTTTTATATGTGGGATAAAGTATGAAAGGACAAGTCAAGAGCTCATGTATATAAGAATTGATTTTTTAAAAAAACTTCCAATCAATGAGCAGAAAGTATAGCGTTTTGGATTCCCATCTAGACCAGAATACGAGACTTAGGAGAATTGAAGACCTTAATAATAGGGAAAATGGCATTTATATTTATGCGTTGACTGTATATGGAAGTAATTTGATTTTTGGCCCCATTACTTGATATTTCAGCCACTAATAGATGTGGAATTTACTAAACAACAACTTCAGTCTTTTACCTTCCCTCTCTACTTCAGGTTCTGAAAGATAAGTGGAACTTGATACCCAATATGGAAAAATAGATTTTTGTGACTAATATTGGTGTCAAACTTGACCAGGAACAGCATGCCTATGAGCAAGTCATAGCCATCATTATCTAAGACAATCAATCTAGCAGACACTACTAGGTACTCAAATTGGATGGTCAACGACGAGTAAGCCCAAAGGATCTAGTGCAGGAGAGTTCAGCTGTTCTTTATTTTAAAAGTATGTTTATAATGGCGAAATCTTTTTATGCTTCATAAGGTGGAAGGAGACAATAATGAATGTGGAGTTGGTGTCAACAGTAGCCAGAGCCTTCACTTTTTGCAAGGCTATTTTTATACAAGTGAATTTGGAGCTAAAGCGAGAGAAATAATATATAGCATTAGATATAATAGCCTCAATGAGGGTGTCAGAATTCTTTTCCTAAGGCAGAATTAGTGGAATGAAAGAATTTATATCCAACTATAGTTTTGTGGATGTCATGTCCATCAAAAGCAAACACAATAAAGCACATGGGTTTGGGTGATGATAAGTAAGTTAAAAGGCGTAGATTTATTAGCATGGGGACTCACATCTTAGTATGACGCGTCCTTTTTAACATCAACTAATTCTTTCTTTTAATAGTGACTCTCTTAGTGATTATAAACCCTCAATAGGAGAAGGGGTCGCTTCTGATCAGGGTTTTGTGTTTTGTCCAATGGCATAGATAAGAGGTCAAGAACCCTTAAAGGATGAGAGATGATATATATCTGTTTACAAAGATTTAAGATAGCTTTTTGATGTTGAGGATTAATTGTAAAGCTTTTTGACTACTTAGAAATGAAGCACAAGATGGCAGTTAAAAGAGAAAGAAAATAATTCAGCAGTTATCACATACAACAATGTAATTTGGTTACAGAAGACTAAATCTGGGGTTCATAATAAAAACAGTTAGAAAAGTCAGAATAAGATTCTACCTTTTGTGTGTATGCACATGAAGGCTTGTTTCTAATTAGACAAGGTTAAATTAGTACATTACTCTTCAATAAGAGCCATCTTCACTTGATTCTAGGAAACACATCCTTTAAAGTAAAGCATCATTTCTTAGGGGCTCTAATGTCAAAGTAGGTCTGGATATGCTAAGCTTTTTGTCTACCAGTGGCAAGCTCCATGGCCCTTTTTTACACAAATAAGAAGATATGAATTTTCTCTATATCAGGGATATATTTATTCCAAAGTAAGTCTAATTAATAATCATCAGGATCAGTGAGAACGTGTTAGCTGGGATTGTGGCCACCCAATTTATATGAAAGAGTCTCTAGAAGGTTGGTCATGCAAGTTTGATCAAGTTGCTGTTAAGAAATTGAGATCCTCTAAAAGATCCCCAACTCAGTTACTTACATGAGCATGGAAGCCTTAGAATTGATAGCCTGGTGAATTTATAGATTTCCTGGTAACCTGGTCAGCGAGTTTCTGTGGTAATTCTCTTGTTAATTCTCAAAATGGAGTTGTGAAATATTTGATTTATATTATAAATTTAAGTTGTGTGATGGTTTCATTTACTAGTGGTCATGTATAAACATTTGTTGAATAATTAAAATCTTTTTTATAGTGCTGTAAAGATCAAGTCAGCATAGAGATAAGTTCCTTTTAATGTACATTAAACCCTTTCTGCCAACCCCTAAATTATTGTATCATATTTTAAATCTGAAGTTCATGGTTTTCGTTCAGATTGCTCAATGGTTAGAGGATTACCTAGAGGTCCTTGGTACTCTAAGCTTCTAGTTCCTTCTGGGTGTTGTGGCCTTTTGGATCTATGGTTTTCTAAACTTCTTAAATGCCACTTATGAGATTGATTTTCATTATTTCTTTCATTAAGCTGACATATTTAATTTGTTAACATTCAATACTGATCTTTTATGTTTGCTAATTGTTGGGTTTCCATTTTTGTGGATCAATGGTGCTGTGCCCAAGAAGCCTAACAGTTTATACTTAAAGCAGTCCAAGACTCATGACAAGTATATTAAATATTTTGAGAGTGTTAAGTCACGCTTAAGTCCTGTCAGCTAAGGTATCCACCCTATGGTAAGTACAAAAAATCTTATTATTCCAAGTACTAAAAAGATTTATAGAGGTAATATTTTAATTTTTTTGGGTTAAAATAGGGTTTTTATCAGCTATATTTAACAATATAAGCCCCATAGGGTTAAGGGTTAATAAAATTTAATGGAAGCATAAGGATGGAGGCTCTTTGTCAGACGACGCATCTGAGATTGTAAAATGCCTTTTTAGCATATGTTAGATAGATATAAAAAGGTATGTTAAATTCAAGTTGGATGATACTTAGTATCAATTATATATATCGTTTGGCAGATTCTTGATGTTTACACTTTTGTGAATACGTCCTAATTTTTTGCCTTTTATGCCACATTGTTTTATGTTTGACTGACATTTTAATGACCTTTATTTCTTATTAAGCAGGATTTTATACCAATTATATGGGCTTAAATTGGTCTGGCCAAATACTCCTAATAGTTGGTTGAACTTTACTTACTACAATTTTATGTATGATTACTCAATGTGGTTTCTTTAAACCACTTGTTGTGTCTAGGCGTCTAATCTCTCATAGTAAACAAATTGTTAAAGAATCTTCCCATCATATCAGCTATCCTGATATCTGACATTTCCCACTTCAAGAATATTGGAAGGGGGAGCACCAACGCAAGGATCTGATATGTATGAACTTGATAGTTATCCATTTTCATAAGACTTAATTGAATATTCGTTTCCACGTTTATAGGCTAAACAATATGGCCCATCTCAGATGGAATCTTGCTTTCCTCCTCAGGGCCTATACAATTGCGATAGTAAAGTACTAAATCCGAGACTCAAAGGCAGGTAAAGGTTATTATGATGCATTTGCTGCCTGCTATTCTCTTGTAACTGTTTTGGCTGGATCAGTCATTATTTCTGATTAAAGTTGTATAATAAACTGGGGTAATCTTTTTTGAGCTTTTTCTGTCTCTTTGGCATTATCACTGTCAACTTTGCAGGCTAGTAGAACTAAGATACCATGCTCTTTTTAGTATAAAACCTAGAAGGGTGACAACTTAAAGATACAACGAAAACTTATCCTGTAATCCATTAATGCAATTGGGAGATATTGTTCCAGTATAATGTATTGTTAGTGGCCCTCTTGCTTAATATTGTGACTATCATTCCAATTGCTTTTCACGTTCTTATTAAACGAAGGGTTTAGGGCGCTGAATATAGTTTTTTGGGTCCCCATGATCATAGCTAAGGCTTTCGCAACTCTTTAATTGATTTTCCTCCCATCATTGCATAGCAGTACCCAAGGGCAACTTTGCTTAACAAATATTTTGGTATAGAGATTTATAGTAGCCTTGTCACTATGCGCAAGGATGGCATTTTCTTTGACCACATCAATTATTGATCCCCACAAGGATATATATAAATTACTTTTCTGGGTCTAGGCAGTAGACCTATGCTATCTAAACTAATATTATGAATCAGCTGCTGTGGGGCCATTGGCAGATACTTGTACTTAGCCTTATGTGGGAGTTTGCTTTTTTACAACTTATGCAAGTGTCTAAGACTTCCACTACAGAGTCCAGTATTTTTCCTAATACTTATGATCTTGAAACACCTGTAAAGGTTTTTGGCTCCTCCATGTCCTAAGGTATTGTGGGCTTTTATCATCACTGGTACCCATTCCAAAGGTTGCAAAAGGTAACTAGTCAATTCTATTATACCTATATAATACTCTATCAATTCTTTTTTTATTTACGTGTGTTGTTTCAACATTTTTTAACTGGTTCATCTTTTTCCTTCTAAGAGTCTGACTTCTTGGTAGGTTATTAAACCATTCGGCTTTGTTATTGTTTAAATATAGTAGAGTAATTTATTCAGTTTATCTACATTCATGTTTTGTCTCAGCTTGTGGGACAATGTTCATATCATAGTGCTGAAGTTTGAGAGCACAACGGGTTAGTCTTGCTGTTGGATCTTTCCTGTTTTGCAGCCATTTTAAAAAGCTTGATCTGTAACAACTTAATTGTGTGTACCGTGAAAGAAGGGCTGTAAATTTTTTACTACAGAAGGAGCATTTAGAGAATCTTTCTTAAAAACACTGATTTTTATCAGCTTTTGACAGTGTTTTACTGTAATAGGCCACTGGATGTCTAATGCCTTATTAATCCAGTTGTGAAAGAATGTCTCCTATAGCTAAGTTAGAGGCATCTGTAATTTATATTAATGACTTCCTATAGCCCATATATCATATAATTAATCTTCTTTCAACAAATCCTTCAGGGTTGTCAAGTGGAGTTCTTTGCTCAAATCTCCATATGAAGTGGTATTTTTGGCAATCAAATGAAATTGAGTTTGGCATTTGACAGATTTAGGGATAGAGCGATTCTGTGTTCCATCAATCCTAGAATACCTATATATCTTATTGGCTCTTCAGCCCAGGCATTTTTAAATTGCAAAAACCTTATTGTACAAGGGTTAAATTCTTCCTAAAATATGGAGTGTCCTGAGAAATTCAAATTTCTTTTATAAAAAGTTACATTTTGAAGACTTTAATTTGATTTGATTCTCTTTTTTTAGTACTAGATGGTCCCAACCCAAGGGGCTTGATTTGATTCTCTTGTAGTCGTTAAAAGACTGGTTTGAGGTGGTACTAATGATCGTTAAAGGTTTTGAGAACACCGTTATGTTATCCAGGTAGATGAACATGCAGATAAATTTAAGATCTTGCACAATGTAATCAATGCTTGTTGAAAATGAGATGAGAGCTTTGCATAATCCCTGATTACCTGGGTATTTTGAAATAATACTTCCATAAAAATTCAATGCGCATTTTCTTGATTCTCTGGCGATAGATCAAACTTCCAGTAGCCACTGGCGAGGTCCATCATGGAGAAGTAATTTGAGCTGAAGATTCAGGCCACAGCATACTTAATTCGTGGAATAAGATAGCCATCCTTTTGAGTCTATTTAGCTTCCTGTAATTCATCACTGTTCCTTGACCACCATTCTTTTTCTTAATAAGTAACAATGGGGATAAACATGGAATCTTAGAGGGCATAAGTAAGACAACATAAAGCTATTGCTTGAGTTTGGTCTTCATATATTGCTCTTCTCCATTCGACTTCATATATGGCTTTGATCATATTGGGTTGAATCTCCTATGTCAATACTATGTGTCCAATCCTTAATGCAACCATAATTGACATCTGAAGTTAAAAATATCCTGAAGATCTTCAAAAAATAATGCAATTTGACAAGTTCCTCCTATATTAACTTATAAATATTTGGACTTGAAGAATAGCTCAAATATAATTATTGCTGGGTAGTCCAAAATAGAGGTGAGTACTAATAAAGGGTACCTAGTTCTTTGTATTAATAGAAAAAATTGATCTTTCTTAATCTTTTGATGCTTTTGCAAAAAATTCATGCTTAGTATTTTCCAAGTAGCAGTTCAATAGGCCGCTGATGAGCTGGGTCAAGGACTAGTGACAAAACTCTTTAGATCCACTAAAATCATTGACATTAGTGATATGTAGCAAGAGGTTAAAGGGTATACTCAGAACTATATTAGTAGAAACCACTCTTTGCTCTTAATTTAGTTTTCTCCTTGGTAAAACGAAATGATATGCTTTTTCTGAATCTACTGAGCCAGGGGAGCTTTTTTATTTCTTCCAGAAGAAGAATATTAAAGGCAAATAATAAATAAAGTATTTGATTAGACAAGATTAAGCCTTATTAAAAGGATCTTTTTATTTATTTATTACAAGGTGAAATTTATATTTAAAGAGTGGTAAATACCATCTTTCTGGTTGTTAAATTCTTCGTATTCAATCATAAACTGTGTTTCAATAAGATTCATACTGGCCACTGTCCAGAGCAACTTTAGGAACTGATAAACTAATCTTTACGAATTGGATTGGCAGGGAAGAATAATCACCTATCACCATGGTATTGTTTGCACCAGCAGTGCTATACTTCTAATGTATTTGAGGTCAGTGGAGTGTTTGATCTTTTTGATGAGAAGGGATGAGACAACATTTATTGGCATCTCATATTTAAGGTAGCTATTATTATGATATTCTGAACGACCACTTCTATATGGTATTAGTTCCTCCAAACTTTGGTGGAAGGGTTGCCAACCTTACAATGTGGAAAGTTATGTTAAGATTTTTAAGCAGTCTCATTATACCTCTTTTTAATCTCTAATAAACTGTGCATGATTTACTATGTGTCAGATCTACAGGACAAGATATTGATCAGAATTTTTAGGATGTATTAATTTTTATAAGCACCAAATGACTTGATTGAGATGTGTTGTTAATTCATTGGCGTAGAGTCTTGATTCCACCAAGTTGGTTTGCACAAGGTATTAGCCACTGAGCAACCAAATCAGATGATATGAAGATCGCCATTTCTTAATAAAAACTTAGTAAACTTTATATGGAGCTATCACCCCTTATTTTGACCTTAATTATTTTACCAATATGCAGACCTCTCTGCAACTACCTAATTTCTGAAAGAAGTTCTTCCTCAGTCCTCCGTGTGACTCTTTATATCTCAGTTCCCCAAGCCGGATGCATCCTTAGCTTGGTAGTCTTCTATTCGTTTTCCCCTTTATTCAAAAATCTCATATATATTGAATCTCGGCGTAATTCCCCTGTTATTGCCAATTGGTCAACATTTCAATCAACTATTATTCATATACCTCTTTATCAATCTCAAGACTCATCTTGATTCCCCCTCCAATCCGCAGGTATGGTTATCATTCATCCAGTCATATCAACTTCCCAACAATACCCCCCTTTGACTGGACGATATGCTCTTACTGTTTGTATGTTGGAAGGAACTTCTCGTGAACTCAGTTGATGATCTGACCCCCTGCAGGTTCCTTGATGGTGTAGACATCCATGCCAGTCTTCTCTTTTTTGAACTGGCTGACCCTGATGCTGGAGAGCTTGTTTTTTTCTCCTAAAACCGTTCTGATCGTGGAATAAAACATGTTCCCTACAGCAAACAGTGGAAGTCCACTTCGTCTCTTCTGATTGGCTTCCTGATCATGAATCTTCTTGTCCAAATTGGTAGAGTAGGCTTCCATTTGCAGCTTGATTAATGTATCCGTAAGAGTCTTCAAATATTGCTGTGGTCCACCCCACCAGTATCCTATACACACGAGTAAAGCAAGGCAGGAAGAGCTGGATTTTGACCATACAGCAGTCAGAACGGGCTCTTACCAATGGATGAATGATAGCTGATATTATACGCAAACACAGCTGTAAGTAGAAGGGCGCTCCATTCTGAGGGTCAATCCTTTAACAATTTATGGAGTATGTTCATTAGGGTTTAGTTAACCCGCTCCACCATTCCACTTAATTCTGGATGATATGGGGTGGTCAAAACCCAGCAGATCACCAACAACTCGTTCAACTTTGGCAGAATGTGCAAAGTGAAATAGGTTCTGTTATCCATTAAAATGAATTGAAGGCAGCCGTGTCACTGTATAACACACTCCATAATAAACTTGGCAGTGGTGACCACGCCCAAATAGACAATGGCCCTGGCCTCCACCCATCGAGTCAGATGATTGATGGTGATTTTATATACTTGGATCAATTGGCGATAGTTTGCAGAGGTCCCACTACATCAATGGAAACGGTGTGCCAGGCGAACTAGGTTTTCAGCTGGTATGTGGTCTTCTTGTGGAAAGGTTTTCCACTTGACACTGATGGCAACAACTAACCATTTCCAATAAGTCATAATGCATGCTCTCCCAGTAATATTGGGGTCAAAAAAACTTCAGCGTTTTACGCAACCCTCTATGACCTACAGAACAATAAGTATCCATAATAATTGTAGGTCTGGCCAAAGGTTTAGGGAAACTCAACGTCATGTCTCTGATCTGCTTATATAGTTCTCCCCCATGCAGAGAAGTATCTGCCCTGAGTCCATCTAGTACCTTGATCACATGCAGTGGCTCATCCTGGTATTTGTTCACCACCATCTTCTCATAAATTATGTCAGCTAAATCCGCTGTGATAGTGACCGTTGGCAGCCAAGAAAGACAATCCGCATTTTGATGTTTTGCTCCTGGATGGTGTATAATCTCGAAATCATATGCCTAGAGTTTCAGTGCCCAACGTGTGAGTTACCCTTCCAGTTCATGCATATTCTGCAGCCAACGCAAGTAAGTATGGTTCATCACTCTTGGAATCATACCCCATGCAGATATACCTGAAACTGTTTGTAAGTATAGATCACCGCCATAAACTCTCACTCAGTAACAGTGTAGTTCTGTTCGTGACAGTTCAAGCTTTGATTACAAAATGTGACAGGATGCTCTACGCCTTCGTCGTTCTTCTGAGATAATACTGCCCCTATAGTGGAAAGGGAAGCGTCCATTTGCATTATGAACTGTTTGTCAAATTTGGGATATTGCAAAATGGGTGCACTTGCTAATGCGGTGCGCAACAAGCCAAAAGTGTTCTGGCATTGTTCTGTTCAATCAAAAGAAGAGTTTTTCTTTAACAACTTGAAAAGCGGGGCTCTGATACAACTGAAATTGGGAATGAACCATCTATAGTACCTGACTATCCCCAGAAACACTTGAATGTCCCACTTACTACCTGGGCAAATCATCCTGCTTATTGCTTCCGCCTTATCTAGCTGCGGTTTAAGTCCACTTGAATCCATGACAAACCCAAGTTATTACAATTATTCTTTAAAAAAATGGCACTTCTGAGGCTTAATTTTGAAATTAGCGACCACAAGGTGTCAAAACACTTGTTCAAAACGATCAAGGTGTTCAGTAAATGTCTGCGAGAACACATTGATATTATTGAGATAAACTAAAACGCAAGACAACTTTAAATCACCTAGAATCATATTTAGGCAAGCTTGAACATATCCAGGGCGTTGTACAACCATTGTGGCATGTGAGTTGGCTGGAATAACACTCTCAAAGTGATGATAGCGCATTTATCCTGTTCCATGGATGGCAATTTGATTTGCCAGTACCCTGATATCAGATCCATAGCAGAGAAATAATATGCCCTTCCAATCAGTCCAATGCATCATCAATATGCGGAAGAGGGTAAGAATCCCTTTTTGTTATGTTATTGAGTTTACAATAGTCAATAACCACTAAAATTGTGCCATCTTTCTTCTTTACAATGAGCACCAGTGATGCCCAGGGACTGTTTGACGGCTCTAGCATCCCCTTCATGTTAAGTTTATCCACCATGTCAGAGATGACCTCTTCCACTGCTTTGGAACGTCTAATAGGTCACAATTTAATGAAAAGGTTATCCCCTGTATCTATCCAATGTACCACCCCTTGAACGCACCCCAAATCATGATCATCATGTACAAAAATATCTTGATACTTTTCAAATAACGCCATAGCCTGCTCTTGATGTTCTGGCAATAATCCAGTAAGCGCTTCCCATGAAACCATGGCCAATACGCTGAGCGGAGAGCTTGTTGGTAGTCTGAGATCCTCCCAGGAGCTAAAATCATGAATACGGCAGAATTTCTCTATAGGAACAAAGTGTAAGTAAGCCACCACTTGGTGCCGCTGGATTGTTATTGTCTCCTTCTGTAAATTCGCTAGTAGCACATTCACTTCTCTATTCCCAGGAGCAGTAGTCCTGGAGCCACATGTGGTTTGAGCTGATAGTGCTGGTGAAGAGCCATGATTTCTCCAAAAAGCCCTTTTTAGGATATTGATTTCAAGTCCAGTCCCTACTATGCACTGATGTCCAGATGGTAGGCTCAAATCGCTTGCTGCCTGAAGCGGAATCCCTTTGTACTCATAAATCTAGTTGGGGAGGCCCTGGTCTGCCACTTCAGTCATCTATAACAAACAGGAATCACTCCGTCGCTGCATGCTAGATTGATTTGACTAGAGCGGAATGGTTCTGTTGGGATTCCACAAGAGGTAAGATAAAAAGGAATCTGTTGTCCTAAGATATTAAGGGTTTCCTCCGCCATTTTTATCACAACACTAAATTTTCTCATAAATGTGGCACTATATACATGTCGTAGTTGTTAATTTGGCAGAACCACCGCTGGAGAGGAAGCCCAGACTGACCCAAATCGTAAGGGCAATGCACTATATGCCCCTTCAGATACAGTGATATGCATCCCTGTAGTTCTGTATACTACTCAATGGTCCACATCTGGTTTGAGCAGAAGCTTAGCCACTAAACATGTAGAGACTATGTTCACAGGGGCTCCTGTGTCAATGATAGCACGGTTTTTTGTGTTTTTGAAAAGATATGTTGCAATAAGTACATTACATGTAAGAGGAACCATCAGTGTTTATTACATGTACGTCCAAGGGCTTAGTGTTACTTAAGACTGAGGAAATGCCCTTGCTGACCTGGGGATACTCATTGACATTTTTCACTGAAATGGCTACGTTAACCCTTAATAAAGAGCAGCGGCCATCAAGAGATCTGCATTACTGGTGCCAATCTGTTCCAAGATCTGCCATGCATATGGCTTCTTCACATCCTGGCAGAATTTGGGAGCTTGAGGGTGAATATTTACTTTTGGAAACGGAAGCAGGGGTACCCAATGAAAGCTGTTGGTATATCAATTCATCTGATTGAGTTCTGAATTCTACCCAAGTAGTAGCTTGTGAATCATTAGGGACAAGTGGATTGAACATAAAAAAAAAAAAAAAAAAAAAAAAAAAAAAAAGAGGAGGTAGAGAGTCCCCTCTCTACTCCGCATAAGCTTTTCCCTGCTCAGTTACCTCGGTTGGCATCGCATACACTCATGTTTTGCTAGGGCAGTTTGCCGCATGATCCCTCTTTGTCCGCACTGGAAGCAAGTTTTCATGAAAGGTTTACATATATATCATGCAGCGGAAGGACCAGTGCAAAAATTAAAGGTATGTTTCCAAGGTTGTGAATGAACTGGAAGATCATACCTAGGCTGGAAAGGATTCGCAGATCTGTATGATGAACAAATATGTTTCAGCTGTTGATAGCTTAGTCGCTGTAGCCCATACTCTGAAGAGTCTAGTGTGGGGATAGCAGAGGGTTTTCGGGATTTATTAGGGGCGCTGATTGTGGTGGAGAGTCAACACAAGGTATTCACAATTCAAATAAGTCCTGCAGCTTCATCCAAAACATGAGACATAATGTTATATAGTTCCTGATATGGTTTGACAGCCGCCATCCTCACTATACTGACATCCTCAGTGGATAGAATGTTAGCTCCAATTAGTAAATGTGCTTCTGCCAAGAAACGTTCAGAAAAATCTAACAGGGTCTCGTTTTGGTGAAATTGTACAGTCAGGAGGTTGGCTTTCCGTTGGGCCATCTTGGTCGCACCCCTGAACAGCCGGAGAACAATTGCTTTAATTTCTTTGTAGGATGCCAAGCTGTTTGGAAGGTAGCAGGTAACTTGATCAACGCTTTCCACATCAAGAGCAGACAATAACAGTTTCGCTTTTTGCTAATCAGAAACACCTTCCATGTCTAATTTAAATTGCTTGAAGTAACTGTGTAGATTATCATCACAACTGAAAGGAGGTAATTTTTTGATTCGCACAGCTTCGCCTTGCTCCAGGCTCCTGCAGCAAGGATCAGGTGAATTTGTTCTGGAGCGACTAAGGGAACCACCCCCTTGTGAATTATCATACAGCCAGCTGGTCAAGCTTAAATCCAGCATAATGGACTCAAAGGATGTAGAGTTGTGCAGGGGATATGTTTCAGTGCCTGAGGGATATTTGTTAGCAGATCCATAGCGTTCTTCTCCCAAATTTCCACTAACTGCACCATTCCCCCTGGCTCTGGCATACTCCACAAAATGCTCATTGATCAACTGCTCCACTTTTACTGAATGGCATCTACACCATCCATCCCGGAATTCCTGTTGAAGTGTCACATATTGATATTGAAACTCCCAACAATATTCCCGCTCCTTGTGCAACTGCTGCTCCACTGATTTTAGTTGTGAGAGGACAACATTGATTGTATTCTGCATATGGGCGTGCTGACAGCTAGCATTATCCTATTGTTGATTAGCATCGCTTATTTGGGTAAGGAGGTGGCTTGTTCCCGTACCAATCCATCATTGGCCCATCAAAGGGTATCAAGTTGTTCGTGCATGTCAGCATACACTTGTGTCTCATGGATTGGAAGAGGGAAAACTCGATGCCGCTCAGCCTGGATAATGGCTTCCAATTGTGTAACCTGATGCATTATCTGGAAATATCTGGGGGACATTGACTAAAGGATAAGCACGTTATTAGCCATTCGCTGACCACTCCAATTGATATGAAGTTGGTTTACTTCAGCTGATTGAAACTAACTTGTTCCGCCACTTACTATTCCACCAGTGTTATTTTTTCCTTGAGCTTAGCAAATATGGCTTTGAGTGCTTCTGCCCATATAGTTAAATCTGTCATAAAGCGCTCAGTATTGTTTCCCAATGTTGTGACATCCCAAATCCATTCCATCAATAGGCCATGCTGATCTAACAGTTCGTCAATTACCCAAGACAATCACGATTTAACTGGGGTACCAACATGTCCAATGGATGGCAGACGTTCTCAACATGGTGGTCCATTTGCCCAAGCGCCCTCATATCTCTGAAAAAGAGCAATCGAGGTGGTCTAGCAAGAGGCGAATATCATTTTTCTGTGCTTGAGCGAACCACATCACATCTCCAAATTTTATATTGTGTCAATCCAACACATGCAGTAGTTGGTGAATAGACAGTTGCACATAGGTGACTAGATACTCCGCAATCCTGTGGGTACCAAGGTGGTAAGTCAACCCCATTATAGTCGCATCCAGATAGGAAATGTACATGGCGTATCGATTTTCTTGATCTTGTTGGTTATAAAACAGACTCAAGGAATACTCCCCTGCCTCATCTTCATATAATCAATATCTGCGTAACAGCCACTATATAATATTATGCAGCTGCTGAGGGGTCACATTTGTGGAGCGCCCTAGTTGTCAGACATCAGCTCAGGGCAGTTTTCTAGTTGTATATTGATCACAACTTCATCACTACCCGGTTTGGTCACAGTGAATAATATTGGTTAATTAAGAGGTGCCTCCCGTGCTTCTTCTGCATGATGTGCGCAGAATGCAATAGAATGGTGACATAAAAAAGGAGGACTCGTCATCATATTTTAGCGTTGAATAACTACAGTTGACAAATGGCCCCCTGTAGCAAGCACTACTGTTAATTCTCGGCATAGAGTCTTGATTCCGCCAAGTTGGTTTGCACAGGGTATTAGCCACTGTGCAACTAAATCAGATGATATGAAGCTTGCCAATTCCTAATAAAAACTTAATAAACTTTACATGGAGCTATCGCCCCTTATTTTGACCTTTATTATTTTACTAATATGCAGACCTCTCTGCAACAACCTAATTTCCATAAAAAGTCCTTCCTCAGTCATACATGTGACTCTTTATATCTCAGTTCCCTAAGCTGGATGCATCCTTGGCTTAAAAGTCTTCTATTCGTTTTTTCTTCTATTCAAAACTCTCATTAATATTAAATCTCAGTGTAATTCTCCAATTGTCACCAATTGGTTGACATTTCAATTGACTATTATTCATATACCTCTTTTTGTCAATCTCAATACTTGTCTTGATTTCCCCTCCAATCCGCCAGTATGGTTATCATATCATCCTGTCATATCAACTTCTTGACAAATGTCCTCTGGAACCTGAGAGTAATTGATATGCTTAGTGTTCAACAGATCTGGAAAGGTACGTCCAGAGGGTGTACCTAAAATATAACGACTCAAGTCCTTATGACTCTTTTCAGAGCTATCACTAAAATTGTTTCAATGCATGCGAGATAAGTTATTAACGATATTTGCTTTCATGTACTTTAGGTTGGTCAGCTTTAGAGGTACTTGAACCTAAGCTGACCGCCCTTTTCCCTGCTTAGGAAAAGCATGGTTTTTAAAGCACATATCTTTGATGTGGTTGTTCTTCTTGAGTAGTTACATTTGGGCTTCTCCACACTCTTTAAGCTTTGCTTCCATCATGATATAGACTCTGGGTTTTGTGGAAGTCTTTCTTGAGGACTCTGGCTTGTGTATATCAGAAACATTAAGTTAACTTTTTATGTTAAGACATAGCTGAATCTTCGTTTGACAGACGTGATGCTTGTGGCTAGGTCAGGATTATTATTTAAACTAGCAGCAAAGTCAGCTACGAGATTTTCCAATAGAAGCATCTTTGAGGCGTATCATCATTTGGGCCTCAATATAGAAGAAATCTTCAAATCTGGCCAAGTTCATTTTTGGTGTAGCTTAATTCTAATAAAGGCCTGTTTTTTTCATAATAACGTTTTACTTGCATTCAAATTCTTTTATGAGCTCTTCCTTCACTTCACTCTAGTGCTCAAGTAGGCCATATGAGATACCAAAATTTTTGAGCCATATGGCTTAAACAGTATAAAATATGTTTAACCTTTTGATGATCAGTGAAACCTCACATTACAGTTTCATAAATACAGACTAAAGATGTGATACTCCCTTCAACTGGTTTAAACTTATCCTTAAAGGTAGTTTTAAAGGTAGAGGCATCCTATCCTGTGATGACATGTACTTCAGGAGCCTTAATTGTAGTAATTTTGGTACAAGTGTCACTCTGTTCAACATGACGTGAGAGGCAGCATATCTGACCCTGTAGAGAGTTAAGCTGTTGCTCCATTTCCTCTAGAAAAGTCTTGTTGTGACATCCTTCCGTATAATTCTCCTTTTTGAGAATGACTATTTTAATTTTCCCGCTCTTAATATGGATGTCGAAATCATGAATTTGTTGATGAGCAGATGAGTGGTAATTTTTAAAAAGTTTGTTTTCATCCTCTAATACTCTAATGCTTCAATTAAGTCCTCCTTCATCTCTTTGCATTCAGAGCTCTGGGGAGACATGATATTCTTTGTTTTCAGTTCTTTTATAAGAGTATTACAGTGTTGCTCAGCTTTGTTGAGGCGGATGTAGACCTGATTAATGTCTTTTTGACAAGGTTATTTGCCACTCATATCGCTCTCCAATCTGTTGAGTTGCTCATCAATGGAATGAGTAGACAATTGAATGACATAAGATATAAGATTTTGTTCAATATGAGCCACTCAGGAAATAATATTTGAAACTGATTG
The DNA here is from genome assembly GCA_022478985.1 of Massospora cicadina. NCBI lineage: Eukaryota > Fungi > Entomophthoromycota > Entomophthoromycetes > Entomophthorales > Entomophthoraceae > Massospora > Massospora cicadina. The sequence continues at coordinate 26,908 of JAKSZP010002652.1, forward strand.
AGCCTCAGAGTTTAGATGGGTTTCAAATTTGGCAATTTGTCGTAGGAATTGCTCTATCTAGGACTTGAGTGCCTTAATATGTTTTTCTCATTATGATGGCTAGTAAAAGCTTGGGCCACCATTTCACCATGACTTAGGATCTTGTCTTAAGAGCTCTTAGGAGAAAGCATTAGGTATCTTTTTGAATATATTTTTTGACTCTGTAATGTAAATTCTGAGAAGCTCTATAGTTTTCTCCACATACTTGTTAACACTAGAATCAAATGTCCCCTTTTATTATGGAGTTGAATGATATAGGAACAATTTGCACTGATTAATAAACAGATGTCCCTTATACTTTAAGATGCTAAATCATATACCTGTTAATAGGACAACCATAAGGCCCTTTGGGCCTTAATATGAAGATGGATTTTCACTATGGACTCCTAAGAAAAATGCCAAATTGATAAAGCGGCGGGTTTACAGATCATATGATGTAGCGAGATATATTCATTCTTGAACCATACGAATCTTGGAGAACTTTTAATTCATATAGGTTCATGTGAGTCATGTTCATGGCGGATGCACTTTAAAGGCTGGCTCTTTATTTAGGTTAACAACTCCAATAATAAGTCTCAAACTACTGAATTGGAAATACAGGTTAAATGTTGAGATTTTAAATTTCCAAAAGATTTTCTTGTACTTCTTCAAATGGGTTGAAGGTTGAACTTCCCATTTGGTCATCTTCTTCACCATTTCCTTTGTTCACCCAGTGGGTTATACTATCAATTAGATGTCTTACATGATGTAATTAGTTAGGTTCTGGTATTGTTGAGCTTTGGCTTAGCCCTTATAGTGAGCACCAGCCTGTTGGACTTCCATTTTTGTGGCTTGCTGATTTAGTTCCCAAGAATCCTGAAAGTCAATACTTAAGCAGTCTAAGACTCAATACAAGTATGTTAATTATTTTTGAAGGTGCCAAGTCACTCTTAAGCCCCATCAGGTAGAGTATCTGTCAAAATCCGAGGATTGCTCACTTGATTATTTATTTTATGCACAGTAAATCGGGCTGAAGTTTGGCTGATGAATCCTCAATTATGCCAGTTACTTATGGTTCTAGAAACGTTTAGAAACACACTAAGAATATTCAAATGGCTCCAATTTTTCTGGATGACTTTAGGTTTTAGTTTCCTATCATAATTGTGAACTTCAGCCAAGGCAGGCAAAGTTGTAAGCTGTGGATCCTGAAATCCCAGTTTGCCAACGCTATCCAAAAGTGACTTAAGATACAAAATAAAAATGAAGATATAATAAAATAGACTTTTATTAGATTAGTTTTATTTGATAATTATTTATAAGGTCAGGTGCTGATATTTATACCTCTAGGGCATCTTCTGGCCACATTCAAGCATGCAATCTCAACAGATATTTTACCACCTCAGTTTGGCCCTTTAACTAATATGACTGAGACCTATTATTAGTTTTATTGGTGGCAAAATACTCTCATATTTGGGAGAATTTCAGGGACGAAAATCGCAACAATGCGCGTGCAAATTGGTCCTAGGATTGTCTCAAAAATAAGTTCTCATAATGCTGACATAATATAAATTCTAGGAGATTTTGTGGTTGATTTAATTAAATAACTTATGCTTAATCGGGCCATCAACAGGCCTCTCTCAATAGCACTAGGTTTTCTCATTTGGGCAGTCCATATGCAAGTGCTATCATGCCAGTTATGCATACCAACATACAAATGTGCTTTAAGGTGGAAGATTGAATATGTTGTTTGTTTGTTTGATTTTCCATGAGACTTTTAAATGTTAACTTTGGGTCAGTTCAAAATAATTTTGTATATGAATTTCTTAATATTGGTCCCAATTAATTGGGAATGGTTGCTGAGGTTTGGGGCAGCAATAATCAGCCCAACTGTGAAAAATATTTGGCCTAAGCAGATGATAGTATAATTATTTGATTGTCATTAAGGTGATCAACCTGGCTGAGTAGTTGCAGAGAAGGTTGGTCTAAATATACAGGGATATTCAGCCCTAGCATTAGTAATATAATTAAATCCATGTAGCGATAATTGGCCTGAGCCATTTATTGTAATTGGTTTTATTTAGATAACTAATTTAAGCATTAGAAGGGAAAATCAGCCCAATATGTAGGTTGTCAAAGGGTTTTATTTTCGAGTCAACCACAGAATCTGACAGTATTCATCCTATGGAAAGTACAGAAAATGACTTACTTAAGTCAAGTATGAGTAACTGATATATAAAAACAGCATGAAATTAATTTAGTATAGAATAGGAAAATTTATATAAGTTGAATTAAGAAATATAAATCCCTAAGACCCAAAGGATTTTTAATTTTAATGAAAGGGGGAACTTGGATGAAAAACTCTTGGTTGGAGATGAATACATATTGTACAATGCTTTTGCAGCATATTTTTAGGGAGAAAAGGTATGGTGTATATACCAAGTTAGATGAGACTTGGTATATATTAGATTGACCGTTAAGGTATGCTTTATTCTACCTTTTTGCAGGTATGCCTTAATTTACTGCCTCATGTGCCACCTAGTATGAGGGTCGCCAAACCAAAAATACTTATTTTAGTTAAGTAGATTTTCGTTTTGTGTTATATTGGGCTTAAAATATTTTAACAGTATTCTCCTAACAATAAATTGAGCTAAACAACTATTGATCTTTCTTTATGATTAATTGGTGTTTCTTTAATTCCCTTATTGGGTCTATGTGTTAATTCTCTCATGGTATTCAATTGATAGATATTCTTCACATCATGTCTGATGCCCTGTTATCTGCCACTGATAATCATTCTATTGATTAAATTTGGTCGCAGCTTATTTCAATTAACCTTGTATGATTGCTGAGGATTTAGCAATTTCTGAGTACTTTTGTTGTATATATTTACCTAATCCATATATAATCTGAAAAAATGATATTTTAACTCATTAAATTTTTTCTGTATCATAATTTTATTTTAGCACTAGTGGTGCCCAACCCAAAAAGGGGAGCCGCCACGCATCTTTATTTTCATTTGAGAAAAACAAAGGGATTATATAAATATTAATCTCTTAATATGGCACCTCAGCTAACAGCCTAGGTAGCCAACCAGAAGATGAGGAAACTTTAGAAAACTTTTGTCTGGCACCCGCCTTAGCTGACGTACAATGGCGGACAACATTGGAGTAGGAGCATCAGCAACATGGGGCATAATGAGGTATAGATGTGAGTTTTCTTTGTTTATGATGCCAGCGGCGTTTATAGTCTCAATTTATTGAGCAAGTTGAGCTCAGCAAAAGTGATTGGAGAAGGCACGCAAGTGAACGATTTGATGCACTTTCAGGTTTGGGGATAATTGAGGTCAAAAAGAGAAGTTTTTGCTGAATTGATGCAAGCGCAGTTTGACACATCTTTGTATCATAATGGCTTTTCAATTATCCAAATCAAAATTAAAAGTAGTATCATACAATTTAAGAAATAAGGAATGGAGCTGTTGGGTAAGGCTGAATTGTCTTTGGATCTCCAGATGATGCAGTACTAGAAGCTAACACTGATGAGGTTGAGCAGAATGGACAAACATTCAGAGTAAAGAATTAATATAATACCACACACATTGCTATACTCAGGAGGAAAGCAGTGTTGTACAGGTGCATCAAATCATCTGCAACCTGGGTTGAACAGCTTTTATTGGCCCTTCCTACAGGTTGAGAAGTTCCATAGAGTAAAGCTTCCACAGTCTAACTACTTTGGCTAATTGAATCTGATAGGTTGCATCATCAAGGGCCTTAAGGGTAAATGCAATGGCGCTCCTAATTTCAGAGCTCTTAAACTATGGATAGGTATTTCTTGATTGTTGGAGTAAACACCTTGTAACGCTCACATTATTCTCCATTTGGGGAATGTCATTGCTGCTGGAAATATTCATTTTTGGAAAGATACTTCTTTACCTGGTAGCATCAGAAGGTACCAGACAGAAAGAACCAGATCCAGGTTTCCAAAGTTTGTTGGACATTTCCTTTCTAATGGTAAATTGATTATTTGTCATAAAAATAGCGGGCTTCATAATAAGACTATTCATTACAAGGGTAAATGTTTAATTTGGAAATATTAATCCAAAAAGACTCTAAAGAGAGATAAAATACTTAAACAAAGAGATATAGTTATTGAAGGAATCAAGTTTTATTCAGTATATCGTGCCCCTTGATTAAAAAGACCCTACAAAAATATTTGTGGAGATTTGGACTTAATTTTCAAGGAATTGAGCCCTTAGTACTTAATGTAGGGATCTGGAATCAATAAGACCCTTTGTATCCTTGGAAGACAAGTTTCAATTCATGTATTCATTAGGCGATGGTTTCCATTGGTCAAGGGTTAACTCATCAGTGGTTGAGATTATATTTGAACTAATTAAAATTTGTATTTCCGGACAAAATAAAAACTAGATTCACCTTTAAATCTTACCCTTTGTTATAAGAAGTTGTACGTCTAATCTCACTGTTAAAGAGATCAACTATTGCATAATTATCTGTCAATTGGGTTTGAGTGATAAATGTTAACAGCAACAGATTTAGTAATATTCAGCGGCATAGCCTTTTATTTTGCAGAACATTCTTTTAAAGTACAAAAATCTGTTCATTTTATAAAGTTAAAACTGATTTTTAAATTTTAAATTTATTGCGGGGAAGGCCGACCATGGGATGGACACTTCCAAATATGACTCAGACGAGACAAAACTTAGTACCAGGGGAGGCACCCCAGAGAAGCGATGCTATCTCTTGTTGCCAGCGGGAACGCCACTTATGGGGAGGGGGAGGGAACGTGTGTAGGGGTCGTAGCCACTATTGAGCACGTGTGGAGGAAGGGGTCTGATTTGATGAACCAGATTGGGAACCAGGAGGAGACCAGCTGTCAGCGACGCAGTGGGAGATATCAAAACATCCACGCTTGAAAGTGGTCCACCAAATGAGACCGGAATCTTTGGACAGCTTCAGGGAGGGTGGGGATGGAGCCAGCGATGGCATCCAAGACAATCGTGTGGATAGTCCACATGGCGATTGCAACCACCAGAGCACGGAGGGAGGGTGGGAGGGGGAGGCCATTGATGAAGCAAACATATCTCTCGACAGACTGAAGGGATGCGTTTGATCCTGGCTCAGCAGACGTTGGACTTCGCGCCATATCACTTTAGAGGTGGGTCACTTCTCCAGGCGGTGGAACAGCATTCCATACTGGCCACACACGTCACAGGATGAGTGTAAAGCGTTAGAGCGCTCAGCTGTATGATACACCCGCCTCAGGCAGCGCCACACATGGGAGCGGACTTGAGGCTGCAACAGAGGGTGGTGTGCGTATTTCCAGATAGTCTTTTGGGTCTCAGTGGAATAAGGGATGTCCATCATGTCCAGGTAGTCCACCCTGGATAGGACTTAAGGTCGAATGGGGATCACGCCATCATGGATGGGTAGCCCCTATACCTCTTGTGTGAACTGAGGAGAGGGGCGGCCTCTTCGGGTTGTATGTCCACTAATACAAATTCTCCACTCTGCGCTTCTCATGGAGAGTAGGATTCGTTTGTAGTGGGTTTTAGTCCTGTTAGACCTGTGGCCGATGTGTGTGATGCGAGGTATTTCATCAGGGAATGGGGGTTTGATGGATTGTTGAGGCCCAAGGCTTGGGATTTTGGAGTGGGCTGCACGGGACCAGTGTTGGGATGGGAGTGTAGGAGCAGTGACGGCCGCGATCCAGGTGCCCAGGATCTTGGCGGCATGGGCTTTGAAGTCAAGCAGGACCATGCCACCATGATGATGAGGGCCAAACATGACCTCTAGCCGTACTGGAGGAGGGCGGCCTGACCAAAGCCATTCTTGCAGCAAAGCATACAGGGTTTTGAAGAAGCATGGGGAGAAGGGGATGGCGTGGGCTCCGAACCAGACTTTGGATAGGAGCATAGAGTTGGCAAGAACAACCCTGCCAGTGAGGGTAGTAGGGTGGGCTCTGAGAGAGGCAATTTGCTTCGTCACGTTGTCCAGTATATGGCACTCCATTACTGCTGATGCGTATCCGCCTGCCTCCATTTACACACCCAGATGGTGTACCAGTCCTATGGTAGGACGTGGCACAAAGGGGAGCACCAGTGGAGCGGTGTGTGTTGAGTTAGTAAGGCGTGGACGTGGGCAAGCAGATGGGCCGGGTTGAGAACTACTTGCTGGGGCCCAGCAGTTCTGAAACCGACCAAGGAGGATGATTTCGGTTTTGGAGGCGTTCAGTGCTGCGTTGCTTACCCAGGAATATTCCTGGATGAGGGCTTCAAGCGCGCGTGCATCTTTGTTATTAGACACCCCCACCACGCAATCATCTGCAAATGCCATCATCTTGACTGGGGTTTGGCCTGGCACATGGACCCCAGTGAGGTGGGCATTCACATTTCGCAGTAGTGGGTCAAGGCTGAAGTTGTATAAGAGTGGGCTGAGGGGGTCCCCTTGTCGCAGGCCCCTTTGAGGGCGGACTACTTCCGTTAAGAAGCCTGGGCCGCGCACTGCCATTGTTGCAGATTCTGTGAGCAGCATCACCCAGTTAATGAAGCGGGGGGTAGGCGGAATTGATGGAGGCAGGCCCTAAGGTATTCCTAGTTTACTCTATCATAGGCCTTTTGTTGGTCCAAAAATACAAGTGCCTCAGAGGCTGTGGACTGACACACATTAGCCACAGAGTGCACGTTATCCCAAATCGACCTTCTGGGGAAGAAACTGAATTGTTCTAGGGAGATGGTGGCAGATGCTACAGTCCCTAAATGGTTAGCCATAATTTTTGTTAAAATTTTGGTGTCTGTGTTTGTTAGAGAAATGGGGCGCCAGTTGGCTAAGTCAAGCCTATCCCCTTTCTTGAAGAGTGTGACAGTAAAGGCCTCATGTCCTCCTGGTAGGAGGCGCGTTTCCAACAGGCTTTGGTTGAGTGAGGCTAGCAGCAATGGGGATATATATTTTAAATATTTTTTGTAGAACTCATATGGAATACCATCTGGGCCTGGGCATTTTTGGTTTGGCGCACCGCGAATGGCTGTCCATAATTTGTTTGGAGTAATTAAATTCATTATTTCTGGGTATTGGAAAATGGTGCAGATATGAGCTCAGTCGAGAAATTCTGCCAATTTGGCCAGCTGAATTGGTTCAGCTCAGTATAACTCAGAGTAATATCTTTACGTTTCGATTGCCACTTCAGCCAGTGTGTCCACAATGGAATTATCCGATCTTCACACCTGTGTGCAGGCCACGCTCTGGCGTGGTGCAAAATTTTTTTGAAGAAGTACGCGGTGCACTTGTCACCTTTAGTGATGCGTGTGGCCCTGTATTGGACACAAACCCAATGTTTGTGTTGCCTTTTGAGTGCGTTGAGGTGGGCGGCTGCCTCCACCCACTTCTGGCCCCATGCAGGGCTATATCATGTGGCTGGAATGTTGGACTCCAAGTGGGCCAATTCTGCCAGCACATGCGATATAACCACCGATGTTGCTCGTGAGCGTCTGGAGGAGAGATGGCGATAGTGGCGGATGGTGTCTTCTTTGAAAGTTGCCCATGTGGAAATGGGGTCCGCACAAAATGGTGCAACAAACAATTTCACCAAAGTTGCCTCTTCCACCCACATGGAAAATCCTGGTGATGTGAGCTTGGGGGGCAGATTTTGCACCAATGTGGGGCCTTTGCAACTGTGATGGGTAAGTGGTCAGAGAATTCCATTTTTGTTGTTTTGAAGTGGGAGATGTGGGGTTGGAATTTCGCCGGCACTAGAATAAGGTCGATTCAGGTCATGGACCTTAATTGGCCATTGTGGATGTGGGGATGCGTCATGTTTTTGAGCAGTGGGGCATGTCGCGGCAGCGCATCCATTAACCCAAGAGTGGCTTTTAGAACGCATAGTTCTACGTGACCCTGTGGGGCGTGGGGTGAGGGCGGCCACTAGTCTGTTGGCGAGGTTAGCCAACAGTTCATGTCGCCAACTAGGAAGGAATCAGGGGGTAGCGGGAGGGATTTAACTGATGAGAAAAATTCCTGACGCTCATGTGCACCGTTTGGGGCATAGATGTTGATGACTGCATGTGCAACGTCAGCCCACGAGATGGTGACGACGAGCACTCAGCCATTTAGGAATGTTTCTGAGGATATGAATTTGAAAAAATTATTTTTCTGAATTAGTACCCCACAGTGCTTTGACCAAAAGGATAGGGATGGGAGGAGCATTGTTTTCCAAGCTTCCTTGGAACCTTGTGGACAGTGGGACTCCTGGATGGCCAGGATATCCACGGGTAAATTGTGTTGTAAAAAACTCAGTTTCCTAGCCTGGATGGGGGGCCTTGAGTCCAGCAATATTCAACATCCCTAGAGTGAAGGTTTCCCCCATCACACCTTAAGTGTGAGGGGGTGGGCCCCTGAGCCCACCAGCCTCTTCAAGGTCCCTACGGGCTTTCACAGCAGTGTGGGTATAAGCAGCAAAGCTATTGGGGTTTTTGTTAATTTTTGCGGAAAGAGTTGCATTGGCTTTGGCCTTCACTTTTTATTTTCCCAACGTCGGACGAATTTTTTGTGGTGCGGATGAGTTTGGTGCACTGTCGAGTGGGTCAAAAATTTTTTTTTCAGTTGGGATAGGTCCCAAGTCAGTTTCAACCAGAGCTTGGGTGCAGTGATTGGGTGAGATCAAATCTCCCATCGGATCCTCAGATTGAGTGGCCCACTTGGCATAGGCTTCCCAATTTGATTGGATGATGGATTCCTGAGTCGCTTCCACTGCAAAGGTCTCCTTGTCCTCCTGGCATTGTGAGTGTGGGATGGCGGTGGTGGCCTTGTCTGCTTCCTTGGCCGCGGCCCTACGGGCCTGCTTGGCCTTCTTCCACTCCTGTGGGGAGCTGGGCTTTACCAATAGGTAGCAGCCTTGTGCTCCCCACGGGAAAGCCTCCTTGGTGCTTGCGGTTGGTTCATAGTGCGCCTCTCCGCTGGCCATGGCCGCCGAGGGGTGCTCTTGGAATGTGACGCCCTCTTTGATGGGGCATGTGTGTGCCTTATGGCCGAATGCATCACAGTGGGTGCAAATGGGGGCGCGCTGTCCACGGTTACCCAGAATGGGTGGGTGGTATGCCCTGCGATGTCAATAAAGGTGGAGTGCAGAATCTGGGTTAGGTCCTTCACGATCTCCTCAGTTGGGGTCAGAACTGCGATGGCTTTGCCAGTGCACAGGTGTGGCATCAGCGTGAAACGTTGCATTTTGAAAGATTGTTTTTCGCCATATATGGCGAGACCATCTTTCAGGCGTTGCTCCAAAATGTCACGTTTTACCATAGTAGGCAAAAAGTCAAACGTGAGGAAAATTTGGTTTTATTTTGTCCATCTGGTGCATTTAGTTTTGATGACCCATTGCCCTTCGGGGAGGTTGACCACTATGTGCACCGCTGCAGCCTCGTCTGCTGCTATTTTGCTTTTAAAACCTAGGTCCAGCCAACTGCGTGACATGGAGTGAGGTGCAACGTATACCGTGGTCAAGAAAATTTTGTGTACATCTTCACAAAATTTTTCCCATAGGGCTGTTTTTTGGATGTCCAGATACACCCGGACTCCAAATTCCACTGACAAAAGTGGCTGGGAATGTGGCGTGTTGATGTACTGGTTGCATCATGCTTGCCACGCGAGTATCTCTGGGGAAATTGTGACTGCCAGTTTTTTTTAGATTTTTTTCTATTCTGCCGGATTCTCTGGGGCGTTTTCAAACGTGAGAGCCCACAGGCCTTCCGCCTGCTCCTCTTGCCTTGCTTGCCCAACTGCTCCAAGACATGGGCGCAGACTCTTCCCCCTATGAGATTATCAAACTAGATTTAGTATTGAATTGAATAGGTTGCAAAAGTGTTTGCAACGAGAAAGAAAAGTTTATAAGTTAAAATTGATCACTACAAAGTTTGTTGTTAATTGATTTATAGTCTGCTTCTAATCATAAATATGAGCGTCATTAATAGATCAGCAATAAGAGATAATTCCAAACAAGTTTAAATCTATGCTTGTTATCACATATTTTATTTATTTAACTGAGGTAAGCCGACCAGGGGACAGACATTACCGAATATATGTGAAACTAAGAGAATAAATAAGAAATATAAGAATTGGGAACCCCAGGGTACGCAAGTTACCCCTGTTGCCAGCGGGACTTCCAGGTATGGGGGGGTTGGTGCACTACTCCGAGGGGGTTACCCCTGCTATGAAGCAGGTGTGAAGGAAAGGGTCTGTGTGGAGGAACCAGAGTGGGAATCATGATTCTATGAGCGCTTTTTGTCTTGGTCTCATATATCCATAGAGCCAGGCTTGGAAGTGCTCTAGTAAGTGGACATGAAATCTGTTAATAATCCCATGAATGGTTGGGACTGTGCCCTTGAACGCATCTAATGCAATTGTGTGTATTGTCCACATTGCAATGGGTATTATTAGGGAGCGGAGGGTAGATGGGATTGGTGACTCAATCTGGAGCGCGAAGATACTATTTGATGTCGAGAATTCCTGTTCATTTTGAATCTTGAGCAGGCGTGCGACTTCCTGCCATATAGCTTTGGTTGGGGGGCATGTTTCTAGGCGGTGATGTAGGGATCCCTCCCTTCCACATACTGCACATGTTTTGTGGAGGGAGTTGGAGCGGTCCGCCGTCCTATAGGTCCTTCTCAAACAGCGCCAGGCGTTTGCTCTTATCCTTGGCTGTAGGAGTGGGTGGTGAGTCATTTTCCACATTGCCTTCTGTGTGGTTAAATCATAGGGAATGTCCAGCATATTTAGGTATTCTATCCTAGCTATGCTTGGGGTTGTTGCGAGCATATCCCTCTGGGGGTGGTTTTCTGGGTTTCTTAATTTGAATTGGGGGCTGGGTCGTCCGCTTCCCTGTATAGTACCCATGTTCTCTATGGTCCATCCCATATGGCGGATAGTTCAGAGGATATGTTTGAAATGAGGGGAGGTTCCATGCGGACCTGTTGCAGTAGGGTGCTTGGCAAGGTATGAAAGTAGTCTGGGTGGACTATGTGGGTTGGTTAATTTGAGCGCCTGTGCAAAGTTAGTCCTTGCTGCTCTGGACCAATGTTGTTACAGGAGGTCTGGAGCAAGGATTTCCTTTATCCAGGTGCCTAGGATTGATTGGTATGGATCTCAAAATCTATTAGTCCTATGCCTCTGCTTGAGCGTGGGCCAAATAGTGTTTCCATCCATATAGGAGGGTGAGAGCCAGGCCACAGCCAGTCCTGGATAAGCGCGCGAATTGAGGTTATAAAGGTAAGTGAGAAGGCTATCGCATGGGCCTGGTACCACAGTATTGGGAGGATGAGCGAGTTAGCAACTGTAACTCATCCTGTTAGTCCTGGGGTTCTCTCCTTGAGGGAGGCTACGCGTTTGGATACCCGTTGTAACAGGTTACTTTCCATTGTCTCGTTATCATATCCCCCTGATTCTAGCCAGATTCCAAGGTGTTGGATAGGAGTGGTGGTGAGAGGTGTTGCAAAGGGTAAAATAATTGGTTTTTTTTGAGTGTTGGTGTGAGGTTTTGATGATTTGGCCCAATTGTTTGTGTATTTGACTAAGAGGATGATTTCTGTCTCCTTTTGTTGAGCGATGCATTTCTCACCTTGGAGTATTCCTCTAGATTGTGTTCCAGCTAACAGCATCTTCATTGTTTGCTATACCTGCTACTCAGTCATCTGCAAAGGCCGGTATCTTGACTGTTGGTTGTCCTTGTGCGGTTATCCCCATGAGACGTGAGTCAGTTACTCGGAGGAGCGGGTCAAAGCTGAAATTGTATAGCAGTGGGCTGAGGATCCCCTTGTTTGAGCCCTCTGTGTGGTTTAATATTGTTTGTTAGGAATCCAGGGCCGCATACAGCCATGGTTGCAGATTCTGTTAGGAGCATCACCCATTTTATGAATCTTGGTGGGAGTTTGAAGGCATGTAGACATTCTTTTAGGTATGGCCAGCTAACACGGTCATACGCCTTTTCCTGATCTAAGAAGACCAGGGCATCAGTTGCTTTGGATTGGCAAATGTTTGCAACAGGGTGTATGTTGTTCCAGATTTAACGCCCTGGTATAAATCCAAACTGGTTGGGTGATAGGACGTCAGATGCAATTGCGCCTAATCTAGCTGCTAGAATTTTTGTTAGAATTTTTGTGTCAGTGTTGGAGAGTGCAATTGGGCGCCAGTTGGCCATGTCCAACTTGTCACCCTTTTTATACAAGGTTATAACGTAGGATTCATGGCCTCCTGGTAATAGGCGTGTTTCCAACAAACTCTGGTTCATTGACGCCAATAGGAGGGGGGCGATTTGTTGAAAATATTTTTTATAAAATTCGTAGGGTATCCCATCAGGCCCTAGGCATTTCATAGGTGGTGCACCGCGGATTGTATCCCAAAGCTCCTCCCATGTGATAAGGGATAGTATATTGTAATTTGGTGGTGTACTTTGTATCTTGACAGTTTGAATAAATTTTTTAATTTTTTGTGGATCTGTTGGCATATCATGATATAAGTCAGTGTAATAGCAGTGTACTTCCGCCTTGATCTCCTCAGGGTCAGTTGCCACGGTGCCATTGGTCTTGTGGACCTGTGTGCACGTGGGCTGGTTTCTGTGGGAGTTGAATTGGCAGAAAATGTATGACAAACAGGTTCCGCTTTCCTTTATGAACTTACCTTTTTTGATACTTTGATTCTGTGTTGGTGTTCAAAGATGAGATTGTTAAGTCGGGCTGAAATTTCTGCCCATTTGCATCCCCAATTAGGGCTATAGCCAGATCTCAGAGTGTTTATTTCCAGGTGGTCTAGTTCTGCCAAGGTACGCTTGATTGTGGCTGTGTCCGCGGTGTACTTGCGTGATGCAATATGTCAGGTTTTGTTGATTAAATCTTTTATGAAATTTCCCATGTTCCGATGGGATCCAAAGTGAATGGGGCTGTGAATTCTGGGTTTGTAGCCTTGTTTTCAACCCAGTCAGATATTTCAGGCAATTTTATATTTTCTGGTTGAAGCTTTCTCCAAGGCGACACCTGTGTGTGGGATTAGGTTGGTGGTAACTGCACCATAACTAATCAGTGATCAGAAAAATTGATCTTTTTTGTTGTAAATTTGGAGATTCTTGAGTGGTGGGGTTGTGGGATGAGGATGTGGTCAATACGACTCATCAATATGAGCAGTCCCTCATGTATGTTGGGTCTTGACATATGGGGAAGGATTGGTGAATTGGTGGAAAGAGCATCCTGTAAGCCAAGAGATGCCTTCATTGTGCGATATTCAATGTGTCCAGGTGGGTATCCCCTGGGATTAGGCCATCGATCTGTATTGGGGTTATCCCAGCAGTTGAAATCGCCTAACATGATGATATCTGGTGGGAGGGTGAGAGTAGAAATTTTTCAAAAAAAATTTTTTTTCTCTCAGTTGCAGTGCACAGTGCATAGATACATGCTAACGAAATTATTTCATCTTGGCATGTGATTGTTGCTACCAGGACTTGACCTTGCAAGTGTGATGATGAATTTGTAATTTTATATTTTTTGTTGTTTTGGACTATCACCCCACAGTGAGACGTCCATACTGATTGTGATGGTGTGACCCTGGTTGACCAGGATTCTTCTTCCCCTTGTAGGCAGTGGGTTTCTTGGATGGCCAATATGTCTACAAGAGGTTTTCGCAGGAATGCCAGCTTTTTGGCTTGGGACATATGAGCCCTGGCTCCCGCGATGTTTAACATCCCTATTGACACTGAGGTGCCTGTGGCGCCTTAGGATCGGTTGGGAGGACCCTCTTGTCCTATCCCACCATGGCTCATTTTGGCCATGCTCCATGTCTGTACTCCAACTCTTTCACTGCCATTGTTGGTTCCCTTGATCTGACTCAATGATTCAAGGGAATTTCGGTTTTTTGCATTTGCGTCAACTTTTCCTGCACAGGTCTCATGTTGATTTGATGCGGGTTGTTGATTGGATTTTATATTTTTGAGGTTCAACTTTGTTGCATTGTGCACCGCATTTTCACCCAAATTGCGGTTGCATTGTTCCTCAGTATGTGCATGACTGATGACGCTTTGTGGCTCAGTCTGGTTACTGTGAAAATTTTCGACCTGGGAATATTGTTCTGATTAGTTGGTTTGGTGAATATCTGAAATATCCTCCTGAATTTGTCCATGGTTAATGGCGGATTATGCGCGTGCCGCCGCTTCAGCTGCTTCTTTCTTGCGGGCTTTTTGTGCTGCTTTAAGCTGTTTATTTGTAACTGGGTCCATGATGGAGTATAGTCCATCTTCACCCCAGCGGAATGGGTGGTGGCCATCAGTCATTTTGGCGAAGTTTTCATTATCTTCGTCCATAGCTTCTTCACAAAAGTCATTTTCCCATAAGCCCTCTTTTACAGGTCATGCATGTTCCTTGTGGCCCAGTGAGCAACAGTGGTTGCAAATGGGTGGTGCGCGTTCAGGTATAACTCAGAATGCAGCTGACTGGCCCCCATCTGCAAAGTGAAATTCTGCTGCGTGGGGAATTCTGGATAAATCCTCTTCCACTTCTGGGAAGGGGTTGATTACAGTGATAGCTTTGCCTGTGCACAGTTTGGGCATTAAGCGAAATTGCTGTAATTCAAGTTGTTGGATTTCTCCATAGGCCACAAGACCTTTGTGGAGCTCCTCCTTGATTACCTTATGAGGAAGGTTGGTGGGGAGCGAGTCAGAGGAGATGAACAAAGTTTTCGCTTTGTTCCATCTGGTGCGCGCAGTGCGCACAATTTTTTTGCCCTCAGGGAGGGCAATTTCCCCACAGATTTTTGCTGCAGCATTGGCTTCATCAGCTGTTTTGAAACCAATGTCGATCCAGCTGTGGCCCATGTTGTTGGTGGCTACGTACACCGCGTGAGGGAAAAGTGAGGGCTGTGCCTCACATGTTTTCTCCCACAGGGTCAGTGACTCATCCCCAAGGAAGAGTCTGATCCCGTGTTCTACCTTTGACAAAGGTTGGTTGAATTGAATGTACATGTATAGCGCATGCTTTACAGTAAATACCATAAACCCAGATGGTGTCTGAGTTTGTGATTTCTTTGCAGATTGGGTTCCTGGTCCCCCTCCAGGGCGTTTATTGCCCTTAGTTGCACCATTAAGCACACCGCTTGCTGTGACGCTCGCCCATGTTGTATTATTTTTGTTATTAAAGTCGCCCATCTTTCCTGTGTGTGATTATCCAAATTTGCTGTTTGAATCATATTTGAGTAACTAAAGTGATTGTTACGAGAAAGAAACTCTTGTTCTCACATATTAATAATAAAATATTTCTTTAATTGAGTTAAACCAGGGGACAGACATTACCAAAAGGCGCAATAATGAGAAAACTAACTAAAAGTAAAAAATAAAATATATTGGAACGCCCAATATGAAAATCTTTGAATCAAAACTAAAATTTAAAATTAACCTGGTGAGAAAGTGGAGAACTACAGTCTACCAATTGAAGAATGTGATGGGGATCAGGAGGATCTTCTTTGGCTGCGTTTAATCATCCCAAAATGTTTTATGGGCCAAGGGGTGAACGAGAATATAAGGGGATCAGCTGTATGTGGAATGAAGTCTCCTAAAGGAGAATGTTATAAAAAGCGCACACATGTATAAAGGCGCCAGATATATAAAGAAAAATCATGTTCAGCTTGGACTTGGGCATATGAAGCGTGGTGAAAGTGGAAATACTGATGTAGGTTATCCTTGAATTTGGGTTCCGTGCTAATGCCATAACAATTAAAAAATTGATGGCTTTCTGAAGCATATTGAGGAGATCACACTTACTTATAGGCAAAAGCTATCTAGGGTATTATGAGGATTTAGACCCTTTGCAAGAAGTAACACTGATTTAACAATTGTTTTGCTGAGTGGGTGACAGCTGAGCAATGCAGCTGTGTTGATAGCAAGCTGAGGTCACTTGGAATTTTTTGGAATTAGATTGTGGTGCTTAAAACGAGGGGGTAATTGGCGTCATATTTGGTAGTAAAAATTGTTTAAGGTGAAGATCAGATGTGGTAATGAAATCACTCATATAAGACACCTCAGCCAATAAGCCCCATGGATTTTGGTTATAATGCATTGGGAATTGGCATATGTTGAGTTTTGGTATTTGAATTGGAGGAAGCTAAATTAAACATTAGTATGAGTTGCTTTACAGTTGTTTATGGCATTTACAGCACTGGGGTGAAAGAAGCCTGATTGTCTGTTACTTGAACAGATATAGCAACAGGCTTTGGGGGAGGGGGAAATAGGATTCACCTCAGACAAAAATGTCACATGGTGCTTTTCTTTCCCATTACTATCACTTTTAGTAACACGATTCTACACAATTTCTCTGAGATTAACAATCAACCAGGAAATATGAGCAAATTTTTCTGCAACAACACCAGTTGGGCGAAAGTGGCCAGCGCGAAAGGCCTGAAGCCCTCCCAACCCACTGGGGAAAAATGCCCCAGCGGAATGTTGACACACCCTCCCACCAAAAAAGGTGAGTACAGCGCCGCACCTAGAGTTTTGCAATTTCTGTAAAAATAAAGCATATACCAAAATAGAACGCTCCCAACCTCTGTCCTCCCTTGAGCACAGCCTTAAAATTATGGTCAGCGATACTTCCCTCAAATCATGGGAAAAAATGGGGGAGGCCTTCTCCACAACTTTCCCAAACACCATCTTGGTAAATTATAAAAATTTACATAGAGGATGGTTGGACGTCAGGTTCATGTCCATGGAAGAAGCGGCGGAAGCAGCAAAAGTTGTATTCTCCACTAAAATTAACAACAAAGACCGCACCATCCGCATGGTGCACACATGATGGAATGAGGCAAATGACCTATTCATCATATTTTACTGACTCCTGAGCACCGTGCACTGTGATATCTTTGTGGATGAGCTCTGTGGGGGCCTCAAAGGTTATAACGTAATCAAACAGTTTGAATTTGAGAAATTCCCCCTCCTGCCCCACCTGTGTACAGTGAAGGCAATAGCCATTATAGAACCCAATCATGACGTGGTAGAGGATATCACCCTCATTCCATGCACGGTGACCATCAACCTCCCTGATGGCAGCATATCTCACCCCTTCCGCATCACACCAGAACACACCCTATCTATCTGCTAATTCTGCTCAGCTATAGGCCACAAAGACCATGCATGCCCCATAAAGTGCAGGATTGAAGCGCCAGAATTTTGTGAGGACAATATGGACAAAATAAGCCCAACTTTCAGCAAAATTAAAGACTCCACTTTCGCCTTCTATTGGGGCAAAAGAGCTGATGTTGCTTTGGTTGAGCCCATTTTGCGCAAGGACCATCATCATGCACAGACTTCTCGCAAGTAGGCCGCGAGTTCTGCCGAGACCCAAGCTCACACCACGATTTCCCCAGAACAGATTCAGGCAGATGACATGGCAGCGCAGCGGAATAACCAATCAGATCCCCCACATATAACCCAATGCAATCAAAATGATGAATTTTTTGGACATAACTAATCAAACACCCCCAACCAAGCTGGAGCAAATCCATCTTGCACCACTATGGATCCTCCCATCCAATCACGTGTGATCAGCGATGATATGGTTCATGCACACAATATGGAAGATTATTTCAGCCAACCACAATGCGACAACACTCATGCACAAAACCCAATCACCCCACCAACTAGTTTCTGCCCATCAAACCACAGGCAAGCAGCGGAAAATTTTTTGCTGATGGGGCATGAGTCAACCCATGCCAGACCCAAACTCCACGGAGTAATCCGAGCTGGAAGAAACTGAATAAAACCAGTACTTTGACTGCTGACCAACACTGGTACCAATCTGGCTATTGGCCCCATACTCGCAGTATGACCTAGGATAAGGAACTGGGTGACCTCAGTGGGTCGCCCCAGCGTTCCTGATGTGCAGACTACTGCAATCAACATAGGGATGCTCAACATTGCGGGAGCCAAGGCCCCACATCCTGAGCCAAAAAATGGCTTTCCTGCGCAATATCCCTGTGGACATCTTGGCTGTTTAAGAACCCCACTGTCCACCGGGGGAGGAGGAGTCATGGTCAACCATGCTCTTTCTGGCTAAATCCTTTTGGATGTACCACTGTGGGGTGGTAATTTGAACTAAATGTGACCCTCCAGTAAATATCCAAAAGCATATCCTCCCACCTGGAGGGACAGCTGCTTCTACTGGATCTCAAGTGGAATGGAGAAACTTTTGCCGTGGCATGTGTGTATGCCCCAAATAATCCAAATGACCGCCAAAATTTTTTTCTCCGATATCCTCTCAATCACTTTCCCTGAGGCAACGTTTTTTGTGGGAGATTTCAACTGCTGGCTTAACACCATTACCAACTGCTGGCCCAAGTCTAAGGCTATACCCCGCGGCCACATGGAACTATGCATACTAAAGGCAATGATGGGCCTGTGTGACACCATTCCCAAATAAGCCCCCACCCTGGCCAACATGATGAGGACCCACCACAACAATAATCAGCTGGTCTCAATGACCTGGATTGATCTGATGCTCGCTCCTATAGACTTCCATTACCGGTTTTCAGATTTTACAACAACAGTTATCCCTTTCTCTGACCACCGGATGGTCTCAATAGCATTATCATCCTCAGAAAAATACCAAAAGCCACCAACCTGGCACAGAGTTCACCCAAGCACCATCCATCTTCCAGAGCTTAAACTTTGGATTGAGATGGTGCTAACAACACAGCAAGAAAGATGACCACCCAACGGGAACCCTATCACCAAGTGGGAAATAATCAAGGCTCAAGAAACCAAGAAAGCCTGCCACCTGAACTCCAGAAAAAAGCTGCGATGTCCATGACAATCAACAAGGCTATCAGACATCTTCAGCACTTAGAAAACAACACACCTCGCGAGGGATACACCCCCCAATGGGGCTGCCTGAGGTTCCAGCTATCTACACAGGTAAACTCCCTCTTCAGAAAACACCAGCACTACACCGAAGTATGCTACAAATCAAAACAAATTTTAGCTGGAGAAACTCACACGGCCCAATTTTTCTGCCGTTTTAGACCAATTTTGACTTCGGCAACTTGCACACAGGTCCACCAAGCAGATGACATACTGGCGTCCACACCATCCAAAATATCGGCTGAATTACACCAATTTTACACTGACCTGTACACGGCGGATTTCGCATCACCTAGAGAAATTGAAAATTTTTTATTATCCGCTATATTGACACTATAGCAGATCAACCAGACCTTGTTGCACCCATCACTAAAGATGAATTATGGGAGGTTATAAGATCAACTCCATGCAACAAGTGCCCTGGGCCAGATGGCCTACCATATGAATTTTTCAAAAATATTTTGAATATACCGCACCAATACTACTGGCAACTATGAACAAGTGCCTGGAGGGCACAACCCATCTACCTGGCGGCCAAGATGCATTTGTGGTCACACTCTTCAAAAAAGGAGACCAGGCAGAACTAAACAACTGGCGTCCAATCGCTCTCACTAATACTGACACCAAAGTACCAACTAAGGTATTAGCTAAGCGTCTAGGTTGCATTGCTCAAACAACCCTCTCCCCCCATCAGTTTGGTTTCATCCCAAATCGCTCAATTTAAGATAACATCCACACAATTGCCAACATCTGCCTAGCTAACCCCACAGGCGCCCTTGCTTTCCTGGACCAAAAGAAAGCATATGACTTAGTTCACTGGGGTTACCTAGAACAGTATCTAAAGGCTTTCAACCTACCACCCCATTTTAAAAACTGGGCGCTCCTCCTAACGCACTCAGCCAGGTTTGCAATCAGAGGCACAGGTTTCCTAACTGAAACCATCACCCCCAAAAGGGGCCTCAAACAAGGTGACCCGCTTAGCCTCCTACTATACAATTTTACCCTTGACCCTCTCCTCCGCATTGCAAACTCAAAGCTCACTGGAATCAGGTTGGAGGGACAACTACCAAACAAAATGCTCGCCTTTGCTGATGACTGTGTTGTTGGAGTCTCAGGCAATAGGGATGCAGGGCGATTGAGCGCATTATTCACCAATATGAGTCAGTGAGTAAAGCCATGCTGAACAAACAGAAAACAGAGGTAATTGTTATGGGAAAATTCAGTTCAAACTGGGCCCCACCCTCCCACCACCACACAAACCAACTAACCACACATCCAACCACACAACAACGATCCAAGCCAGTAAAAAATCTGAGTTTACCCTTTGCACACCACCCCACCACCAACCCAGTCCGTCATCTGGGCATATGGCTTGAAGCCGGTGGATATGCACTTGACACCATTAAAACCAACATTTTGGACAACATCACAAAAAGAATGACATGTATGCGGAGGAGTAAAGCTAGTTTAACTGGAAGAGTTGTGTTAGCCAAATCCCTTATCTTGTCATAGTTATGGTTTGCTGCCCACGCGGTTTCCTTCTCCACCAACTTTATCAACGCAGACTACAAGCTCCTGCAGAGCTGGCTATGGTCTGGTTACCGCGCACCTGTCAGGCTGGAGACCATGTACGGCCCATGGAAGAAAGGCGGGATGGGGCTGCTCAACTTCACAGAACGAGCAACTCAAATCATCGGCTCATGGGTAGCTCTCACAACGTCACCCAACCCACCATCCCCCCACTGGGCTAAGGCAGACCAAACCAACTTCGCAAGGGCACTACATCTGAGGTCCCCCTCCAACCCTGAAACTCCGATGAAGTACCTTGCAACACATCCAACTGCCACTGGACCACACAACACCAACCGATATTTCAAACGCATCCTGTACAACCTAAGACAAGGGGATTGGAGCTTCTCCTATGCACAGCAATCTGAAGACATTCACCCTCAAACTGGTTACGTGCAACTCCACAGGGGACAAATGGTGATTAACGCGCCTTCCCCACTACCATCCTTTCCTCTATCCCAGATTGACTACCTAGACTACCAAGATGTCCCATATGACTTGCACACCCAAAAGCAGGTGTGGGACCTCGTCATCTGCCCCCTCTTATCCCCACAAGTGTGCTCCACAGTGTGGCGCTACATGCACCATATGTTTAGAACAGCTGACCGCACCTTCTCAATGATTAAGACATGCGCCATCTGCGGCGGACCCAACACACTAGCACACCTCCTGGAAGAGTGCCCGCCATCCGCGCATATCTGGGCTAACGTGATGCACTTGTTTCAACAATCACCAATAGCTGAATTCCGACTATCCCGCGATATCTTGGCACTCAACATGGCCTCGCCTATCCCCCAGACGCTAAGGGTTCTGATTGTGAGTATTGCAATATGGTCCATTCACACAATTACCCTCGATGCTTTCAATGGGATCCTCCACAATTTCAACCAAACCATCGTCAGGTTCCACAGCCATTTGGCCGACCACTTCCAAGCCTGGCTGTTCAGATCACTCCAACACAAATGGAAGAATCGTATGGGCAACTGGATTCAATCTGGTTCCTTCGTTATGACATAGAAAACCTCACAGTCTTCATAGGCGGTACACCCTACTAGCCCCTGAGCTGCCATACCACTGAAAGTCTAGTCATCCACCACCCGTGGCTCCTAGCCAAACCCAAGTGTGCCAAGCCATATCTTTTGAGTTCCTTTGTTTTGCGCTCTCTTCCCTCTTCTGTTTTCTGTTATCCTCTTCCCTATATATCAGATTTGTCTGTCCCCTGGTCAGCTATCCTCAAATAAATAAAAAATGTCACATGGTTGGCAGAATTGGTTTAGGAGGCAGTGAGTTTAGAGCCCGCAGTACTGCAAGGGAGGGGTGTTTGCATTTTGAGTGATTACCAAGAAAAAGGATGGACACATATTTCTCAGCCTTCCACGTGGGCCCAGAATGTATGGTTAGGCATAAGGATAATGTTGTGTTAATAATCGATAGAGAAATCTTATAAAAGAATGTTGCAAAGGCGCACTTCCCAGTGAGGCAGGTATCCCCATATTGGACTGCAACCTATAAGATGGGTTGAAGACATAGGCTGCTAAGCAAGCCATCAGCTCTTTGTGGAGACTCTCAGGGAGAAAGTTGGTGGTCAGACTAGAAAATTGAACCATTAAATTGGCGTCCACTGGTAGATATATGCAAGTTGTTGGGAGGGGGGTCCCTGGAATAACAGGGGCACAGTTGCTGCGGTTGCAACATTAGCTTTGCAAGTTAAGCACAAATCAAGATACCACTTGTAGGGGTGGAAGTTAATGAATCTGGCATATTTCATCACCGTTTGAGTCAATGCAATAAAATTGATTTATCTTTATAAGTAAAAAGTTCTAATACTAATAAAAGGACAGGTTGTATGTTGCTCTGGGGGAGCATCAGGTGGCTTTAAGGCACCTACTGAGAATGTGCAAAATGGAGGGTAAGGTCCTTGGGAAAAACGAATTGCCCAAGGAGTTGGGGGGAGCAGTCCAAATGAGTTCTCTCATTGGGAAGTAAAATGCTATGATGGGTTTGTCCTCTGTACCATACAGGGCATCAGTCAGTGTTGCCAATGTCATTGTTCTTTACATTGTTGTTGCTTTAAAGTTATTTATATTTACTTTAATTTAAAATTTACTTAAAAGTGATGTTGATCATAAAATTTAGAGTTCTTTGAATCTTTTTGAAGTTATGAGAGTTTGATGGTGCACAATTCATTACTATCATAGAAAATCTACAGATCTAAGATAAAAAGCCTGTAAAATAGCTTTAACAGCGTTGAAATCACATTTATGACAATCTATCTATCTAACCACTTGGCATGCCTCCCTAGACGTCTTACATTCCTCCCTATCTAAACTCTTCAGATCTGTAAAAGAAGTAGGTATACAAGCTGTCTGAAGTTTGTATATGAGCCAAAAGCATCCAGCACTATCTCTAAACAATAGGAGCAAGTCTTTAATCGTCATTCCATTTCAGTCATAGCATGGTACTCATTCAATTTATTTTCCATTTAAAATTATGCTAAATGTAGTTCACATGTAATCTATAGGACTTTTAAATAAAAGTTATTCCTGCAGGTACTTCTTATTAGCACCTAAAAAAGAAGGCTTCACTATGTTGCAACAAATATATCAGCTTTTTACTGTAACTTCTTTTGTGAAATAAACTCTCTAAACTTAAGCATGCGTGGACAGATAAAAAAAGATAGATGTAGTATATAATTGCATAATATATATGCTAAACCGCCACAATGATGCTAAATTACATCATCCCTCTATTATTGAACATTATATAATTAAAGCTCAATTTTATATTAAGTTAAAAGGCTTTCATGTAATTACCTTTATATATATTTATAATTTAGATGATAAAAACTGAGCTTATTATTCAGCATAAATATGCGCTTGTTACATTATAAAGTAATAGATTGTGATTAAAATCCATCTGTTGTTTAAGTTTACATTTTAATCTACTTTTATACATCTTCATTTAAATAGTAACAGTATAGATACATGACCTGATTTCTTCTTCTATAATGAAAGTAGACATTATCTCCATCATGTGTTTATTGAAAGAATAAAATTAGTTATTAATACTTTTTCTTTCCATCATACATGCATTCTTTAGATTAGTGCTATACATGGTCATACTCTATACTTGTAAAATAATCTTTATAGAAGTTAATTAAATTTTGGTTTAAATCTCCTCAGACACTGTAAGTATTTGTCCATTTATGGATGAAACCTCAACTTTTGGCTCCCAATCTATAGTTCATAATATAATTAACTTTGATATATACATTTTGATATCATTTTTTAATCAATGTTCCATTGGACATAAGGCCCAAAAATTAGTTTAATATTCAATTGCAAAGCACTGAGAGAATTTCATCAATAATGCCAAACTTTTAACTAAACAGATTGGAGTGAATACCCTCTTTAAAAACTACAAGCCAATAAGATAAAGTAAACGCTCTAACTTAAACTGTTAGCACATTTATTCCAAGTAACGAGGGCCTGCTAATACTTAATTTGGACAATTCCAAAATATAACTTTGCGCCACCTATTATTCCTCTCTATCTATTGGCTTAATGATATTATACAATTTAAACCACTCAATAGGCCCATGAGAAAGTACCATAGTATAAACTATTGCGTTTGTTATGTATTAATTTCAGTCCAGCCTAAGATTAATCCTTTTCAATTTCAACTCCAACCCTGGACTTTGCTATCATCCCCTACATTACTGAATTTACTTCCAGAGTCACACATGGTGCGTTTCTATCTCTCCTAGTAATATTTTTCTTCTACTGGTAAAATAGTATTGAATCTTTACCTAATAGAACACATTTTACCAGTTTTTTAGGATAAATTTAATTCTACAGATCAAAAGAGCATTGCGCCATTGTCTGATGGAAATCATGAAGCCATCCAATAATCTCTAGAACATCTGAGCCTTATTTTAAGGTTAAGTTCAATATCAACCCAAGTCATCATACCCAGGCACCTACACAAACCCACCTATAACTTCAAGATTGTTACTAAGTGCATAAAAACTGATAATTGGTGCTCACTATAGGGAACTAGTAGTTGCCAATGTGAAAATGTTAATAATCATTTTTTAAAAACTAATTATTTATAATAAAAATCAATAATGATAACAATGGCACTATGTTGCCTAGTCACTATTCTCCACATATGCCACTGAAAAAGATGGAAGTACTTTATTTATCTGGCTGATCCAGATCAAGTGAACCAGGCCTTGATGAGATCCTAAAGGAATAGTTTAATGTGCTGGTTGAAATAATAAGGTATTCAAGTAATAAAGGAGAGCTTTGAAGAAGAGTGGAAGGATATTCTGCGGGCAACAACCAACAGCTATATTTAATTTCCAAGTGAGCAGATGAGACTGCCTATACAATAACCTCTATAAAAAATATTAAAGAAGAATATAAGATATTTAGATATAACTATACAACTATGTGAATTAAGCACACTTGTAACCAAAGATTAATAAAGAAATGGTGAATGCAACGTCAGTATCACCCTAAATCAGAAGACAGATGCGCGGGATCAACAAAATTATGCTGCACTAAAACACATAATTGCTTACTAAAAAGTGATGAATTTACTTATATAGATAATTTAGAAGATAAAACTGAGAGTTTGGAAAATTAAGTCGAGTTAAAAAACAAAATCATTTACTTGATAAATTGAGTTTTTTAGCAAACCAAAACCTCCTGACCAAGTGTTGATGAGTCAAAAGGCCACTTAAACCAAGTCACCTACCTTTTTTTTATCTTCCAAGAACCTGATAATTAAATTAAGCCAGTAAGTTAAGGGTCGCCGCAACTAAATTTCATAACTTTTCTGAGGCTACCAAAGTTTAAGAAAATTCTCTTGAAACAACTGAGCTAAAGGCTCTTGCAACTAAATCACAAAAACTTGTTAAAGCTCACTGCAGTTCTGACTATGGCATTAAACCAGTTGAGCCAAAAGCCTTACATCATCTACTTTACCTTGCTGAGAATCATTGCTGTTACAAAGATGGCCTCAAATCAACTTAACCAATTGCCTCCACATCCAATTTGTTTTACCTTGCCACTACAACCCAAAAGTGTGATTATTCCATAAGATTGACTGAGCCAAAGGCCTAAGCAATTGAACCACTTTAGAATGACAGGATCCTTAGCCATTCCAGAGGGTGCTTGATCCAACCTAGAAGGTAGTCCCAAAAATAAATTACATTCTTTTATAATTTAGTTCACTTCATTCAAACATTTTTTCTATTAAAATATTAGGCTTTTCATTGACTCCAAAAATCAAATGTACCACCCAACCACCATATCAAATTAAAGAAAAACTTTAATTAAAAATTTCTGCTTTTGGTAACACGCCAGTCAAAATATTTCATTCAGAAACTTACCTTTTGCTACCTCAACTGTTCTTTTAAAGCTTTCTGAAACAATTAGTCTTAACTGCAGTTTATATTCATTGGTCAATATGAATTTACACACCATAGAGAATCTCATTATTTTTAGATTTAGTAGAAATGAAGTTGCCAGCATCCAAAATGAACATAAATTCATGGTTGAGTCTGTAGTTTATTTTACTTATCTCACTTGACAAGAATTAAAAATTGACTCCTGATACAGTATTGAATGCACCTTCCATAACCACACTAAATCATAAATTATTGCACACCTAATAAATTTAAATCCCAAGAAATTTCTGGTTCTAAGATAAGCTTAAGAAGGGGTGATATTGAGTGCTTTTGTCCTCATGCTCTGCCCTTTGGTCCTGATTTTAAATTGAAGCCTACAATTAGTAGGGTGATTTCTCATAACTTGGATTCACACTACTTCAAAAATAAGCTTTTAAGGGTGAAAAATAGCAAAATGATGTTAAAGAAATGATCTGCCAAATCATTGACTGTCTTTATAAATTAAGCTGAGACAAACCTCATGCTCATCAGGCTGACATATATTCCATCTGCCTTAGTTTATTATATACAGCCCAGCTCTGCTGTTCTGTGGAATATACAAAGATTAACCAACCCTAGTAAGATTATTGTCACCCCCAGTTGAGACTTAGAGGAGGTTCTATGAGGTATCTCACTAGTATGGGTGAATTCTAAAAAATAATGTTGTTATTTCTGGTGAGTAATCTAATATATAAGTCAGACTAGTACATGAGAATGAAACTCTTTTTTCAATCACTTTGATACATACTAAATGAATTTCTCCAAATATATATGGCAGTCAGTATCACGTATATAGCATTACTTTTATGTTTAAAATTCTGCTCATTATTTCATGACTGTCAGTTAGTGGTTAGAACTCAAAAAAACTCTTATTTAAAATATGTCTATGTCATATAAAATTAAATGCAAATGTTATGTTTATTCAGGGAAGGTCGACCAGGGGACAAGCACTTCCAATATAGTGAGAAAACTAATGAAATTCTACAATTAAAGACACACCAGAGGGTTCAAGTCCCCTCTTGTTGTCTCCAAGATCACCAGGATTAGGACGGTAGGGATGGGGATTTATGCTGGCTTATTCTTGGAGGCAGCATGTGTGAAGGAAAGGATCAACTTTTAGGAAACATTTGAGAAACCATGTGTTGATTGTCCTTCTGTTATGAGGGGTCATATGTCCAAACAGCCATTTTTGGAATTGTTTTAATATATGGCTGTGGAAGCGATGAATGGCTTCTTGGATTGTTGGCGCTGCTCCTGTGAACGATTCCAGTACCATTGTATGTATAGTCCAAAGTTCTATTGATACTATTAGCGCCCAGAGAGATGTGTGGATAGGAGAGTCCATGTTTATAGTGAACATGTTCCTTGATAGGCTGAATGGATGTCCGTTTTCTTGGCGGAAAAGGCGCATGGCCTCTTTCCATACCGCTACTGATGTTGGAATTGTTCTAGATGGTGGGCTAGGCTTCCATACTGACCACATATTTCACATGAGGTGTGATTGGCGTTTGACCGTTCAGCTGTTTGGTATACTCTCCTCATGCACCTCCATACATGTGCTCTTATCCTGGGTTGGAGTAGAGGGTGATGTGTGTATCTCCATAATCTTCTTTGGGTCTCCAGGTTGTAGGGTATGTCCATATAGTCCAGGTAATCTATCCTGGCTATGGTATTTGGGCTTTTGCTTATTATATTGTCTGTGACTATCTTATCATTGATCTCCTGTCTGTGAGTTAGCCTTGGGCGTCCTCAGTGATTGGTTTGGTCATTTATGTGAATCCACAATGTCGCTCTTCTCATGGCTAGGAGTAATCATTTGAAATGTGCAGGAGTGCCGTGTGGTCCTGCAGCTGTGGGATGGGATGCCAGATACTTGATTAATGTGTTCAGGTGATCTGGGTTTCTTAATTGTAGTGCACGTGTGAAGTTATATCTTGCTGTTCTGGCCCAGTGTGTATCTGGAAGAATTGGGCTAGTCACCAGAGCTATCCAAGATCCCAGTATATGGGTTGCTTGCTCTACATAATTAGTAAGCCCCATACCTCCATTCCTTCTAGAGCCAAATAGGGTTTTGAGGCGTACAGGGGGGTTGTGGTTGGACCATAGCCATCCTTGTAATAGGGAGTGGACTGTGTTGAAGAAAGATGGTGAGAAAGCGATTGCATGGGCCGTGAACCATATGATTGATAGAAATCATAGAGTTGGCTACCGTGACCCTTCCTGTTAGACCTGTTTGGTGTCCATGTAAGGATGCAATGCGTTTTGTTATTTTGTCTAGAAGTTGATTTTCCATCATGGAGTTAGCGTAGCCTCCTGCTTCTAACCAAACTCCCAAGTGACGAACAGGGACAGCTGTTGGCTTGGTGATGAATGGAAGTTTCAGTGATGTCGTTGCTAATTTTCGCCTCCTATGTCTGGTCAGGAGTCTTGATGTTGTACTAGCTTGTTGGCCCTGTGTAGATGGCATCCACTGGGTCTGATATTTCCCCAGGAGTATAATTTCCGTTTTCTCAGTGTTAAGTGATGCGTTACTTATGGCTGAATAGTCTCGTATTATCTTCTCAATTCTTCAAGCATCCTGATTGTTGGATATGCCCACCACACAATCATCAGCGAAGGCCAGCATTTTGACTGGTGGTTGGCCCTTGACGTTACTTCCTTTGAGCAGTGTGTTTGTATTTCAGACTAGGGGGTCTAGGCTAAAGTTGTAAAGTAGAGGGCTTAAGGGGTCTCCTTGTTTTAGTCCTCTCTGTGGGATAACTGGGTTGGTTAAGAAGCCTGCTCCCCGCACTGCCATTGTTGCAGACTCTGTAAACAACATTACCCAGTTTATAAATCTATTTGGAAGCTTACATTTTTGAAGGCAGGCCCTAAGATAAGTCCAGTTCACCCTGTCATATGCTTTTTGTTAGTCTAAAAAGACAAGTGCTCAGAGGTTTTGGACTGTCAGACATTTGCAACAGTGTGGATGTTATCCCATATGGATCTTCTTGGGATAAATCCCTATTGTGATGAGGATATCGCATCAGTTGCAATTTCTCCTAGTTGTTTAACCATAATTTTTGCAAAAATTTTTGTATCTGTGTTGGTTAGGGAAATTGGGCGCCAGTTGTAGAGGTCTAATCTGTCTCCTTTCTTGAATAAAGTGACCGTGTAGGCTTCTTTGCCTCCAGGTAGGAGGCATGTTTCCATTATACACTTGTTCATTAAGCTAGAAGAATGTTAGAGATGTTAGTATAATATTTTATATAAATTTATAGGTAATCCCATCAGGTCCAGGACATTTCCCTCTTGGTGCACCACATACTACTTCCCATAATTCCTCACGCGATATTAGGTTAATTAAATTGTTATTTTGAACCGCAGTGTCAATATATTTTATTCTAAGGAATTATCTGATTTTTTCTGGTTTGACCAGCTCAGATTTATACAGTTTCAAAAACCTGTGCACTTCAGTCGCGACTTCTGTGGGTGTTTCTGCTATGGATTTACCAGTCAATGGACCTGTGTACAAGCTATTGAATTTTTCCTGGCATGGAATCAGCAGAAAAAGTAGCTCAAGCATGTTTCTCCATCTCTTATGTTTTTTGCCTTTATTTTGGACTCCAACTTGATGTTGGTGTTCACGAATCTGGGTGTTTAGCTGAGCAGAAACCTCCGCCCATTTGCAATCCCATCCATGGCTTTATCCCATTCTTGGTACATTGTTTTCAGATGGTCAATTTCAGCCAATGTGTTTTATAATGGCTGAAATTGCCCTGTGTCTTCTAGATGATGTATGTTTAATTTGTTGGGTTGTTGATTCTTTGAATCTTTCCCAGGTGGTTAGTGGGTCCAAGAAAAAAGGTGTTTGAAAATCCTGGGTTGAGGATATTTCCTCCATCCAGGATTGAAAATTCTGAGTCAGATAAACTTTCTGGGCGTATTCTGCACCATCTGAGTGCTTGGATACTTGGTTCCGCCGGTTTGTAAGTCACCAAAACAAGCTGATGGTTGTAGAATTTGATTTTTGCAGTTTTAATTTTGAATTTGGTGATGGAAATTTATTGGTGTGAGTATTAGGTCTATCCTCAACATAGAGACAAGTGTACCATTGTGTACATGTGGGCGTGTCATGTTTTGTAACAGGGATTGCCTTTTTGGCAGTGGATCATATAGTCCCAGGGTGGCCTTTAGTACTCGGAGTTCCATTTGCCCTTGTGGTATCTACATTGTGTATGGCCATCAGTACATCTCTGGGTTAATCCAGCAGTTCATGTCCCACATTATGAAAGTATTTGCTGGTAGATTTAGTTGTGTTAGGGCTGTGAGAAATTCTCTTCGGTCATGTGCACTGTTTGGGGAGTACACACTGGCTATTTTGTGCACTTTGATGTGCCATGAGAAGGTTATGGCAAGTACGCGGCCATCCAGAAACAAATTTTTATTAATAAATTTAAAGTTTTGGCTCGCGTGTACTATCACTCCACAGTGGAGTGACCAAAACAATATTTTTGGGAGGAGCATTTTTTCCCATGCCTTCTCCTCTCCCTGTGGACATTGGGTTTCCTGCACCTCCAGGATATCCACAGGTGGGTTTCATAGGAGACTCAATGTTGAGAATTTAATTAACTGGACAACAAGCCTTTATTAAGGCCACGCAGATCAGTGGAGGGATTCCGCTGAAGGATTAATGGCCAGATTCCGCAGAGGATGATTCAGAACTATAAGTGATTGGTCGTTTTAAAATAAGGCAATAATGGGTCATAACAGGTCCTATTTGGTTGCCTTCAAAATAGGGCAATGAGGCGATGTTGACATTCAATGAAAGGGTTTTGGACTGCCTCAAATCAAGGCGATAGATAATTAAAGAAAAATGTGCCAAAACCAATGAAAAGATGGCGACATGAATAAACTAAGCAGAAGAGTCGGTAATGGCAGAGGCCACTAGGATATCAGTGAAATGAGGGGACTGGAGGTCTTGTCTTGGATTAAGTGAAGAAAGAAGAGAGAGGAAGAGCGCGGACAAAGGAAGGATCCGCTGAAGATATATTCTTCAAATAAAGAAGTGATTGGGAAATTGCTCCCATGTTTAATATAAAAATTAAGTGGTTAAAGGTGTATTGAGGAACTGGCGATCATCATATTGACTGTTCCAATTGTTCAATGGGGAAACCCTGTATAAAGAACCCTTTAGTGGGTACTTGCCATATTGCCAAAATTTAACACTCAACTTCTCAGCCCAGGACATTAAGGCCTTGAGTCCCACTATGTTCAGCGTCCCTATCTCTACTGAGACGCCTGATGCACCTCAGGAGCGGTTGGCAGGGCCTCCCAGCTCTACTCCCCTCGCTCACATTGCTCTCCACTACACCTCTGCTGCGGAGAGCATAACCATGAGTAGGAGTTGTTCTGTATTCTGCCCCTTTCAATTCTACTGTTTTCGCTTCTCTCTTGGCTTTGCTTGGTTTCAATATGTTATTGTGGTGCACTTGTGGGTTTTTATTGGCCACATTATTTTCTTGCGCATTCCATTGTTGATTTTCCTTCCTGATTGGGTTAAATTCTACAATATCTGGGGGTGCACTGAAACCAAATTTTGCTGCATTCATTTCCAGAATGGGTTCCACCAAATTCAAACTGGTCAGATTGGGTGTATGGTTTTCCGCGGGATCTGATTGGTTCATGGACTCATATTCCTCAATGTCTTCCTGGATCTTCTCCGGTGATATGGTGGATTCCGCTGAGGCCTTTGCCTTGGCCGCGGCCAGCTTGTGAGCTTGTTTGGCCATTTTTTGTTCTTTCAGTGATATAGGGTCAATTATTTTATATTGCCTATGTTTTCCCCAGTTGAAGGCTTGTGTATTATTCGTGATTTTTCCATACTCTGAGTCATCTTCGCCCATTTCCTCCTCACAGAATTCCATTTCTCTCAGGCCTTCTTTTACGGAACAATCATGAATCTTGTGCCCAAAGGCCTGGCAGTGGTTACAAATGGGGGGTGCGCTTTCCATCGTTGCGCGGAACAGCTGGGTTTTTTTCCCATTGATTGTGAAGAATGCAATGTGAGGGATTTTTGTAATATCCTCTACTACATCCTGGTTCAGTGAAATTATTGCTATTGTCTTCCCCACGCTAAGTGTTGGCATCAGCTAGAATGGTTGCATTTCAAATTGTTTAATTTCTCCATAGGCTTCCAAGCCTTCTTGGAGATGTCTTTCAATTACTGTGCACGCCAGTGTGGTTTGAGTTAGTTGAAAATTATAAAAGGTCTTTGGATTCAGTCCAAAGGGTGCATTTGGTTGAGACCAATTGCTGTCCGTCAGGAAGGTTGAGTACCACTCTGACCTTTGCTGCTTCGTTTGCTTTCATCCACGCTTTCAAACCCAAGATCTACCCAACCTCTGCGGATAGTATGGGTTGTTAAGTACACCACATGCGGGAAAAATTTTTGTTGGGCTTCTCCAAACTTTTCCCACATTGTCAGTGTTTCTATGCCCAGAAAAACTCATATCCCATGTTCCATTAATGACAATGGTTGCAGTTGGGATACTTCCAAGTAGCTGTAGTATTTCACAAAAAATTGATGAAACCCGCGGGTGGCGCCACCTCAGGTTTTTTAATTTTTCTGAGATTTTCGTTTGTACCTGTGCGCTTGGTACCTTTTAGTGGTGCAGGTCCTGGTCCGCTGCCCTTTACCATGTTCACCCAGCTCTTTACCTTATTATTCATACTTATCTCGCCTGGTGTTAATTATCAAATTATGCTGTTTGAATCAAATTGTATTACTAAAAGTGATAGTAATAGAAAGAAAAGCTTAACTTAAATGCAAATGTTGGGATTATCTTTTTGTGGCTAAATGGTTCTGTTCCGAAGATGCCCAACAGTCATTACCTAAAGAAGTCTAAGACTCATGACAGTTATTTTATTTATTTTTTGAGAATCTAGGTCACGCTTAGGTCCTTTCAGCAAGAGTATCCATAATATGGAATATTGGCAAAAGAACTTATTATAAGAAGTATAAAAAATGATATAGAAATAATGGCATAACTTTATTTTAGTAATTAATAGGGTTCTATATGTTACAAATAAAAATTTAAAGCCCAATAAGAAAAATTATTAAAGAAATAAATGGAGGGAGGAATCTAATAAGGTTCTTGGTCAGGAGATGCATCCAAACTGTATAATGCCTTTGTAGCATTTTTTCAATAGGGAGAAAAGATGCCTTGAATTTACCAAACATATTGACACCTAGTATTATTTAGGTCAGTCGTTGAGCAGATTCTTGATTTTTACCTTTTTGCAGGTACATCTTAATTTACTGCCTTGTGTACCACATAATGTAATGGTCGCCTGACTTTTTAATGATACTTCATTTTGATTAAGGACGATCTCTGAGTATTTTGGGCTCCACTCAGTCTATTTAATTTTTCTAGTTTTGTATTAAGTCTTACCAGCTACTAATTTTTCCTTATAATTCATCAATGGTTTTTTAACACTATTCTTGGGATTAGGAATTGATTTTCTTGTGGGAGTTGAATGATCAATATTCTTTCTATAAAGTCTAATATTCCAATAACTTACATCACATTATTCAAGAATATTGGCTGGTGAGTACTGATGCAGGAATTGGCTATATACGCAATTGATAGTTACTTAAGTTTCAAAAGACTCAATGAGTATATCTCTCACAGATTATAGATTATAGCGTATGGCCATCCCATATGAAATCCAATTTTACTTCTCAGGGCGCTATACATATTGTGATAGTACAAGAATAAGTCTGAATCTCAAATGTTGGTAAAGATTGGTGAAATGCATTTTCTGCTTGGCTTACTCTTGTAACCGTTTTAAGTAGATTTGTCATTGCCTCTAATTGAAGTTGTATAATTCTCAGGTCTAATCTGCTTAGCGGTTTTCAAAATCTTCAGTAGTATTATTTGTAACTTTATGGGTTAGTAGAGCCAGGACGCCAGTTCTCTTCCTTATAAAGACCTTGAAGTTTAACACTTTGAGGATACAGATAAAATTATCCTGATAGCCATTAATGCACTTGGAAAATATTGTCTCAATTTTTTGGATTGGAAGTGGCTACCTTGCATAGTAGTAAAGCTGATGTCGCTCACCCTTTCTAATTTAATAAACGTTGATGTGTTGCAGGGCGCTAGTATTTTTTTTAGATTACCATGCTTGTAGTTAAGATTCTCACAACTTGGGAAGTATAATTTTTCCACATTTACATAGTAGCACCTAAAAGCAACATTGCATAGTATGTATTTTGTGAAAAAGAATAGTATATCCTTGGCAGTCTTTGCAAAAATGAAAATTGCTTTGACCCACTTCATGACATGATTGGTCCCTACAAGGTAAATTAAAATTCTCTTGTAGATTTAAGAAGTGAATTTGACATCTAATCTGATGTTATGAATCAGCTGCTGTGGGGTCATTAGCTAATACTTGTACTTTTCCTTATGCAGCATTTGCTTTTTTATAAGTTATTCATGCGTCTAAGACTTCCAATACTGATTCCAGTATCCTTCCCAATTTATTGATCCGTGATCCATTTGTATTTTTTCTGACTCCTCCATGTCCTAAGATATTGTGAGCTTCCATTATCACTGATATTTGTTCTAAGTTTAAAAGTAAGGTAACCACTCAGTTCTAAATTTCATGTATGATAATCCGTCAAGAACTTTATTTCACATTGTAATTTCAACATCTCATAAACTGGTTAATCTTAATCCTCCTAAGAGTTTGGATTCAGGAGTGGTTATGTAACCGTTCAAATTTTCTAATGTCTAAACGTAGTAAGGGCAATCTTTACAGTCAATCTACATTCATGTTTTGTACCATTTTGATGGAAAATGTTCATGTCATAGTGCTGAAGTTTGAGAGCCCCAAGAGCTAGTCTTCCTATTGAATTTCTCATGGCTTGAAGCCACTTTAAAGAATCATTGTCCATAACAATTGTAAAGCTTTACCATATTTTAATTTCCAAGGATTTCTCTCTTGATAATTAAGAATTTTCATGCTTAATTGGACTTAGTTTTGGCCGAATGATCCTTAATTTTGCCTGTGGCTTATGTTAATTAGACCATTCAGAAACTCACTTGGCTGTTCAAATACCCAAACTCTTCTGGTCAATATTGGGCTCAATTTTCCCTTTGTAATTGGAAACATCAAATGAGGCATGTACAGTTACAAGCTGTGGATTCCACGATTTCAGCTTGTTGACACTTTTCAAAAGAGACTTCAGAGGAGAAACCAGAAAAAATATAAATAAAATATTTTTATTAGATGATATTTATTTGATAATTATACATTAAGCCAGGCACTAGTATTTATACCTCTAGGGCATCTTCTGGCTACATTTGAGCGTGCAATCTCAACAGATTATTTTCCACCTCAGTTTGGCCCTTGAACTGATACAACTGAGACCTATTGCTAGGTTTATTGGTGGCAAAATACTCTCAAAATTGGGAGGATTTCAGGGACAAAAATCGCGATAAGGACGTGCAAAATTGTCCTAGGATCCTCTTAATTTGAGTTTCGTCATACTGCTGATGAAATACAACTTCTGTGAAATTTTTGCATCGATTGAAGAAGATGATGCACCCATAATTGGGACATCAGTAGGCGTTTATTGATAGCACTAGTTACCCCCATTTGGGTGGTCCATGAGCAAGTGCTATCATGCCTATTACAAAGATTGGCATAAGAATTTCGCCCTAGGGTGGGAAATTGATTGCGTTTGATGTCTATTTGTCCATGGGATTTGTAGACGTTATATTTAGGTCAATCCCCAAATGATTTTTTATGTTAATTAATATTATTGGTACTGATTAGTTGGGACTAATTGCTGTTTTTTGGTGCAACAATAGGCCTGAATCTGCGATTGTATTCAGCCTGAGCTTTTAATACTATATCCAGATTGAATTAATGTTGATAGAATCAGCCTGAGCCATGTAATGTAATAGGTTTAAGTTGAGAATTTAGAGTATTATCTCGAGCATTGGGAGGATAATATGCCCAATCTGTTAGTTTTCAAAGGCATTATTATCAGGTCAACCACAGAATCTAACATTTCCCCCACTTGACTTGAACATAAGCCCTAAGTTTTCTGATTAGCTTTCATTTTTTAGCACTAGTTGTGCCAAACCCAAAAGGGAGAGCCACCACACATCTTTATTTGCAAATGGGCCAAACAAAGGGATTATTATAAATTGAAGAAATCCTAATATAGCCCCTAGGTTATCAGCTTAAGAAGATATATCAGAAGGCGGGGAATCTTTGGGGAAACTTTTGTCCAGTGCTTGCTTTAGCTGGCAGATCATGGTGGACAACATAGGGTAGGAGAATCAGTGACATGGGGTCCAATTAGCCTTCATTGATCTTTGTAATTTGTCAATTTCAGCCCAAACAGCTGACAAGAATGGAGTTGGATCCTCTATACATCATCAAGTGTGAACTGAAGCATTAATTAGGTTAAATTCGTTATTTTTTTATTTATTATCAATGTTTATTTTTTATTATTTAATCATTTTTTTATTTTTATTTTTCTTAATTGTCCAGCTTATTGAAACTTCTTAGGAATTTTTCATGGACTCAGTTGTATAAATGACTGGCCCTAATATCCTTGATTGTGTATATGAACTTAGGTGTCTTCTCAATTACTTCAAATGGACTTACCCAGATGCAATCTAACTTTTTATATTGGCCCAATCTATGGGTGTTGCAAAATAAAACTTTATCATTAACTTCAAATTCAACCAATTTGAAGCAATTTATAGTCCTTTTGATGTCAGGCCTTTTTCAGTGCAAAAATATTGACAAAGGCTTGAGCTTGTAGTTTGATTAAAGTATCCACAAGCTTATCAATGTATTGAGGATAAGTGTTTTTGCCATTTCTTATGGGACTGAATATAGTAGCTTTGGTAGGACCAGATGTCTTCCATATATTACTAGAAATGGGATCATCCTGGTTAACAAAGGATATGAGATATTTTTAGGCAAGTAATGCTGAACTTAAATAAGTACTCCATTTGTATGGTTTAGCCAAAGTTAATTTCCTGATAATGTTTACCAACGTCCCGTTTGCATGCTCAACTGTGCCATTAGTTTTGAGATGATAGGGATCAGAAAACACACCTTAGAATTGCATTAATTGGTTGAGCTTGGCAAGGACATTGGTGGTAAAATTTGTTCAATTATCAGTCAGAATAACCTGGGGACAGCCATACTTGTGAATGATGTTTTCAAAGACGAATTTGACTTTTGTTGCCACTCCTGCTTCCCAAATATCCTTATCCTCAACCCATTTAGTCAAGTGGTCGATGGCTACAATAATGTACTTGACCTTTGTATTGCTTGTTGGAAGTGGGCTGACAACGTCAATTGATACAATATGCCAGGCGAACTTGGGCTGAACAAGTTGGTATGATTTGCTTTTTTTGGAACAGTTTTTTGCCTTGACACTCTGCACAACATTTTAACGTTCTTTGGATGTCAAAATGCATTGAAACCCAATAGTAGAATTGCTTCAGATTCTCTTTTATCTTGTTTATCTTCACCATTCCCTATGGCCTTATGTGATGCCATTATTAGGCCTGTTCAGGCTAAGCGTATTTGGAAAATATACTTCTTGACCTCAACAATTTTGTAAAGAATCCCGAGTTTTGATAGTTGTATCTTTTTGTAAATACAATAAAAATTTTTGGATAGATTCTGGTTTACCTTGGTATTCTTACTGACCATTTTCTTAAACCACTCATTGGCGTCCTGACTAATTGTTGCAATGGTGGGTAGTCAGGATAGGCAATCGGTGTTTTGATGTTTTAATTCAGCTCAATGCTCAATTGTGTAGTTATAAGCTTGAGCTTTAATGTTCAGCGGGATAATCGGACCTCAGGCTCTCTTAAGTTGTTCAGCCATCTTAGGGAAGCATGATTGGTAACAACTTTGAAATGAGTGCCATGGAGGTAAACCTTAAATTGCTTGAAAGCATATATGATGGCTAAGCATTCTCATTTCTTTACTATGTAATTCCTCTCATGAACATTTAAGGTCCAACTAGTGAAGGTAACTGGATGTTCTTCACCATTTTCCACAACTTTGGATAACACGGCCCCCACTACTGTTAGGGATGCATCAGTTTGGAAAATAGATTTATGGTCAAAGTCCAGGAATCAAAGAACAGGCACGTCCAATAGGGCCAATAAGAGTTGGCTAAATGCATTCTGGCAAGCTGGAGTCCAGTTGAATGGGACCTTATCTTTAAGTGGAAAGGAAAGTGGCTCCCCAAGTTGTACAAAATCGGTGAAAAATTTATGATAGTACCCAATCATGCCTAGGAATAATTGGATATCATGCTTGGATTTGGGCTGTTTCATTTTGGAGATGACATCCAGCTTAGAGGGTTGGGGCCAAATCCCACTTTGGTGATTAAAAATCCGAGGTATTCTAGCTGGTCTTTAAAGAACTGACACTTTCTGGACTTGATTCTTAAGTTTGCAGCTGCTAGCCTTCTGAAAACCTCCTTTAAGTGTTCCAGGTAGTATTCAAAAGTTTGGCTGAAAACGTTAATATCATCAAGGTACACTAGCACACATGACAACTTCAAATCTCCCAGAATTGTGTCCATAGCCCTTTGGTAGGTGGGGCATTTTAGAGCCCTGAGGCAATATCATCAGCTGGAATATGCCTTCTTGGGTTTTAATTTCACATTTCTCGCGCTCCTCTTCAGGAAGATCTATTTGCCAATATCTGCTGATAAGGTCCATTGCTTAGAAGAACTTCGCGCCCCCTAGCCTATACAAGGCATTGTCAATTCATGACAGGGGGTACAAGTCATTCTTTGCGATGTATAACTTTTGATAATTAAGTACTACTCAGTTGCTTCCATCCTTCTTCTTCCTATTAAAATTGGTGCCTCCCATGGTTTTTTGAAGGTACTAACATACTACGATCAAGGAGTTCCTTAATATCCTTGGGTACAGCTTCTTCTGGTGATTCTGATCATCTAATTGGGCATAAACAAATTGGTTTTGATCTCCAGTATTGATATTGTGGGTGACACCCTTAGCACATCCCAAGTCAAAATCATCTTTGTGCGAATATTTCCTGATATTTAGAGAATAACTATTGAGCTTGGCTTTTCTCAGAGTCTGTCAGGTTGCTTAAATCGGCCATAAGGACGAGATTATTGATGCTGATTGGTCCATATCAGGAAGCCCTAATTCAACAAAAGTTCCAAACTCATCGAAAGAGTGAATTTCTGAGGTAGGGAACAGATGCAGAAATGCAATTGTTAGATGTCTCTTTATGGAGATGGGTCAATTTTGCAGGATTACACACAAGATGTGTATTTCCCATGGCCAGGAATGATAATACAAGGGGCAATGTTTAGCTCAAATAGAGATTTAGATCACAGTTGATATAGTTCACCATAAAGTCATTCTGGATATTGGTTTTTAGTATAGTTGGGACGATTACTTGATCTTTGGATGATTAAGTAATGTGCTGATTTGACCAAAGTGGGATGCCCTTTGACCCATTGATCTGGGTAGATAGTGCTTTTATCTTTGACCGCGCTTTGACATACTCAATCAGGACTAACCATCTTTGTAGGCCAGATTGATGAATAGGATGGGTTTCTTTTCTCAACTGCCCTATCCCAGTTATAGTAAAGAGGAATAGTCTGGCAAGAATGGTGAGAGTATTCTTTATGATTGGTAACACCATATCTTTTGAGGAAATAAGTCCCAATTAGGATATCATAATTCATATGTGGCAACGCTATAGCAGGTGCTGTTACTCTAATAGGTCTGAATCTGAGAGGTAGGGTACTGTATGCATCTAGCAATTTAATTGTATGCACTCCAGATGTACCATATTCCTGACAGTGGGCAACATTGTGTGCAATTTTCAGTTTTTTAACCAACTTTGTGCTGACTATATTGATAGGAGCACCACTATCAATGAAGGCCCAAACTCGCACCCTGTTTACTAATTTATCCACATAAGTACATGTAGAGTAGTTTTCAGAGGTATTTATTGTGTGAATACTGCGACTGCTGCCCAATTCTGGGTGTGATTTCAGACTTGATAAAATATCTTGGAAGTTATTTGCTAAGGTCTTCATGGGAATGGCTACTTGCAAGTTGTTAAGCAAATTTAAATTTAAATTTATTGTGGGGAAGGCTGACCATGGGATGGACACTTCCGATTATGATTCAGATGAGACAAAACTCAGTACCAGGTGAGGCACCCCAGAGAAGCGATTCTATCTCTTGTTGCCAGCGGGAACGCCACTTATGGGAAGGGGGAGGGAACGTGTGTAGGGGGCGTATCCACTATTGAGCAAGTGTGGAGGAAGGGGTCCGATTTGATGAACCAGACTGGGAACCAGGAGGAGACCAGCTGCTGGCGACGTGGTGGGAGATATCCAAACATCCACGCTTGAAAGTGATCCACCAAATGAGACCGGAATCTGTGGACAGCTTCAGGGATGGTGGGGATGGATCCGGCGATGGCATCCAAGACAATCGTGTGGATAGTCCACATGGCGATTGCAACCACCAGAGCACGAAGGGAGGGTGGGAGGGGGAGGCCATTGATAATCAAACATATCTCTTGACAGACTGAAGGGATGTGTTTGATCCTGGCCTAGCAGACGTTGGACCTCGCGCCATATTACTTTAGAGGTGGGGCACTTCTCCAGGCGGTGAAACAGCGTTCCATACTGGCCACACACGACACAGGATGAGTGTAAAGCATTAGAGCGCTCAGCTGTACGATACACCCGCCTCAGGCAGCGCCACACATGGGAACGGACTTGAGGCTGCAACAGAGGATGGTGTGCGTATTTCCAGATAGTCTTTTGGGTCTCAGTGGAATAAGGGATGTCCATCATGTTCAGGTAGTCCACCCTGGATAGGACTTGGGGTCGAATGGGGATCACGCCATCATGGATGGGTAGCCCCTGTACCTCTTGTGTGAACTGAGGAGAGGGGCGGCCTCTTCGGGTTGTATGTCCACTAATATGAATTCTCCGCTCTGCGCTTCGCATGGAGAGTAGGACTCGTTTGTAGTGGGTTTTGGTCCCGTGAGGACCTGTGGCCGATGTGTGTGATGCGAGGTATTTCATCAGGGAGTGGGCTTTGATGGATTGTTGAGGCCCAAGGCCCGGGAGAAGTTGGAGCAGGCCGCGCGGGACCAGTGTTGGGATGGGAGTGTGGGAGCAGTGACGGCCGCAATCCAGGTGCCTAGGATCTTGGCGGCATGGGCTTTGAAGTCAAGTAGGCCCATGCCACCATGATGATGAGGGCCAAACATGACCTCTAGCCGTACTGGTGGAGGGCGGCCTGACCAAAGCCATCCTTGTAGCAAAGCATAAAGGGATTTGAAGAAGCTTGGGGAGAAGGGGATGGCGTGGGATCCGAACCAGACTTTGGATAGGAGCATAGAGTTGGCAAGAACAACCCTGCCAGTGAGGGTAGTAGGGTGGGCTCTGAGAGAGGCAATTTGCTTCGTCACGTTGTCCAGTATATGGCCCTCCATTACTGCTGACGCGTATCCTCCTGCCTCCAACCACACGCCCAGATGGCGTACCGGTCCTATGGTAGGTCGCGGCACAAAGGGGAGCATCAGTGGAGCGTTGTGTTTTGAGTTAGTAAGGCGTGGACTTGGGCGAGCAGCTGGGCTGGGTTGGGAACTACTTGCTGGGGCCCAGCAGTTCTGAAACCGACCAAGGAGGATGATTTCGGTTTTGGAGGCGTTCAGTGCCGCGTTGCTTACCTGGGAATATTCCTGGATGAGGGCTTCAAGCGCGCGTGCATCTTTATTATTAGACACCCCCACCACGCAATCATCTGCAAATGCCATCATCTTGACTGGGGTTTGGCCTGGCACATGGACCCCAGTGAGTTGGACATTCACATTTCGCAGTAGTGGGTCAAGGCTGAAGTTGTATAAGAGTGGGCTCAGGGGGTCCCCTTGTCGCAGGCCCCTTTGAGGATGGACTACTTCCGTTAGGAAACCTGGGCCGCGCACAGCCATTGTTGCAGATTCCGTGAGCAGCATCACCCAGTTAATGAAGCGGGGAGGTAGGCGGAATTGTTGTAGGCAGGCCCTAAGGTATTCCCAGTTTACTCTATCATAGGCCTTTTGTTGGTCCAAGAATACAAGTGCCCCAGAGGCTGTGGACTGACACACATTAGCCATAGAGTGCACGTTATCCCAAATCGACCTTCTGGGGATGAAACCGAATTGTTCTGGAGAGATGGTGGCAGATGCTACAGTCCCTAAATGGTTAGCCATGATTTTTGTTAAAATTTTGGTGTCTGTGTTTGTTA
This sequence comes from Massospora cicadina, assembly GCA_022478985.1. Taxonomy (NCBI): domain Eukaryota; kingdom Fungi; phylum Entomophthoromycota; class Entomophthoromycetes; order Entomophthorales; family Entomophthoraceae; genus Massospora; species Massospora cicadina. The sequence continues at coordinate 69,169 of JAKSZP010002652.1, forward strand.
GAGAAATGGGGCGCCAGTTAGCTAAGTCTAGCCTATCCCCTTTCTTGAAGAGCGTGACTGTAAAAGCCTCATGTCCTCCTGGTAGGAGGCGCGTTTCCAACAGGCTTTGGTTGAGTGAGGCTAGCAGCAATGGGGATATGTATTTAAAATATTTTTTGTAGAACTTATATGGAATGCCATCTGGGCCTGGGCATTTTAAGTTTGGTGCACCACAAATGGCTGTCCATAATTCATTTGGAGTAATTAAATTCATTATTTCTGGGTATCAGAAAATGGTGCGGATATGAGCTCTGTCGAGAAATTCCGCCATTTTGGCCAGCTGAATTGGTTCGGCTCGGTATAACTCAGAGTAATATCTTTGCATTTTGATTGCCACTTCAGCCAGTGTGTCCACAATAGAATTATCCGATCTTCGCACTTGTGTGCAGGCCACGCTCTGGCATGGTGCAAAAATTTTTTTGAAGAAGTATGTGGTGCACTTTTCACCTTTAGTGATGCGTGTGGCCCCAGTTTGGACACAAACCCGATGTTTGTGTTGCCTTTCAAGTGCGTTGAGGTGGGCTGCTGCCTCCGCCCACTTCTGGCCCCATGCAGGGCTATATCCTGAGGCTGGAATGTTGGACTCCAAGTGGGCCAATTCCACCAGCGCATGCAATATAACTGCCGATGTGGCTCATGAGCATCTGGATGAGAGATGGCGATAGTTACGGATGGTGTCTTCTTTGAAAGTTGCCCATGTGGAAATGGGGTCCGCGCAAAACGGTACAACAAACGATTTTGCCAAAGTTGCCTCTTCCACCCACATGGAAAATCCTGGTGACGCAAGCTCTGGGGGCGGATTTTGCACCAATGTGGGGCCTTTGCAACTGTGACGGGTAAGTGGTATGTTATTGAGACCAGTTGGTGGTCGGAGAATTCCATTTTTGTTGTTTTGAAGTGGGAGATGTGGGGTTGGAATTTCGACGGCGCTAGAATAAGGTCAATGTGGGTCATGGACCTTAATTGGCCGTTGTGGACGTGGGGACGCGTCATGTTTTTGAGCAGTGGGGCATGTTGTGGCAGCGCATCCATTAACCCAAGGGTGGCTTTTAGAACGTGTAGTTCTACGTGTCCCTGTGGGGCGTGGGGTGAGGGCGGCCACCGGTCCATTGGTGAGGTTAGCCAACAGTTCATGTCACCAATTAGGAAAGAATTGGGGGGTAGCAGGAGGGATTTGACCAACGAGAAAAATTCCCAACACTCTTGTGCACCGTTTGGGGCGTAAATGTTGATTATTGTGTGTGCAACATCGGCCCATGAGAAGGTGACAACGAGCACTCGGTCATTTAGGAATGTTTCTGAAGATGTAAATTTGAAAAAATTGTTTTTCTGAATTAGCACTCTCACAGTGCTTCGACCAAAAGGATAGGGATGGTAGGAGCATTGTTTTCCAAGCTTCCTTGGAACCTCATGGACAGTGGGCTTCTGGATGGTCGGATATCCATGGGTAAATTATTTTGTAAAAAACTCAGTTTCCTAGCCCAGGACGGGGAGGCCTTGAGTCCGGCGATATTCAGCATCCCTATAGTGAAGGTTTCCCCCATTGCACCTTAGGTGCGAGGGTGGGCCCCCTGGCCCACCAGCCTCTTCCAGGTCCCCACGGGCTTTCACAGCAGCATGGGTATTAACAGCAATGCTATCAGGGTTTTTGTTAATTTTTGCAGAAAGAGTCGCGTTGGCTTTGGCCTTCACTTTTTGTTTTCCTGACGTCGGACGAATTTTTTGCGGTGTGGATAAGTTTGGTGCACCGTCTGGTGGGGCAAAACAAAATTTTTTTGGTTGGGATAGGTCCCAAGTCAGTTTCAACTGGGGCTTGGGTGCAGCGATTGGGTGAGATCAAATCTCCCATTGGATCCTCAGATTGAGTGGCCCATTTGGCTTGGGCCTCCCAATCTGATTGGGTGATGGATTCCCAAGTTGCTTCCACTGCAAAGGTCTCCATGTCCTCCTGGCGTTGTGAGTGTGGGATGGTGGTGGTGACCTTGGCCGCTTCCTTGGCCCCGGTCCTATGGGCCTGCTTGGCCTTCTTCTGCTCCTGCGAGGAGATGGGCTTTACCAATTTGTAGCAGCCTTGTGCTCCCCACAGGAAAGCCTCTTTGGTGCTTGCGGTTGGTTTGTAGTGCACCTCTCTGCTGGCCATGGCCACCGAGGGGTGCTCTTGGAATGTAATGCCCTCTTTGATGGGGCACGCATGTGCCTTATGGCTGAACACGTCACAGTGGGTGCAAATGGGGGGCGCGCTGTCCACGGTTACCTGGAATGGGTGGGTGGTGTGCCCTGCGATGTCAATAAAGGTGGAGTGCGGGATCTGGGTTAGGTCCTTTGCAATCTCCTCAGTTGGGGTCAGAACTGTGATGGCTTTGCCGGTGCACAGGTGTGGCATCAGCATGAAATGTTGCATTTTGAAAGATTGTATTTCGCCATATATGGTGAGACCATCTTTCAGGTGTTGCTCCAAAATGTCACATTTTATGTAGTAGGCAAAAAGTCAAACGTGAGGAAAGTTTTGGTTTAATTTTGTCCATCTGGTGCATTTAGTTTTGATGACCCATTGCCCTTTGGGGAGGTTGACCACTACGCACACCGCTGCAGCCTTGTCTGCTGCTATTTTGCTTTTTGAAACCTAGGTCCAGCCAACTGTGTGACATGGAGTGAGGTGCAACGTACACTGCAGTCAGGAAAATTTTGTGTACATCTTCACAAAATTTTTCCCATAGGGCCGTTTTTTGGATGTCCAGATACACACGGACTCCAAATTCCACCGACAAAAGTGGCTGGGAATGTGGCGTGTTGATGTACTGGTTGCATCGTGCTTGCCACATGAGTATCTCCGGGGAAATTGTGACCGCCAGTTTTTTTAGATTTTTTTCTATTCCGCCAGATTCTCCGGGCGTTTTCAAACGTTAGAGGCCGCGGGCCTTCCGCCTGCTCCTCTTGCCTTGCTTGCCCAACTGCTCCCAGACATGGGCGCAGACTAATCCCCTCTATGAGATTATCAAACTAGATTTAGTCTTGAATTGAATGGGTTGCAAAAGTGTTTGCAATGAGAAAGAAAAGTCCTCCATTGTATTCTTAGTGTCAAACTTATTTATGCGTTGCACCCAAACAGAACTTGTGCCTCATGGAAAAATCTGTCTTCAAAGTCCTTAATAGTCTCATTCTTCTTGAATTCAATATTAATAAGCTCTCTTTTTAAGACTTCTAATTTCCAAGGCCCTCCAAATCTTGTCACTGCAATTTTGGCTTCCACACAGGACTAATCATCGCCCCAAAAGGGCATAATGAGGTCACATCTATGTGCATCAAGTGAGTTGATCAGTGCTGATCTTTTTGCATGGTCTTATGCTCCCCACATTGCTTTTTCAAATAGCATGAGAAAAGAGTTAACGTTTCCATACTTATCAAAATTTGGTAAGTTCAATGGTTTAAAGTTACCTCGCCCTGCTTCAGGCATAGGGTTTGTACTTCTTCTGAAATGATTTGGTGTATCATCATTTATAATTGGTCCTCTTTCCCGTTGGGAGTATCTGGAGTCAGGATTAATTCCAGAACTCTAGGCATATGACAGATGTTCAAAAAATCTTTTCTGTTTTGGTGTCAAATTCCAAAAAATCAATATCATGATATTTCTCTGAACTACTGGATTCTGATGCTTGAATTTGGTCCTTAGTTGTTTTTTAGTACTTTATGGTAGTCCTTAGTTGTTTTTACAAACTGTTTTTTGGCCAAATGGGCAGAGTTTTTTCCTATTTCTCTTTTGTCAAAGCTGGGTGAGAACTGGCAGTTTTAATTTTTAAGGGAATTTAAATTTTTTTAGGTTGTCATACCCCTCTTCAGTATAGCTTGATTCTACGTTTTGTTTTTAAGGTCATTGGCCATATTGTCTACTTGGGAATTTGCACTTGATAATGGCATTATGAGTTCCCAATTCTCTAGATTAATTTAAGTATTTCTGGCCTGCAATCACAACACCACATTTTGAATTTTTTAAAATTCCTCATTGATCAAGGCATCATCCTCATCCCAAATTTAGGACGGCTGGTTTCACTGCCAGATCTTTAATGCTTTTGTTCACAATACCCAATTTGGCCTGAACATAATTCTCAAAATCATCGTTCTTTGTATTTAAGTCCAGGTGATTTCTTCAGACTGAAGCTGCATTTAAGGTAAGTTGTTTTGATTTAAATAATAGGAAATCAGAATGAGTTTCCAGTTTTTGACAGCGGTTATTCATGTTTTATACCCATTTGTGTTATAGCTCGTGGTGAGCAAGAACTTCTGTGGTTATCTTTGGGACTCCTTCGTTTAATAGCTCCTCAACTGTGTTTAATCTCCAATGAGCTTCATTGGCAAGTCCTGCATTATCCACAATTGCTTTTTGGACTCTTTAAAACTAAAATTTAATTTTTGTTCAGTGGAGCATTTCAAGAAGAAGTTTCCTCCCAGAACACAGTAGGTTTTCATGATTTCCAGATTTTTTTCTAGCAATGATTTAATGGGTATGCTTAATTGAGGGTTGGAAAAAGTTAACCAGGAATTTGTTAGTTGCTTGACTGTCTATGAGTCGTTTGGCAAGAGATGCCATGGTTGCATTGTTACTTCATGTATATCTCCATCTTGAGCGCCTGATCCTTAAGGTAGTAGAACAGGCCAAAGGATGGATCAATTTGTGAATTAACAATCCTAAAACCCTGATATAAAGTTTTCAGAATAGCCTTTACGCTCGCAAATGTAAGACTAATCAGGCTTGTTGTATCTGCATGAGCTACCCCACTGTGATAAGATCTAGGGAGTAGGAGGTACCTGCATCAGAGCCTTAGTGGCTGGTTTTCAAATGATCTGAGATTTCCTTGTCGCTAGTTTCCATCTCATTGTCACTTTCTCATCTGGATGAATCTTCCAGAAAAGGCTATGTGAATCCATTGCAGAGAGTGTCACACGATTTTGAGTAAGCACCAGTTGTTGAGTTCTGAGGATCACTCGCTTGGTAATTAAGATCCTGAATGTTTAATTGGACTGAAATTTGGCCGAATGATCCTTAATTTTGCCTGTGGCTTATGGTTATTTAAACTATTCAGAAACTCACTTGGCGTGTTCAAATAACCCTGACTCTTCTGGTCAATATTGGGCTCAATTTTCCCTTTGTAATTAGAAACTTCAACTGAGGCAGGTACAGTTACAAGCTGAGGATTCCGCAATTCCAGCTTGTTGTCTCTTTAAAAGAGACTTCAGAAGAGAAACCAGAAAAAATATATATATAAAATATATCTTTATTAGATGGTATTTATATGAGATATCAATAAGCCAGGCACCGTTATTTATACCTCTAAGGAATCTACTGGCTACATTTGAGAGTGTAATCTCAACAGATTATTTTCCACCTCAGTTTGGCCCTTGAACTGATACAAATGAGACCTATTGCTAGGTTTATTGGTGGCAAAATACTCTCAAAATTGGGAGGATTTCAGGGACAAAAATCGCGATAAGGACGTGCAAAATTGTCCTAGGATCCTCTTAATTTGAGCTTCGTCATACTGCTGATGAAATACAACTTCTGTGAAAATTTTGCATCGATTGAAGAAGATGACGCACCCATAATTGGGACATCAGTAGGCGTTTATTGATAGCACTAGTTACTCGCATTTGGGTGGTCCATGAGCAAGTGCTATCATGCCTATTACAAAGAATGACATATAAATTTCGCCCTAGGGTGGGAAATTAATTATGTTTAATGTCTATTTGTCCATGAGATTTGTAGATGTTATATTTGGGTCAATCCTCAAATGATTTTTTATGTTAATTAATAAAATTGGTACTGATTAGTTGGGACTAATTGCCAAGTTCTGGTGTGACAATCATCCTGAATCGTGAGCATACTTGGCCTGAGCTTTCAATAGAATATTCAGATTAATTGACATTGATTTAATTGGCCTGGGCCATGTAATTACAATAGGCTTTAAGTTGAGAATTTAGAGTTAGCTCAAGCATTGTGAGTATAATATGCCCAATATGTTGGTTGTCTAAGGGTTTATTTTTGGGTCAACCACCAAAACCTGACACTGTACAAGAAGGGTTAGAAATGTTTACTGCAAGGAGAACAGCTAGGAACTCTTTATCCATGACATTGTAATTTTGCTCTACTTTTGAAAGTGTTTTGCTGTAATTAGTTAGTAGATGATTGATGCCTTTCCTCATCCAGTTGTAAAAGAATGGCTCCTCCGGCAAAATTTAAGCCATCTGTAATCAGGATAAATGGCTTCCATTTTATGGATGTTATATAATCATTCTTCTCTTCAATAAATCCTTCTTGGTCTTAGATGCAATTCTTTTCTCTACTTCCCACACAAAAGTTTCTTTTCAGCGATCGGACAAGAGATTAGAGAGTTGAGTAAAATAGGGGAAAGTTGATGGCAATATCAACCATTCCAACGAATACCTGTATATCTCTGTTGCTCTTCAGCTCAGACATCTTGAATATTGCTTTAGCTATATTGCAAAAGGGTTAAAACTTTCCGGCAATATGGCATGTCCTAGAACTTCTAATTTCAGTTAGAAGAAGTTACAATTTGCAGGCTTTTATTTGATTAGGTTCACTTGTAACGTTAGACAGATTTGAGGTGGTCCAGATGATCCATAGAGAGTTTTTTAAAGCACCGTTATGACTTCTAGTCATATGAACATACAGAACAGTTTTGTGATTTTGCAATATGTGATCCATTGCCCAATTAAAAATGTGGCGGGATTTTTGCATAATCCATGAAGCATTTGGGTTAGTTAAAAGAGTCCTTCTGTGAAAATTTGATGCACATTTTTCTTGATTCTCTAGCGATAGATCCATTATAATAGCCACTGGCTAGGTCCATCATGTAGAAGTATTTGAGCTGGAGAGTAAGGCCAGAGCATTACAAATCATGGGTAAGATAGCTATCCTTTTTTGTGAGGTTAATTTTAGGTTCCTGTAATCCATCAATATTCTGTAATAATAGTCTATTTCTTATTTAATAACAGTGGGGACGACCATGGACTCTAGGAGGCACAAGTAAGCCAACATAAAATAATTGCTTGGGCTTGTTTTTCAAGTATTACCCTCTACCTTCAACTTCATATATATGGTTTTGATCATATTGGGGTTGAATCTCCTACATCATTACTATGTGTCCAATCTTTTACGTAACCATAATTGAAATTTGACGCAAAAAAATATCTTAATAACCTTCAAGTCATCTGTCAGAATTTCAACCAGATGAAATCCTCCAAGGATTTATCATTATTTAGGAGGATATGGTTAAACCCAATGAAATGGCACATTAGCTGAATTTCGTGATGTTTATGTGGTTGCTGGATAGTTGCTCCCTAATTAGGTTGAGCCAAATCTAAGTATTCCGCTGATTTTGGAAGTTAGGATCAGTCTGATCCAATTGCTGCCCTGAATTGATATAAGGATCACGTTAACTAGTACCCAAAAATGATCTACTTGAATTAATTATTTAATGTTGGCAGAAACCTTTGATTCAAGTTCAAAGTGGCCAAGGATGTTTCCAGCGCCCAATAATCAATTATTGTCTGAGAAAGGTGCTTCCTCAAATTAGTTTGGATCACAGGTGACTTTTAGCTGAGGATGATCTAATTATGTAGTTTAATATATGTCCGTGGATTTTTTAAATCCCAAGTTTGAGGCAGCTAAGGTTGTTTCCAGAACCTCACTTATATCTGACTGTCTCCTAAAAGGTGATATCACAAAGATCAACTAATAAAGAGTCAAATTGTACTGTCAGCAAAAAGCGATGTTTTTTAAGTTACCCAAGCAATAAAAGATTTTTCCACCGCATAATAATCAATTTGAAGGTCAAATCCAAATTTATTATTTATTTATATATTAATTTATATGGCTCACTGGTAACTCAAGGCCAAAGATGAGCCAGACCTAATAATTTGGACATTGGGAAGGACAGGGTGAGAAGGTTGATGTCAGGGAAGAGAGAAGCAAAGCGAGAGAGAGTGAGAGTGATTGAAAGAACTAGCAATGAGCTGATAGGTCAGGTATGAGCGCAGTAGCCCGTTTGTACATATAAATACCTGGCGCTTCCCTTTCAATAGATATAGCCCTTTGCCCAATCCATCTTTTAATGTAAGTTTATGGTTATTATTATTGGTTGGGGGAAAGGCTTGGAGATCCCCAAATGGTGCGGGTGTCACGCCAAGGGATCAGCTGGCGCTGCTGGACCTGACACCTAAGGCAAAACGGCAATGGATGACCAGTATTTATACTGGTTGGTCTGCTGACCATCTGAGCCCGCTGTTCCAGAAAAGCAAAGAGTGACATAATCAATGCGCTTTATCAAGCTCCTCCTGATTTAACTTATTATATATTTGGACTTGGGGAATAATGCAAATTAAATTTTAGGTTGGCAGACCAAAATCAAGGTGAGTACCAACAAAATGTACCTTGCCATTTGAAGCAGTAATAAATTTTTCTTAATATCTTAATGTTTTTTGACTAGAATCTCTTATTTGGTTAGGTTTTCAAGTAGTAGCTTAATAGGCCGCTGACAATCTGGATTGAGGACTCCTGGTAGAACTCTTGGTTCAAAACAACTTAATCCAGCAGCTTTAGTATTTTGTAGCAATAAGTTTAGGGGCATAATAAAATTTTATGATGGTGGAAACCACTCTTTGGTCTTGGTTTAATTTTACCTCCTTGGTAGAATTTAATTGTGTTCCTTTTTATGGATCTACTGAGTAAGAAATCTTTTTTGTATTTCTTTCTGAAAGTAGAATATCTCAAAGGCATATCAGAAACAGGGTCATTGACCAAACAAGAGTATTTCTTCTTGGGTTTTCATCATTATTAGTATATGGGAAATTTAAATTTTAGGAGAGATTAATAATCTTCCCCAAGATTAATAAATCCTTCATGTATTGCTATAAGCTGCATCCAATAAGTATATGGTAATGGCTATTGTCAGTGTAACTGTGGGAGATAAAAATTTTTCTTCCAGTTTAAATTAAAGGGAAGAAATTGCGCCTATCACTTTGTATTGTTTGTACTGGCAGTGCTATACTGGGTATTTGAGGTCAGGGAAAGTTTAATATTTTTGATCAGATTTGGATGAAACAAACTAATTGGTAATCCTGTATCCAAGCTAGCTATTTCTATGGCCTATTGAATACCCACTTCTACTTTAGTAATGATTCTTTAAAACTCTGGAGGTAAGATCAACGCCTTTGAAAATGAAATGATGCATTGAGCTTATTTTCAGTCTCAGGATACTTCTTCCTAATCTCCAATATGATATGCATTCTTGAGATGATTCAGATCAACAGGTCAAGGTATATATCAGCATGTATCAAAATTCTGGTGCACACAATGACTTTCTAGGTAAGTGTCCTCTGGAAACTATGAGTAATTGATTTTCTCAGTGTTCAAGCCAGCTGGAATGGTGAGCTCAGAGTATGTGCCTAAGTATAATAACCTATGTCCTTGTAACCCTCTTAAGAGTCATTGCTAGAATTGGTTTGTTATTCACACGTGATGAGTGATTGACAATATTTGATTTCAGGAACGTTAGGTTGTTCAGCTTTAGAGGTACCTGATCCCAAGCTTACCGCCCTTTTCCCTGCTTAAAAAGCAGGGTTTTTTTAAAGCACTTTATCAGCTTAACTGATTCCTTGACTGATGCTGACGTCCAAAAATGGGCTTAAAGCTGTAATTAAGTGGAAAGATCAAAAACAAAAAGATGGGAAAGTATAGACTACTTTATCGAATTAGAAAATCATCAATATTTTTAAGGAATGTAGGGAATGGTGCCTCAAGGAACTTTGCGGCCCTGTACAATCATAATCTTTCACTGCTTTCTTTATCGCCACCTAGTTGGTACCTCATTGTTCTGCATCATCCTCATGACCGCAGCGGTGGGGGACATACCTCTCACGATCTAGGAAGTGGGGACGAGATTCCTAAAGGAGTTTTCATCAATTCTCGCATGCATGATGCTTCCTAGCCAAATCTAGATTTGGCTCCTTCAGGATAAAGTTCCGTCCAATTTGGTTTTAGAGTTGATCTACCAAGGCTTGATTTGTGAGAAGGGATTTTGACTCTCTCATCTTCTCAAATCCTGAAAACGCCCCCTCAAGATCCTGTTTGAGAGAAGTAATAGGGCTGTCATGATTCTGATATGACCGGACGATAAGCCCTAAGTTATTATGGCTAAATGGGTAAAATTCGCCAATCATGATATGAGTTACAATTATTAATCACCTTAGGATGAGGCAATATTGGGTTAGAACGGATGGCTATTGAGATTGCTTCAAAATGAGGCGATTAGGAGACGTTGATGCAAAATAAATAATTAGTAAATTGCCTTGAACTAGGTGATCATAAATATATTGAATAAGACGCTGTCAAATCCAATAAGAATATGGTGTGACGAATAGTCTAAGCAAAATGGTTGATAACAACTGAAGTTTCTGAGATATAAGCGATACCATAGAATTATAGGAGGAGGATTTATAGTAGTTTAGAGTGAATGGGAAAGGGAGGATACGCTGTATTTACTAAATTAAATAAAAGAGTGTATTTGTGGCAATAGCTCCATATTTATTAAAGTTTAGTACATTGTTTTGAGAATGACAATCATCATATCGTTAGTCCTATTACTCAGTGGGCTTAACACTGTGCAAAACCTTTTTAGCATATTTCTGAGATACCTATGAAATAATAACAGTGGCTTATGCTAAAGGGGGCCATTGATCAATCATAAAACAGATAAAAAAATCCCTAGTTGCCAGCCATGTTACATCAGCTTTACTTTGACAAGGGATCTCCTGACATGATGCATCAGTTGAATATGCAGAACTGAAGCTTGACTTGGATGCTGTGCTCAAATGGAAGGAGGAGCTGCTGAAGGAGAATTGTTTTTAAAAGCTGCCTCAGTTTGTTTGTGATGGGAGCATCCATGGTTTTTTTAAGAATTTTAAGTTTGCAAAAGAAGGAGCTTCAGATCGGCATAAAGTTAAATTGATAATATCCGCTTTTAATGTTAAAAGCGCCAGCCAAGTTACTTGCTATCTTTCAAACAGTTCTGTTACCTATCAAGAGGTGAAGGATAATGTGCTGCAGTTGTTCAGTGGAACCACGAAGGTGTTGAATCAGAAGGAAGACTTTTTGATTAATGATTTTCAGCGTAATGAGACCCTCACCGCATTTGCTGACTGGTTTATGGTGGAAGCTCACATGTTACTTGGGGCAGGGACTTTATCTGAATGACATATGCATAGCGATGACCTCCGCAGTGAAGCCATACAACGACCTTCACAATGACATGACTCCATATTTATAGGATGATGTACCCTTGCTTAAAGTCATTTATATTTTTATTACATCTATCCACTACCTTTACTCTTCTCAATACAGAGCGGAAACATACTACCTACGCTGCCAGACTTTCTTATTTGGGGGAATTATCCCACCCTGTTCAGCGTCTATTTAGTAACCCCTGTCCTTATTATCACTATGCGCCTCACTCCCGACCAAGTTGCCATCATCAGTTCAACTATCAGGTGGGGCCTGTTTACACCAGTTGACCTCAGTCCAACTTTTAGTGTGGGCCATCTTACAACAAAAAAGGACGCTAGTCCTATGGGGTAAATTGTTTTGAGTGTGGTCGCTCTATGCCCCTGGAAAGAGGTTGCCCCAATCGTCAGGTCCATTACCTAATGCAGGATCAGTACAATCAGGGAAAAGTCAGAGCGGAGTATAGATGGGACTCTCTACCTCCACTTCCTGACCCAAACGTCCCACCTGAACCAATCCCCATACATTCAGCAGAAATCACTCAGTATGACGACGCATTTCTATATCAGCAGCCAGTTGGAGGGGTGAATGTACTTACTTGAGAGAAAATCAAGGGCACGGCAGAAGGACCCCAGGAGCAACGAAGCATTAAGCTGTCAAATGTGGCCAACTTTCTACAGATGGACCAGATCCGTTTGCTGATGCGCCTCTCTTAAAAGGGTTAAACGCTGCCCCTCCTGTGGACGCTAATGTTAAAGAGTACCCTAAAGTCAGGGAGGGTATCATGAGCTTTCTGGGTAAAAGATATCCGTTAAATTTCCACGTTGTAAACAAACAGAATTCATCATGCTCTGAGTGTACATACTGTGACATTGTTGTATCAAAAACCCATGTCCACGCTAATTTGATAGGGCGCCTCAGTTAACATAGTATCCACAAAGTTGCTGGTGAAGTCAGCACTAAATCCTGATGTGGAACATTATATGGTGTATGTGACTGCGGGCGCAGAAAGCACGGTCTCTGAAGGAGCATACAGCATGCTACCATTGCAGCTTAGGTCGATTGTCATTGTAATCCCAGTGATAGTGCTAACAAATAATAATTATGACTGTTGATTAGAACTGCTTTTATGTGACACTTTAGGACTGTAGTTGATATGAAGGCGGAGACCATCAAAATTCTGGGACAGAGGGTCTTAATCTACTTTACCTCCAGCGGAGTGCCAAAGGATCTGGTGCACATGGGTCATATTTACCTTGCATATTGTGATGGGGTGATTCCAGTTCGTTACCATTGACTAAAGAGCAAGACCTGGGCCCTTCCCCGTCAAATATATGAATATCAAGGGCTACCGCTTTGAGCTGCTGGCCCTATATCTATCCCCTCCAGACACCAGTAATAAACACCGAGTTAGAGGTGGAAGTGCCTTCTGGGCTTTATGGGAAGTCATTAAGTCTATCAGCAATCGCGGCTTGATCCCCACATGACCCCAGGCATTATGCTCCCAGGACATGGGGAGATCAAGTTCTTGGTAGCGATCTCCAGAACGGTCTGATATAATTCTTCTGGCACCAGATAGTGGCGTATTTACATTTTCTCCCAGTTGAGAAAGTCCTCCAGGTTCATGAGTTTGGTTGCTAGATGAATTTGGTCTTCTCATCAAACCGCAGCTCTGCGTAATGACGGTTGTACCACGTGAAAATTTAATGGGGTCATCAAAAGACTATAAAGATTAAGTGGAAGCTTTATTTAATAAATAAAAGGAGATCTTTGCTGTTGACGATCATGATTTAGGGTGTGCCCTAGGGGTGGTCCATCAAATGGACACTGTAGAACATCCTTTAATCAGGTCCTTGCCAATCCGCTGATCAAGAGCGCCAAAGAAGCAGTTACTGAGAAAATTAAATCTTCTTGAGCAAGGGATGCTTGAACTAAAAGAGTCAATATGCTTTGCCCATTCTTATTGTAAAAAAGAAGGACGGCACCAATTGGGTAGTAATAGACTACCAAAAGCTTAACAGAATTTACAAGGAGACTTGTACCCTTGCCACGGATTGATAATGCGCTGGATCAGTTAGGCGAAGCTTGTTTCTTCTTGGCGATGGACTTGATATCAAATTATTGGAAAATTGAGTTGCTTGCAGTGGAACAGGAGAAATATGCATTTATCACATCCAAGAAGCTTTTTCAACCAACCCATATGCCTCAAGGGCTATGTAACGCCCTGGATATATTTCAGCGGGACATTAACACAATTTTAAGAGACATGAAGCTGTCATTCATCCTTGTGTATCTCGATGACATCAATGTATTCCCTACACGTTATCTGAGCACCTTACCCATTTAAAGGAGGTATCCGCCAGTTGGCTAAGGCCAACATCATTATTAAGCCCCAAAAATGCCACTTTTTAATGAACAGCCGGAGTACTTTGGGTTTGTAGTAGACGTGACAGGGCTGAAACCTCAACCTACCAAGGTGGAGGCCATGTGGAAGATGACTACACCAAACAGTAAGAGAGATATACAAGTATTTTTAGAGATGGTCAGCTACTATTTTCACTTTATACCTAACTATATTTATATTGGAGGTCTTCTGTTTGAGTTACTAAAAGAGGATGCTACGTTTGAATGGATAGAATGCCATCAACACTGCTTTGATACACTTAGGACGGCGTTGATCAATGCACCAGTGCTACGCTACCAAAACTTCAAAAAGTAATTGATTTTACAGACGATGTGTCCTTTTCCGCTGTTGGGGCAGTTCTGTTCCAAAAAGTTAACGAAGGGGAGGAGCACCTAGTGGCATACTGAAGTCAAAGCCTGAATTGCCACAAACGTAGTTATACTGTGACAGAGCAGGAGTGCTCAGCGGTGATCTACGCTTATAAGCATTACAGAGTATATTTCATGGCTTAAAGTTCAAAGTTGTAACGAATTATGCCTTATTACGCTGGTTGCAGAACCTTAAAGAGCCTTAGGTGCATCCATCCTGATGGGCCCTAAACTGCAGGCTTACATTATTGAGATTCTTCACTGACCGGGTGCTAAACTTGAGAATGCAGACTGCTTGCCAAGATTACCAACAATTGCAGTTACGGAAGATCTAAGTGACATCATGTATGATAAGATGCTCAGCAGACAGTATGACAATGAGCCACCTAAAGTTATAAAGGCATTGATTGAAATGTGAGCCAATACCTTCCAGTGGAATGGTGAGTTGACAAGCGGATTAACAATACAACGTTGCACTTCCCACGGCCCTCGGCACAGCCTAACATTATCATGAGTGCGCATAGGGCATTCAGACATGTTGTCATGAGAAAAAGTTGGAATTGTTACGCTCTCGTTATTATTGGGAAAGACGAATTTTAATCTGCTGGAAATGGTATCCTGCTGCCACCAGTGCCTAGTGGAAAAGCCGTTCCACCATAAGACATCCTACCAGTTAGTGAATTTACATTTTTCTTGGCATATAGTCTTTATTGATGTTGTTGGCCCTCTGCCAAAGGAAGCTAACTGGTCCAGATACATTCTGGTGGCAATTAACCAAATGATCAGGTGGGTTGAGATGTGGGCAATATGGGATCTGGGGCGGTCACAGTGGCAAGTTCGTAATGGAATGTATTATCCAGTGACATGGCTGCCCTCAGTTCCTCATTACCAATAATGGAACTAACTTCACTTACCACATCCTCCCAAAGATAAATGAGCTGATGGCTATCCGTGCAGTTCTGAAAGCCCCATACCACCCTAAGTCCAACAGAATGGTCGAGTGGGTAAATGGGATTTTAGTAGTCATACTCTGTAAATTAGTAGCATATTGACCCTCTGATTGGAGTTCCCTTCTTTCAACTGCTGTCTTCTCCTATAATATTAGTTATCATTCCGCCACAGGGAAGACCCCTTCCAATTATTATATGGATGACACCTGATCTTCCAGTGCTGCAATATGCCTATGTAGAAAATACCAGTGGAATGGATCCCCAGCATTATTTGACAACCCTAGCCAACACATTAATCAAATTATACACCAAAGTGTACTTGTTCAGCTACTACAAGAAGTTTAAGACTCAAACATCTGTTCAGGTACAGAGTAGCATGTTAGCCCAGTTCAAAGATAGAACATGGTTCTATTCCATGACCAACATGGTTTCAGGCAGAAGCACAAATTGGCCAGTATCTGGATTGATCCATTTGAAGTTATTGAGAAGACAGGTGTGGATGCATATACTATTGAGGACCCTGCAAGTGGTCAGATCATCAACCAAGTCCATGTGAAGATCCTTTGGGCATATAAACAATATGAGACTTATTGTTCAGTCAAGGGGGGTAATGTTGCAATTTTGATATGACTGAACAATAAACCCTAAGTCGTTATAATGGGATGGGTAGAATTCACCGATCATGATATGAGTTACAATTATTTGAGTGCCTTAGAATGAGGTGATATTGGGTTAGAACGGATGATTATTGAGATTGCTTCCAAATGATGTAATCAGGAGATGTCAATGTAAGATGGATAATTGGTAAATCTCCTCAAACTAGGCGATCATTAAATTAGTGAAAAAACTCAGATGGAACCAATAAGAACATGGTGGAACGAATAGTCTAATAAAAATGGTCAATATCAACTGAAGTTGCTGAGATATAAGCAATACCAGAGAATTTTGGGAGGAATATTTTAATAGTTTAAAGTGAGCGGGACAGCGAAGATCCGTTGTACATATTAAATTAGATAAATGAGTATTTGGGGAATTAGCACTATATTATTAAAGTTTTAGTATGTTGTTTTGAGGAAGACAGTTGTCATATTATTGGTCCTATTGCTCAGTGGGATTAACCCTGTGCAAAACCCTTCAGTGTATCTCTGAGATCTTCCAAAATTATAACAATGTCTAAAAGAATTAACCATGTATTTGATTCATCACTGTCTGTTGATTATTGTCAGCAATGGAGTACTCTGAGTTCACCTTATGAATGAACTTATAGGTCCATAACAAAGAAAGTTGACCTTATTCTGTCAACCTCCAGGTTGATAGTGATAGAAGAGAATGGGGTCACCTAATTCGAAAAAGTCGTGAGGAGGGTTGCCAAAATTAAAACGGGATATCTCCCATTCTGTGGTGGTGACAATACCTTGCGTGGCTAGGGCTTAAAGCTGGACAATTTCATTTTCAAAGGTCCTCATAGTTAAATCAGAGATCTCAGGTGTGGAGGTATTTAGCGATGGCTGAATGCTTTTTGTTAATGGGGAAGCACGCTAATATAGAGCTTTAAAGGGGTCTTTTTGATATTTCAATGGTATTTTATTCTGGAAGAGAGCAAGGCGCTGGGTAGATAAATATTCTTTTGAGCAGGTGCAAAGGTGGCCAACTTCCACAGAATAGAGACAAGGGTTAAGTTAAACTGGGAACTGGTAGTGACTCAATAGGACCAATTATTAAATATTTGGGATCCATCTAAATTCTTTATAGTAACTTAAATCAGCTCCCTTTCTCAACTGCAAAGGCTCCTTGTATGTGCATTGTTTAGTTATATGATTAAAAAACATATAGCCAGTAATATTATAAAGACTACTACTCTAGTTGAGCTTCTGATAGACAAGATGGTAATTAGGTCCAATGTTAAACTGGTGCATATTAATCTTGAATATGTCTGACATTGTAGGGTCTTCTTCCCTATTTCTTCTATTAGAACTTAACCTAGGATAAGGTTCAGAGGTTCTCTGTTCTTCTTGGCATGCAGAGTCCTCGGAGATAGCAATAATATAGACAAAGCATATTCTTTTTCTTCCAACAACTCTAATCGCAAGAGAAAAAAGATTTTAACTTATAAAAAGTATTTGAGATTTTTTTATATGCTATATAAGAAAAAGGGAATTTCTAGGGAATTCGGCGCCCATTTTTTAATTGGTACCTCAATTGGAAATGGCGGCTGTCATTGATGAATTAACCCTTCAGGGTCACATGAAACAATAGTCTTCCTTATCAACTATAAGTGTATCTCTCGCCAAATTTCACTGCAACGCTTATGAGTTGAAATGAAGAACGTGTCCCAATGTTCTCTTTAAACTCTCATCAAGCTACCCTTATTAAGTAACAACCTGCTTAGGTAATGAGGCTCTTACCATAAAAAGCATGTTGTGATCCTGAAAAAAGGGTAACTTAAAAGCTGCTTTGTTACATATAACATTAATTGACCAGCAACTCATAAACCTGTTAGTCAATTGGCAACAAAATCTGATTGACTCCTTGAATCTAAGTAAGTCATCAATAGTAAAATAAGAATATAACTACTTTTCAAACGTCAGATATCATCCCCAAAGAGGATTAAGCAATATAACGTATTGATACAATGGATTACCTAAACAAATTACCTAATATCTGTTCAAGTATTGCTTCAAACAATAATCATTGTACATAATCAATAACTCATCCATCCTGAAGATGAATGAATCCCTAGTGGCCAAGCAGAAGAATCATAAGCAATTAAGCTGAGTAATATGGACAAAAATCCCAACGCATCCCCCCACTTGACCAAATTATCCAGTGGTGAAGATTTTCTGGGGGAATACACCACTTTGATTTTGACTGAGTCTGCCAGTATGATTTAAAATTGGAGCTCTATTAGTTCATCTCCATTTCTTGCTCAATGCATGTCTGGTCAATCCTTCTTCTTGGCGCGTTTCCATTCCATGTCTTCTTGCTGCCACCTCTTCAGAGCAAAGTTTCCACAGTCACATGTCATGCCAGACTAGTTTGAGTGTTCTTGCTGATAAAAGGTCTGGAAAACACGTTTTCCCTCAGCTCAGAGTTATATGACACCCATCATACAAAGGATCTTCTCATGCAGCTTCTCTGAGTCTCTCTTTTCCTGTATTCCCCAAACTTGGCTTCTTTCTTAGGGACTACTCCCAGAAAATCCAGTTTTAATCTGTCTTGATTCTACCAATATTCTTTTTTCATTCAGCACCTTAGGATTAATCACGAAGTCCCAGTTTCTACCCAAGTTTGTACTACTAATATGTTTTTTATTTTGGCGCATCAGGACTACTCACAGCAGACCCAGATTCAACCCAAGTTGGTCCAAACAATATAATAAGGGCACATCACCAGATGTTTTTTAATGAAAATAAAAATCAATAACAATATATCTTTGTATTTTATATCATTATAATCTATTATTTTTTATTTTTTATCTTTTATTTTTATATGTTAATTTTTCCTCTTCTTTTTTTGCAATGAGACTAAACCTATAATTAGGTTAAAGGTCCATTTTATTGTTTCCCTTATCTAGTTCAACTGTTCATTTTTGAACTTTCTTTTAGTTATTATGGCTCAGAGGTTTATTTGGGAAATTAACCACCTACCATGGTTAAGCACCCCCCTGGGACTTGACAACACTAGTACTTAACCTATGTATTTTATAGGTTCGGTGGTACTTTGAAAACATTGCACTTATGTCTCTCCTAGATCCAATACTATAGATATATTGTATAGACCAGGTTCACTACATGACCATCTGCAATGTTCTTTATCATGTAGGCATCAGTCACCGACTTAGCAGTCAGTTCAAAGGGATCCAAATACAAAGCATCCAGCTTATTTCTTCATTCAAACACATAATTGTCACAATAGGCTACCCTATCAAATACATGGTACTCTTGTATTGCTGATCAGTTCTTGACATTTGCTGAATTAACTTTAATCTTTTTTAAGGTGGTATCAAACGCCTGTGGTTGCAGTTTGATCATTATACTGGGCATTCAGTTCAAATAACGATTGGTACTCATCCACACTGCTTTATGGCAGAATACAAAATTGGAGGTAATTCTACCCTTCTTCCATATAGTAGTTTGAGCGGCGTTTTTTATGTTGACTTATGATGACTAATGTTATAGGTGAAAGTACTGAAATTAGGTAAGTTCCCAAAGCGTAAGTTTTCATGAAACAAATTTTCTTAGCGTTGAGGCCAGAATTACATTTACTCATTTCATCATTCCATTTGTTTCTGCCTTATATGGAATGGATACTAATCCTCTGACCCACATCATTTCATTAAGCCTTGGGATTACATAAGAGGTAAAACTAGTACCATTATCACTTAAGATAACTGTCATAATTTTTAACCAGATGGAACCCTCCAATGATTTATCAATATTTGAGATGATACGGGCAATCCCAGTGGAATGGTTTATTTACTGAATTTCATGTTATTTGGTTCGATTACTGGTTAAATTGCTCCCCAATTTGGGCTGAGCCAAGATTAGTATTCTGCCAAAGTTTGGTATTTATGTTTGAGTGGGGCCAATCGGTGGCCCCAAGTTAGTAGAAGGATCACCAGCAACTAATAGCTGAGGATGATCCAATTGGTATCAGTCAGCGGAATCATTGTTTGACACCAACTGCCATTTGTGGTCAGTTGTGGGATTTCTGGCAGAAAGCTGAAGTATTCACTTCAATCATCCTTCTATAATTCGCTGTACTGATTATCCAATGTCAGTAGATCTGACAATTATGAGTTCAAGGCAGCTGAAGTTGTTTCCGGTGCCTCATTTATTATCAATATTAGATGAAAATTGATGTTGGCAAGATGCCAAGATATTTCAAGTCAAAGTGAGCAACTTAAGTGGTTTCCGGTGCAATTATATCAACTTGAAGGTCAAATACAAATTTGACATTTATTTGGATTAATTATTTATATGGTTCACCAGCAATTTAAGGCTGAGGATGAACCAAAACTAATTCAGACATCAGGAAGGATGGAGCAAGAGGGTCGATGCCAGGGAAGAGATAAAGCAGAAGAAGAAGTAGAAGAAGTTTTTGGCTGTAAGAACCAGCGGAAGAGCCAATAGGTCAGCAATGGGCGCAGTAGCCCTTTTGTAAATAGTATAATTACCTGGCGCTTCCCTTTCAATAAACATCTCCTTTGTCTAATCTACCTTTTTTATAAGTTTATATTAATTTCATTGGTTTGTAGTTTAGGTTAAAGGGGATCCCCAAAATGGCACAGGTGACATGCCAAGGGGTTAGCCAGCTGCTAGCCCCGATGCCTAGGTAAAATGGCAAGGGCTGACCAGTCTTCATACTGGTTAGCCTGCCAACTAGCAGAGCCCAAAGTCAATTTTCTGACAATAACTTTAGGGAATCTGTTCCAGTATACATTGATCCAAATTGAATTTTACTGTGCTTTTGGCATCTACTCTGGTCAGGGCTTTTGCTATGACCCACCTAGTTAGATTGTCTATTGCCACTATGATAAACTTCGCTTTTCTTGTACTAATACTCAGGGGTCCCATCACATCTATTGACACCAGTGCCATGTGAATCCAGGGTATACTATCATGAATACTGTTATATTATTATGGGTCTTGTGGAGTTGGCATTCCATGCAACAGACCAGGTAGTCAGTAGCATCATAATTGTTTAATTTCTTTATCAGTACTGGCGAATATGGTCAATGGTTTTCCTTAGGCTATCATGGCGACGACTTGTGTGGGGATCAGATTATTTCCACTCATTCTGATGGCTTTGTAGGTAAAACCGTTATTTGAAAATCGTTTCAAATAATTATCCATATTTCATATCATTGTTTTCAATCTTTTTGCATAGCACACCTTGAATTTTATAGAGTTCATACCTGCTTTGCCTTTGATCATCCTTTGGAATAACTTGTCCACTTGATGATAGAAAACTTGGACAGTAAGCAATATTGATAATCTGTAAGCATTTTTAAGCGCTGAACCAGCCCAGTGTAATATTTTAAAATTGTAGGCTTGATTTTTAAAACCTAAAAATTACCCTCTATGGTTCCTTCATGTTATAGATCCCGCTAAAGACAAGTTGTCCATCAACTCTTTAAAGTGTGTTCCATGGATATACACTAAGGATTGCTTGCATGCATATATCACCACAAGGCATCAGTGCTCCATCATAGCATAGTTCCTCTCCGCTGGCACGAGAGTTCAACTCACCTAAGACACTGGATTTTCCTCCCATCTTCATCCACTTGACATAAAATGGAGCCAATTTCCGTCAATGAAGCATCATTTTGGATGATATATTCCCGATCAAAACCCTTGGTACCAAGAAAGAACTAATCATTAAGTATCAGTGTAGCTCATTGTATAATTCCTGAGTCTCATCATTCCAAACTTAATCCTATTTTCAGATTATTTATAAATGTAATAATAGCTTCACAATTTTATGGAAATCATCTATTAAATGGCAATAATAGCCAGCCATACCAAGAATTACTTGGATATCTAAATGCTCTTTAAGATCAACATCCAATTGATTGCTGTAATCTTCTGATGCTGAGATTTTAGCCCACTGGAGATTATAACAAGCCCTGAGTACATAAGTTATTTCTTGAAGAAGTGACATTGCTCAGGCTTGGTTCTTAATTTGCCATCTCCAGGCGCTTTGACAAGTCTTTTAAGTGCTCCAAATGGTCCCTGGAGGTCCTGATAAATACATTTATATTATCTAGATATTGTTAAGACACAGACAGATTCAGATTATTGAGGATAAAGTCCATTTCTCTCTGGTATATCGCCTGAGCATTACAAAATCCCTGATGCATTCTTGTCAGCTGATAAAACCCTGTGCAGTAATGATTGCTCATTTTTCTTAGTCCTCCTTTGGCAAATTGATTTGCAATATCATAAAATATGACCATCACCAAAAAGGTAAATGACGTTCCCTAGGCGATCAAAGATGTCATCAATCCTCTTTTGTGGATAAAAATCCTTTTTATTGACTTTTTAATTAGTGATAATCAATCACTACACAAATCAATCCGTTTTTTTTCAAAATGAGGACTGGACTTGCCAATAGACTCAATGATGGAACGAGGAGCCCATGATCAACTAGCTTGATGATTTCTTTGCTGACCACATCTTCAGCAGTTCTAGACCTTCGGACAGGTCTCATCCTTATTGGTGTATATCCCCAGTGTTTATTTATGGATTACGTTCTTCTCATACCCTAAGTCATGTTCATCTTAGGCGAATATATCCCAAAAATTATCAATTATTTGAATCGCATGTTCTTGATGCTGTTCATATAAATCAGCCAGCTTCTCTCAATCCAACAAAATGTTAACACTTTTGGCAGTTTTCTCTGGCAATTTAATTGCAGTTACCATTCCAAGAATCTTGGAATTTACTAACCTCTGTCATCAGGAATAAATGCAGAAACGTGACAACTGAATTTTTCGCTATCTTCAATAGATTCTGTCAAATATTGCTTTTTTGAATAGGTGGCTCCACTAGTGTGCCAGGACAACCAGTATTAAGACTAATTGAACCTTGCTGTTTCACCTTCATTGGCATACCAACCCCCTAATAGACTACATCTGACCCACCAACACAGCATACCAACAACTTTGCTATAGCTTCAGGGTTCTTGGTGTGCCCCGGCGCGTCCTGCCCCCACCCTGGGCGGCCAAGGCACTCTCACGCTGCCCCACCTTCCTGACCTTTTACCATCCCGTCTGGGCATGCCCCTGGTGAGTCCATCCCCCATTCTGGGCAGCTATGGCACTCATGCATTGCACCCTGCAGGGCTGATGGCCAGTCAGCACATTGTCGTTGGTGGCCGGTTGGCCAGGTTCCTACCGGTTCATCATATGGAAGAGGTATGGGAGCTATAAGCGTTAGCCACTCCAGATGTGTCACTCCACACCTACATCGGGGATCTCCAGTCTCATCCTCTCCTAATTTAGCTGACTAACTACTAAGACTAAGATAAATGGGTAAGTGAGTAGTATTTACATGGAAGTAAGAATAACTATTTATACTATAGGATACTGCACCTATGAAGCCCCTCAGCCATCCAAACCAGAATTCTAATAATTTAACAGTTATTTAAGGTAGTGATTCCCTCCTAATCCGCTAGTCTAATTCACCAAATATATAATTAGGTCAATCCATCCTCAGCATGAGTTACCAGTTGATCATAATATAATTTATTAATATAAATATAGCTTCAAGCATACTCATCATGAGTCACTGGTGCTCCAAATTAGCAGCTGAATCATAGTTGGACTATTGCTAAAATTATCAGCTTTCTGCCAGAAATTCTCACAATTAACCATGAATGGCATTTGGCGGCAAATGCAGATTCTGAAAAACTTAACCTGATTAATAATTATATAACACTAAATAATATCAAATTTGGCGATATGCTGGAAATCATGCCCAACTAACTGATACCCCTTTTTGAGAATCTATATGACTGGACGACAAGCCACCATTATGACCATGCGGCTCATTTGAGGAATTCCGCCAAGGATGTTTCAGAGCTATAATTGATTGATCACTTTAGGATGAGGCGATAATGGGTCATAACAGGTCTTATCAGATTGCCTTCAAAATAGGGCAATAAGGTGATGTCAAAATTTGACAAAAAGATATATTGGATCTCCTCAAATCATGGCAATAAATAATTGAAGAACAACAAGCCTAAAATAATGAAAAGACAGCGACATGAATAAACTAAGAGGAAGGGTCAGTACTGACAGAAGTCTCTAGGATATCAGTGAAATGAGGGGGCTGGAGGAGGAGGCTTGAGAGGTTTTAGAAAGAAGAAAAGAGAGAAAGACAAAAAGTAAGAAAGGGGCGGACCAGAAGAAGATCTGCTGACTTTTTATATTTTAAGATAAGGAAGTGTTTGGGGGAACTTGCTCCCATTTTCCTATAAATTAAGTGTTAATGAGTGTATCAAGGAACCGGCGATTGTCATATTGTCCATTCCAATCGTTCAATGGGTGAAACCCTGTGCAAAAAACCCTTTAGTTGGTACATACCAAATCACCAAGGTTCAACAGTGGTGCTCACTACAGGGGGCCCATTGACCGATAACAATAAAATGAAATCTCAGCTGCTGGCTAGGTTACATCAAGGTTGTTCAAATAAGAAATCTGCACAAAATGGTGGTCCTGTTGCATATGAGGAGTTGAGACTCACATTAGATACTGTGCTCAAAAAGCAGGATGAGTTGCTTCAGAATGTTTACAGTGATAAGCTGCTGCCATTTGATCGCGAAAAAATATTCATGGGTTCTTTCGTCAATTTGAGTTTGCAACTGAAGGTACTTCAGATCAGCAAAGGGCAAAACTATTACTCTCCTCTTTGGATGTCAGGAGTGCTGATCAAGTTGTTTGTTACCTCTCAGCTAGTTCCATTTCATACCATGAAGTCAAGGAGATGGTTGGGACCATCTAGTACTAAAAAAGTTAAGGAGATGGTGCTGCATTTGTTCAGCAGAAAACTGAGTTCTTGACCATTTGGTTTCAGCGAAATGAGACCCTCACCACATTTGCTGACTAATTTATGACAGAAGCACACATGCTGATTGGGGCAGGGATTCTATTCAAAGTTGATGTGTGTATCGCGATGGCCTCAGCAGTGAAGCCATACCCTGAGCTTTACAATGTCATATCCCCGTTGTTAGAACCTGATGTACCTCTTCTTAAACTTGTTCATTTTGTGTGTCGCTTATCTGTAACTTTCCCTCCACCTAATACCAAGCAAATCCGCACTATCGCCATTGTCCACCCTAATCATGTGGGAAGAGTTAACTAGTCAGGGAGGATCCCGTCAGGATACTCTCCACAGTTCAACAGGCGTTCCTTAAATACTTATCAACATTGAACCAACTACTGATATGGCCTAACTAAACTGATAGGTGGCGGTCGTTTTACTGTTGGGGGTCTGGTTACATCGATTCTTTTCAAAACCATCTACCAATTGAACCAACTTATACTAAACATGGGCGTAGGCCTTATGGATTAGGTTGTTTTAATTGTGGTCGCACTGGGCACATGGGACAATGGTGCCCCAACTGATGGATCCCTCCCTTACAATGGGAGCAGGGCTATCAGGGAAAAGTTGAGCGGAGTAGAGAAGGGCTCTCTACTTCTGCTACCTTGAACTCACACGTCCCACCTGAATCTACCATGTTAAATATAGCTGAAGCTTCTAAGTATGATGATACATTCCTCTACCAACAGCCGGTTGGGGGAGTAAAGTGCTGACCAAGCGCATGTTGAAGAAATGGCGGACAAAAACTCTCTGAATTGACTGAAGCTTTATGCTTGTCAAATGTTTGATCAAAATCTGTTAGATCAGCTAGAACTGTTTGCAGATGCCCTGTCCCTGAGGGGAATAGACGTCTCCCTCCCAGTGGACGCTATTGTAACCAGATACCCTAAAATTGGTGTGGGTATTATGAGTTTCCTGGGAAAACATGAATTATTAAGTGTACACATAGTAAATAGCTGGGATTCATCTTACTCAGAATGCACTTACTGTGACATTGTGGTAGCTAAAACTTAGGTACGGGCTATCATTGATACAGGCGCCCCTGTTAATATTGTCTCCACTAAACTGGTGGCGAAGTTGTCCTTAAAACCCGACATAGACCACCGGATGGTGTATGGGACCGCTGGAGCTGAAACCACCACTTCTGAGGGAGCATATAGCGCTCTTCCCTTGCAGTTCAGATCCATTGTTGTGGTGGCTCCAGAGGTAGTATTACCAAATAGTAACTATGATCTGTTGATTGGGACTGCATTTATGCGACGCTATGGGACTATAGTTGACATGATGGAAGAGACCCTAGCCATTGTGGGACAGCGAATCCCTATTTATTTCACCTCTAGCGGAGTGCCAAAGATCTCAGTGCATATGGGACAGATCAACCTTGCCTACAACGATGGGGTGATTCCAGTGTGCTATCATCGATTAAAAGGGAAAACGCGGGCCCTCCCTCATCAGATATACAAATACCAAGGGTTACCGCTTAGAGCAGCTGGAGCTATATCCATTCCCTCTGGACATCAAGTAATAATAGACACAGAGTTAGAAGTGGAAGTGCCAGCTGGGCTCTATGGAGAGATCATTGGGCCTTATCAGCAATCATGGCTTGAGCCCCACGTGGCTCCAGGCATCATACTTCCAGGCCATGGGGAAATCAAAGTACTGATAGCAAATCTTCAGAACAGCCCCATTCAAATTCGCTGACATCAGATTATAGTTTATTTACATCTGAACCCAGTTGAAGAGATCAACTAGGTTCTTGAGTTTGGTTCTTTGGAAGAATTTGGTCTGCCCACCAAACTGCATCTTGGCGTAAAGGTGGTTGTACCGCGGGAAAATTTATCTGGGTTATTATAAGATCAGAAGGAGCGGGTAGAAGCGTTATTTCAAAAGTATAAAGAGATCTTTACGGTTGATGATCATTATTTGGGGTGCGCTCAGGGGGGTTGTTCAACGACTAGCCACTGGGGATCATCCCCCCATCAGGTCTCGACCAATCCGTTAATCCTGGGCAGCTGAAGAAGTTGTCATCGAAGAGATTGAAAAGCTGCTGGATCAGGGAATGCTCAAACCATCTAAGATTTCATGGGCTTCACCTGTCTTTTTTGTTAAAAAGAAGGATGGCACTAGCATCATAGTAATCATCTACCAGAAGCTCAATAGCATCACCAAAAAAGATTCATAACCTCTTCCATGGATTGATGATGCACTGGATTGGTTAGGTGGATCCCACTACTTCTCGGTGATGTATTTGATATCTGGTTATTGGCAAAATGAGTTGCCTTTGGCAGAACAAGAAAAAGGTGCGGTAATCACCTTAAAAGGGCTTTTCTAACCAACGCGCATGCCACAAGGGCTATGTAATGCCCTAGCTACACTTCAACAAGCAATGGACACAATACTGGGTGATCTTAAGCTGTTGTGCATTCTTGTGTATCTCAACAATATTAATGTCTTCTCTTGCACGCTCATTGAGCATCTCACCCATTTAGTAGAGGTAATTCACTAACTGGCTAAGGCCAATATCAAGATCAAGCCTTGGAAATTCCACTTCTTCAAGGATCAGCTTGTGTGCCTTGGGTTTGTGGTGGATGCAACTGGGCTAAGACCTCAGCCTGCCAAGATAGAAGCCATCCAGAAGTTGACTAAGCCAGCTAATAAGCGGGATATTCAGGTGTTCGCGGGGGATGGTGGGGTTACTACTGACGATTCATACCCAATTTAAGTTGCATCAAAGGTCCGCTGTTTGAGCTACTGAAGAAAGACGCCATGTTTGAATGGACGGAATGACGTCAATGTGCCTTTGATACAATTTTAACATTATTAGTTAGTGTGCCGGTGTTGCACTATCCTAATTTAAATAAGGAATTCATAGTGCAAATGAATGCGTTCCTTTCCGCTGTTGGGGCAGTCCAGTCTTAGAAGGACGATGAGGGAGACGAGCACCCTATGGCGTACTGTAGTTTTAGCTTGAATTGCCATGAATGGAAATACACCATAACTAAGCGGGATTTCTTAGCGGTGATCTATGCATATAAACAGTTCTGAGTCTACTTGCATGGGGTAAAGTTTAAAGTCGTGACAGATCATGCATTTTTGCGCTGGTTTCAGAATTTGAGAGAGCTTGAGGGGCGGCTATCCCGATGGGCTCTTAAGCTGCAAGCTTACAACTTTGAGATTCTACACCAACTGGGAGCAAAACACCAAAATGCTGATTGCTTATCGAGATTACCAACAATTGCAGTTATGGCAGATCTAAGCGATATTATGTTTGACAAAATGCTCAATGGAAAGTACGATGATGAACCACTTCAAGTTATCAAGTTACTAGATGAACTCAGGACCAATAAGTTCCTAAGTAATGAGTAATTGTATAGCGTATAGGGGATGTTACTGTGAATATCCCAAGGCCTTCCACCCGCTCAAATATTATGATGAGTGCACACCAAGCAGTTGGCCATGGCGGAGTCTGGAAAACTCTTGAATAGTTAAGGCCGTGGTATTATTGGGAAATCATTCAATATGATGCGCTTGAGACCCTGTCTTGCTGCCACCAGTGCCAGGTTAAGCCGTTCCACCAGAAGAGTTCATACTAGTTGGTAAAACCTCGCTTCGCTTAGCATACAGTCTCTATTGATTCATAGGACCTCTGCTAACTGGAGCTAATTGGTCTAAGTATATCCTGGTGGCAATTGACCACTTGACCAGGTGACTTGAGGCGTGAGCCATTCGGTATCTGGCGGCAGTTACTGTGGCTAAGTTCATAATAAAATGCATCATACAGCACCATGGCTGCCCACAGTTTATCTTTACTGACAATGGAACCAACATCACCTCCCACATTTTACCTAAGCTCAACGAACTAATGGCCATCTTCAGGGTCTTGACAACCCCATATCACCCTGAGTCCAACGGAACGGTTGAATGGTTTAATGGGACTTTGGTGAATATACATCAGAAGCTGGTTACAGTTAGACCCTCTGATTGGAGTACCCTTCTTTCTGCCGCGGTATTCGCCTATAATATATTGCCATTCTGCCATGGGATAGAGCCCCATCTAATTGCTTTATGGGCGGCACCCCGCTCTGCCTGCGCTGCTATATGCCTGCGCAGAGGACACCAGCGTAATGGATCTGCAATAATATTTAACCACCCTTACAAAAACTTGCTTAAGTTAAAAACTGAAGTGTACTCGTTCAGCTTGGTTAAGAAAATCAAAAGCCAGGCTGCGGACCAAGTATGGCGCAGTGGCCTAACACAGTTCATAGACAGGGATATGATGCTATTCCACAATCAGCACGGGTTTGGGCGACTGCACAAGCTTGCTAATATTTGGATTGGGCCATTTGTGATGATAGAAATAATGGGAGTGGACGCTTATACTATCAAGGATCCTGCGAGTGGATGGATTATAAATTGGGTGCATGCAAAATTCCTTCAGGCATATAAGAAGTAATATAGATACTCTAAAAATGAAAAAAAGTATGTAAAAAAGTAAAGTTATAAAAAATATATATATGTATAGATGCTAACAGGTTTATTATTTAAATTGGGGTTGTCCTTTGAGGTCTTTTGCTTTGCTGTCTTCATCTTCCTGTCTTTTTTGGCTTCTTATAGTGTTTCTTTTGATTTGATCGATGGGACCTTTGTTTATTCTTCCGCTGCTTCAGGCGTGCCATAGTTTCTATGGACTTGACTGGGGTTGGGGGTGGAGGCAAAGGCTGCTGAGGTGAGAGAGAGGGGGCTGGCATCCACTCCAGGGCCGCTGCGCTAGGCCAAAGTGGGGATGGCGGTGCAACAGGACTAGAAGAGGAGGATGGACTGGTATTCCAGGGTAACAGGCGAGGTGGTGAGAGTTTGGCTGGTTGATTGAGTCAAAACCATTCCTGTCCCACGAGGAGCAAAGCTTGCAACCACATGCATTGATGCTCCTGAGAAATCAATGAGTATGCCAACAGAGGGGGCCAGATTTGTAAGGGTTGGCGAGTAAGCAGATGAGTGCCAGCTTGAGGGGAAAAGGCTGCGCCCAGGGCCTGGCAATCTACAAGGAAGTCCTGCATTCTCAGATACGCTATCAGAAAAGGAGCAATTGCTGTGAATGCCACTCTCCGGGCCCACATGAGGGCTGTTCAGAGCTGCTCTATTCCTGAACCTAAAGCAGTTGCAGGATGCAAAATTAAGTTACCTAAGAGCGCCATGATGGGAAGATACTGTGATGAATTGTCGGCGCTGAGGGTTGTGAACGCTGCAGTGACCCCAGAGCAAAGGCGAGCTAATTTGTTGTTGTGGAAGTTTACCCCTAAGGAATGGAAGTGGGTAGGAGCGCGGGGAAAGGACCCTGACCAGCAGGCTATCACCCACTGCACAAAGCAAGCATCCGCTGAATGGACAGAGCCATGGGATGGGGTTTGACAGGAGATGGAAGCACTTGCGATTAAAGCCGCTCGCCAGGAGCTGGGCCACTTCTTATGTGAGGGCCCTCCAGCTCTGCTCCCCTTACCAGCTTAGCTGGCCCACAATGTCACCAAAGGGGGCGCGCCAGGAGACTAAATGGCCGACAAATTTGGGAAGAATCTCTTCTGGGGTTAGCACGGTTGTGAGGTCCATGTTAGCCTCAACCTCATCAGCTGGGGAAAAAGGGAATGGGGAAGAGGGATATGGCCTGGGTTGGGTAACTTCGCACCAAGCCACAAATGGTAGAAGAAAGTGAACTCACGGACTTGCAGATGTTGGCGCAGAATGGTTTACATAGCAATTGCAGGAAAAAGAGGCGTACAGCTTATTGTCCAGTCAAAGGGGGGTAATGTCAAGAATCTATATGACTGGACAACAAGCCACCATTATGTCCATGTGGCTCATTGGAGAAATTCCGCCAAAGGATCAATGGACAAAATCCGCTGAGGATGTTTCAGAGCTATAAGTGATTGATTGCTTTAGGATGAGGCGATAATGGGTCATAACAGGTCCTATTTGATTGCCTTCAAAATAGGGCAATAAGGTGATGAAAACATTTAATAAAAAGATATAAGATCGCCTCAAATTAAGGTGATAAAGAATTGAAGAACAATAAGCCAAAACCAATTAAAAACAGCGGCATAATTAAACTAAGCATAAGTATCAGTACTGACAAAAGTTGCTGGGATATCAGTGAAACGAGGGGGCTGGAGGAGGAGGCTTGAGAGGTTTTTATAAAGAAGAAAAGAGAGAAAGACAAAAAGGAAGAAAGGAGCGGACCAGAAAAAGATCCGCTGACTTATTATATTTTAAAATAAGAGAAGTGTTTAGGGGGAACTTGCTCCCAATTTCCTATAAATTAAGTGCTTATGATTGTATCAAGAAACTGGCTATCGTCATATCGTCTGTTCCAACTATTCAATGGGTGAAACCCTGTGCAAAAACCCTTTAGCGGGTACATACCTTTTTTTAGTATTAGATGGTCCCAACCTTAGCGGGTACATACCAAATCGCTGAGATTCAACACCCCTAATTCTGATATTGGGAGAAATCCATCTGGTCAATTTTTTTGACAGTTATCTTTTCATTTTACCCACTAGCACGTTTATTTCTCTGTCCTGGCATAATTTTCCTTGGCGCTACCCATGGCTTGATTCTTGATTTCCTCCATGGGCTAACTGCTTCTCCTTATTGTTGCTCTAGGATCTCAAGTGTTAACCCTGTGTTAATGATTATCTGCATTATTGTGATATAGTTAGTGTCATTTTCATTCTCAATGGTATCATATGATTTTCTAGGATCTCCTTTGGAGTTTCTCTCCATTTTCACCCAACCAACTTGTGCTGGATGGAATTGATGCCATCCTTTTAATCAAGTTTTCTTATTATTTTCTTAGTCATCAGCAGTTCTCCTTCCCGCTGAAATACCAATGGTATGGTTTTCCCCAGAATGGTGAAAGTATTCTCCTCTAAATTGAATTTTACTCCTTATTTTTCAGGAACTCCATCCCAATGAGTATATCATAATTCTGATGAGCCAACTTGATGGCAGGAGCTGATACCACAAATGAAATGAACTAGAGTTGTAGAACACTATAGGCTCCACACGATTTTTTCAGATCTGGTCTTGCCATTCCATATTCCATCCAGAGGTTTTAAATCAAGCGACTATTCATTCATTTCACCAAAATTTCAAAACAATGTTGATGGACACTCCACTGTCAATGATTGCCCTCACTATCACTTGGTAAATATGATATTCGCATAGGCATTCAAAAATATTGTAATAGGGTATCTATTAAGTGAATGATGGCGTTATATGCTGAATTGAGAGAATAAATTAGTTATGCAGATATATCAGGGAAGGATTGGTTTTGTAATGCTTTTTAGAACAGATATGTTTGCCTCATCTAATCTCTTCTTGAGCAATTTCTTCTGGTTCTTAGCAGATCTAATCTTGTCCACTAGCTGATGAGCATATGTTCAAGACACCTCCTTTAAGATTTTGGTGTTGATTCTCTTCATTGTGGCTCAGGTAGTGGCGTTCACATCCATTTTAACAACCTGATATATGGGTCAGTTGTTTTATCATCTAAAAAGAGATTGAAAATGTCTATATCGTCATTTATAATATTTAGATGAACATGTTTAACTGCGTGCCAGATTGTCCCTGGTCTAGACCGTGGACCTTTTCCTGACACCTGCCTAATTTTCTTCTCTTTGCTTGGACTAAGATAACTTGCTCTTTAGCTTATTGATCTAATACTGAGCAGCTATATGTCCCATTTTCCCACACTGGTGGCAGAAGATCTGCATCCCTTCCACTCATTTTAGTAATTCTGGCTTGTTACCTGACATGACTCAATTTAGGGTGTCTTTATTCATATTAGCAATTTTTACAATATATTAGGCTTAAATTTGAATCACTTTGAATGATTATCTTGGGGCTTTAAGAAGCTCCCAGAATATTCAAATAATTTACTATTTTAGACGTGTACATTTGTGTCATTAACGCTGAAGCCAATGTTCAGCACAAATCATGATAGGGCCATAGTGCCACTCACATTAGTATTCATGTGTCAAAGTCTGTTATCATTTTTGCACCAGCCAGGATTAGTGATTTCTGGTAAAATCAGTCCACAAAAGTACTAAGGTCTATTTTTAGCAATAGTGGCTCTAACTCAAAAAGGGGCGCCGCCACACATCATTACTTGCAATTGAGCCAAACAAAGGGATTAACAGAAATAAAAATTTACCAAAATGGCACCTCATCTAACAGCTTAGGAAGCCATATCAGAAGTTGAGGAAGCTTTGGGAAACTTTTGTCTGGCGCCCGCTTTAGCTGACAGACCATGGTGGACAACATTGGGGTAGGTTCATCAGCGACAAAAAGGCATAAGGAGGTAGGATTGTGGGTATATTTCATTTATGAGGCCAGAGGTGTCCATCGCCTCAACTTATTGAGTAAGTTGTGCTCAGTAAAAGTGATAAGAACTAGCACACAAGTGAATGACTTGATGCGCTGGCATGTTTGTGGATAATTGGGATCAAAAAGAGAAGTTTTTGTCACATTAATGCAACTTGGCTTGCACCAAAAGCGAGCTCCTCAATTTCATATTTTGCATCAACATGAAAATTATATGGGAAGTTTGGGATAGGAGTTCCCTTAACGAGGGGTTCCATCGCCCCATGAAGTTGCTGGCAGAGTAGGGTGTTGGCAGGAACAGCTGTGGCCTCCAAAGCCATTTTATTCAAATTTGATAATTATAAAACCCAGGTATTGAGAAAAAACGATGAGAGCGCAAATTCAAAGGATTAATAAAAAACCCTTTAGAGCAAAATCCGGCTTGACATTGAAAAGCCATTTGCTATTGTTAATCCATTCGTGACACTCAAGATGGATATAGCTTGGCCAACGCTGGGCCAGCCACTGAAATTGGGGCAATGGCAGGAGTTTTTTGGTTGTGTACTGTTGGCCATGGCTGCTTAGCTGAAACTGATTCAGCCATTGACTTACAATTCCACAATCTGGTCAAATTTTTAATTTTTGTAATTTTTGACTGGCCGCCGCTTTAGTAGCAGCACCATAATTTTCTGAAGTTATGGGTTGGAGGATCAATCCCCATTCATAAAATTGGGGTGGGGTGGTAGCCAGGGCAACGCCGGAGGGGAGAAGTGGGAGCACCAGAAGCTGAAACTGTGGGGCACTTGCTCTTCAAATGGTCAAGTTCAAAGCACAAGGGGCAATTGACATGGCCATCCATGATGCGCACCTATAATGGGTGATCAGGGGAAGATCTGATCTCTGTGAGAGTAATTGCAAGGTTGGTGTCATAATGGAATGGGTGGATTATCACAAAGGCGTGAGGCCCTGCCAGATGATCCACCCCATTTGGAACCACATAATGCAACATGGGGTCTGCGGTATATATGGTCAAACCTCTGTGAGCTCATGGCGGATGCTTTTGGGGAAAGGTGGGAGGGCACCCAGCGAACTGGGTCACCAAAGTGGCCTCATCTGGGAGCTAGGCGCAAACAGTAGAGATTAGGATTTTTTTTAAATAATTAAGGCAGCTTGGGTGTGCTGCTGCATCAGCTTCAGAGAGGAAGCTGAGTCAAATAACCCTCAAAGAGGATGAAATCAATATAGCCAGAAATTTTAAAACAGATGTGGCTAATCAATGATGGCTGTGCTTGCGTATGGGAAGAGATTCCCACATTTGACCTAGTAGGAAAAACAAAAATTGCTCCTTGGGAGCACCAAAAGACTCTAGAGCACCGCCTGAGAGCTTGTGAGGTGGTGGGCCAAGTCATGAATGAGGTATATAACACACAATAGCATTTATAGAGCTAAGGTAGGGTAACTAGTTTAGCTCAAGTTGTTTTTTCACTCGATCTCACTTTTGAGCAATTTATTTTAAAAAAAGTTTGTTTATCCACCGCCATCTAGCCACGCCCATTTCCAATTCAATGTCCTCAGATCCGCCGCCCTCCACCCCAGTGTGGGGCAGTGGTGCTTTACCGCCTAGCATTTTCTGCCCAGTGGGGAAACGCGTTCAGATGGGCTTGAACAGCCCACCCGCCTTGGATGGCCGATTTATCCCCCCATGGGACTTAGCGCTCCACTTGGCGCGCATCCACCCTTCTCGCCCCCATCCACTTGCCCTCCCTTGTTCCACCATTTGATTTTTCCTCCGTGTCAACTACAGCGTTTATTCCCATATGCTGACAAGGCAATTATCAACCTAGCCATCGTGGCCTTTGCATCAGCTGGCTTTATCAACTTCTGCCCATTTAAGGGCTACTTTGATATCAGGTTACAAACAGATGAGGACGCTGCAGCAGTGGCGATAACTCCTTTAATTTACAAAATTACCCCTATTCCCACTACCCATACTCGCCTCCCTTCAGACACCACCCTAGTGGTGTCATTTGTAAATCTCCCATCCCACCTCCTGCCTCAAGTTTTATATGACCAGTTGTTCATGGGGCTTATGGCTTATGGCACTCAGCCCACCTCATCTTTACAGTACCCTCTGGTGCAGAGTGCCTCACTGCCCCTCGTGCAACTGCCACCTTCATCCCACACCACCCTGCCATAGCCCACCAGATCCCCCGCGCTAGTGTTGCAGCAGCGCTGGAGCATTTCTTTTGGGCTCAGGTCAATAATGGTCAGCAGATTTGTCCCCTCTGCTTTGGGCTTGATCATGCAAAAAAGCTTTCCCACATGCCGCTTCCACTGATACGGCTTCAGAGCCCCCCTCCACGGGTCCTGTATGGGGCACTTTGCTGCCCCCTCCCATCATCCACTCTTGTTTGATGGGCCAGAATGGGAAATCGCCCCCCCAAATCTTCCAGCCACATTCTTCCACCTAGCCCACCCCAGCCAATCAGAGCCAGGCTTGGACCACCCTTCGCACCCAAGCACCCACCCATTCGCCCACTCCCACCCACCCAACTTCTAATGCCACAATTCTCGTCAACCAAAATCCATGGGACCTACTGGCGGAGGTTGATGAATCAGGTAACGTTCTCATTAGTGAGCATTCCAGTCAACCTCTTTACCAATACAATCATGGTCAGGCCGAATTTTTCCTTCCTGACTTTGATGAAACCCCACCCTCCAGACATTTCACTCCTCTGCTCAATGCAGCCCCCTACCAAAATGACCACCAGCTCGCCTAAGCTGCAGTGGACTCTCCCCGGTGCCCAACCCTACGCACAGCAGTGACCCAATCAGTGGCTCAGTTCCAGCATGGCCTGCCCACCCTCTTCTTCCCCCCAACTTCCCTGAATCTACATGCAGTGAAATCTCAAAGTTATTTGATGATGCTGAAGTTGCTGTCATGAATGATGCAATGCTCACTGAATTCAACTCTTTGGCTAAAATCACCCGCCACAGTATCTCACTTTTTGCCCAACTTCCCAAAGCCTGCAAAGAAGCTGAAATTCTTGTCGCAGCATTTGTTGAAGTGCTTTATCGCGCTAATTTTATTGATGAGGTGGAAAACTCATACTACACTAACTTCCATCCCCACTACGCGGATGCCCCAACGCCTTGGCTCTCCACTTTGATCCACTACTTTAATAAAAATCCCATGATTGGGGCGCATTTGTCTGAATACCAGCCCCCTGACCCCCCCCCTCACCCTCTACCATGGTGGGTTAGCGGTTTCCTCTCCCCGCCTGGTTAGTAGTTTTATTTCTTTCTGTTCATTTTCAATCAGTTTTTTGTTTTTATTTTTGTATTATACATCCCCTGGTCAGCATACCTCAAATAAATTTAATTTAACATTTATAGAGCTACTAAGCCAGCCTGGGTGCACTTTGGCAGTGGCCCAAATATGCCAGATGGCAGCGCACTACCACCCCAAAACAGGGCAGCAAACGTCGATAGCATCAACATCTGTAATATTTGGCTTGTTCCAGTGGCTATTTTTTATTCTTTAATAAAAATATTATATTGCCTTTGATTTAGTTATTAAAGCAAAAGAGACTTTTTTGTGCTATTATGGTCTCAGCTTTTCAGAAAAGAATCCTCATAATTTCCTGATTGCAATTAGACATTTGTGTAGGGATTCTAGATTCAAGCATAAAAGTTTTCTTTGGACTCAATATAAGACCAATTGTCCCCATTCAGATGGGGTAACACCATATTCTAACAATCATTGTTCAGGCAGTTCATGAAAGCCAATGCCTTTTATCAGTCATTGAATTCATAGATTATGATCTCAAATGATTGGAAAAACTCAGAGATATTAAACAATGGAACGTGGGTAACTTTGGTGTGCTTCAAAAATCTATCTGCGACTCCACTGGTAGGGGAATCCTGCCCAATGACTTGATTGACCATGGGAGTAACTTTGAGGGTCATTTTCAAAATATGCTCCAAATAACCCAGGCATATCTCTGTGCGGGTGATTTTCACTGACTGGAGTTTTGGCCTCTCATTGTCACCTCCTTCTGCCTCCATTTGTGCACAATCACATTTATGGTTCTTTAGTTCTTCTATACGCTCAATTGACATGTTATTCCTTCTTTAAGACAGTATAAGTGTTCTCAATCTGATCCACTATTTGCCCTCTGAAACAATACTTTTATTAATCAATTCACCTTCCTTGCGCTTCAAGGAGTTGATTTTTCTACAGATCTCATTGTTAATTTTTTTCACTTGTTTGACCTCTTCCTTGGTCTTCATCACCCATTCATCTAATGCAGTAAAATTGCCCTTTGACGGCAAGTTGAGAGCGTCCTTATTGATGGATAAAGTTCCATCTAAAGCTTGCATAGTTCATTTTTTAGAATATGTTTGATATGATCTCCTTATATTTAGATAAACTTAATTACCCTGTAGTGAGCACCATATGTTATAACTGGGAACTGTTAGTGACTCAATTGAGCACCAAATTTGTAATTTCAGGACCTGTCTACTTTTTTGGATAGTAACATCAGCTCCCTTGATCAACTGCACAGGTTCCTTGTATATGCGTTGTTTTAATAATTGATTATTAATTATAATGAAAAGAATTAGTATGAAGACTACTACTCTAGTTGAGCATCTGATATCCAAGATGATAATTTGGTCCAACACTAAACTGGTGCATCTTTATCTTGAATTTGTTTGCTATAACTTAAACTGGGTTTAAGGTTCAGACGTTCTTCCTTCTTAACATGTAGATTCCACAGAGATAGCACTAATCTAGACAAAGTAATTTCTTGTCCTTTTAACAACTTTAATCACGAGATAAAAACAGGTTAAATTATAAAAGTATTTGTGTTTTTTATCTACTTTAAATTAAAAAACGATGAAATTATAGGAAACCTAGCGCCCAAATTTTTCAATTAGTGCTTTAATTGGAAATGTTGGTCTTTGACAGTAAATTAACCCTCCAGGGTCACACTAAACAATAATCTTCTTTATCAACTCAAAGTGTATTCTCTTGCTGACTCTCAGTTTGACTCTTTTGAGTTGAAACAAAGAATGTGTCTCAACATTTTCTCTCAACTATCATCAGGCTATCCTTTTTAAGTAACAACCTGCTTAGGTAATGGGACTCTAACCCATAAACAGCAGGTTGCCCTCCTGAAAAGGTTATTTTAAAAGTCGCCTTATTACAGAAGTCATTAATTACCCAGCAACTCACAAACCCCTTAGTCAATTGGCAACACTACCTGAACAAATAATATAGGCAATTTAAGTTATAAAAAGTAAAATCACTAACAATCAATTGTTTATAGTTGAGGGATCATCACCCTGAGGATTAAGCAATTGAGCGTATTGATCTGCTGTATCAACCTTAAAAATTTATCTATACCTGTTCAGAAAATACTTAAAAAATATATATTGTACATTATTGATAAACCAATATCAACTAGCAGAACGAATCCTCTAATGGACAAGCAGATGAATCATAATCAAACAAGCTGGGTAATGCGGTGCAAAAATTCCAACAGGTTCCATTAGCATGTTCCACTACCCCTGTCAGGATTTTGCCTAAATTGAATATGTAAGCAAAATAAATGATAGAATTTAATCCTGAATATAAGATTGAGTTATAAGTATTATGGGGTAATCCCCAACTAATCATACCTAAAAACTCAACATTGGGATACAAACCCAATCTTATAGAGGCAATTGACTATTATTCAACTGAAATGACTAGAGCGTTGCAGAATCCTGAAGTAATGAATAGAATTAGTTCTTAGCTTGTATATTCTTTAGAATTACCTGAAAATTCTAGCACTCAGATTTTTACTTGTCAAAATTTTATTATTATAATTATATCAGTAAATTAATCTGACAATTTCCGCTAAGTTAAGCAGCTCTCACCTAGTAAATTCCTTATGTCCCTCTTTCCACTCTCTGACTGGTGCCTATTATAATTTTCCTTTCCTTCCCCACTTTTATCCTTCTATGCGCTATAAATACCTCAAAGCTCTGTTCTACAAATATCCTCTAGCAGATCAATTTTAATAACTTTACTTAAATATGACAACCTAGGAGTATTTCCCCTTGGTTGAAGACTTTAAATTTTTTATTAACCTTTTTTATTTTCATCACCTAGGTCTTTGGGAACCCTGGCATATTTATTTAAGGTCAAGTGGTTTAATACTTCCCTCTGTTCTAATAACCCCATTGGTCAAAGGGTTGTAAGGACGGTGAAACTCTGATTAGTACCAAATTGTAAATTAAGTTATTGGACTACCTGTGAGGTGAACAAACCCATTGTCCATGAGTTAAGTTTGTGTGCATCTGTGCTGCGTTAAAATGGATCAAATAAAAGAGACATGGCTTTTTCTTTCTACTTGATCTCACTTTAGATCAAATTTACAAAAAAATTAAATAATTTACTGCTGTCTAGACACATCTATTTCCCAATTGATGTCCTTGGATCCGCCGCCTGCTGCTCCAGTGTTGGGCAGCGGTGATCCACCTCCCAGCGTCTTCTGCCCTGCAGGGAAACGAATTTGGATGGTCTCAAATAGCAATTAAACTCTATTGGGCTATTTGTCCCTCCACAAAACTTAGTGCTTCACCTTGTGTGCATCCACTTGACTCGCCACCATCTTCTGCCATAAATAAGTCTAATATATAATTTTGCCTCCATGTCGACTATGGGCGTTTATTCCCATATGCTGAAATTGAAAGTAATTAAACTTGCCACAGCTGCCTTCATGCCAGCTGTCTTTATCAATTTCCGCCCTTTTAAAGGGCTATTTTGACATAGGATTTAAAACAAAGGAGTACGCTGCAGTGGTGGCATTGACTCTCTAATTTACAAAAAAAAACCCATCCCACTACTTAAACTTGTCTCCCTGATGACCACAATGGTGGTGACATTTGCCAACCTCGCTTTTCATCTCCCGCCCCAAATTTTATATGACAAGTTGATGTCAGGGCTTTTGTCTTATGACACTCAGAACAACCTTGTCTTCACCATTCCTTCTGGTGTGGAGCGCCTTGCTGCCCCTCAAGCCACTGCCACCATCATCCCAAATCACTCTGCTATTACCCAACAAATCCCCACACATGCTTGCATTGCTGTGGCACCTGAGCACTACTTTCAGGCTCGTGTCAATATTGGTTGACAGATCTTTCCATTTTTTTTGAGATTGACCATCTAAAAAGTCCTACCCTCATACCAATTAACTTGTTAAAATTTCTGAACCCATTTCAGTGACATCTGATTGGGTCGTTTTATTGTCCCCTCCCACCCAACGTTCTTGCATGTTGAGCCAATGTGGGAAGTCAGCCCCACAAAAACCTCCAACCACACTCACCGCCCTGGGCACAAACTGATCAATCAGAATCAGGCTTAAACCACCATTGCACCCAAGCAACCCATTTGACTACTATAACTCACTCAAATTCTACATCTACTATTTTCGTGAACCAAAATCCTTGGTACCTATTAGTTGAGGTTAATGAATCAAGTAAAATTTTCACAAATAAGGATGAAAATCTGATGAAGAAGGCCCAGATGAATATGATTGAGCTATATTTTATAACTCTGATTTTGACAAAACCCTCTCACCCAGATGATATGCTCCTAAACTTAGCACCATCCCATTCCAAAGTGACCACCATCTTGCCTTAGCAGAGGTTGCCTCACTCCATTGCCACCACCTCCGCAAAGATGTGGGAAAATTAGCGGATCAATTCCATAAAGGGTTGAGCATAATCAACTTCCCCCTGATTTCCCTGAAGTAGCAAGGGAGAAAATCACCAAATTGGCCATTGATGCCAATGACGCTGTCTGCATGTTGCAAAACTAGCTGCATTCAACCCAACCTCTAAAATTACCTGGAAAAATATTTCCAGTTTGGCCCAACTCCTGGATGCCCGCCTTCAAGCTGAACATCATGTTGCAGAATTAGTTGAGCTGTCTTCCAAGCAGACCTTGAGATAAGTAACCGCTATCTCACCCTCCTTCAACCCCACCACGCCAATGCCCCAACGCCTTGCTCTCTGATTTTTTCCGCTTCTTCAATCAATATGCATCTTCCATAAAAGTTCAACATGAAGAAGAGCTGCCTGACCTTCCCTCCCCCTCTGCCATAGTGGGCTGGCGGTACTCCGCTCCCTACCTGGTTGGAGGTTTTTATTTTCTTTTTTTTG
Organism: Massospora cicadina; assembly: GCA_022478985.1. Classification (NCBI taxonomy): domain Eukaryota; kingdom Fungi; phylum Entomophthoromycota; class Entomophthoromycetes; order Entomophthorales; family Entomophthoraceae; genus Massospora; species Massospora cicadina. Next base: position 110,397 of record JAKSZP010002652.1, read on the forward strand.
TTGCCCCGTTTGTTTTGGTATTTAATCTTTGAATCAAAATTGTCCGTCCCCTTGTCAGCATGTCTTAAATAAGTTTTAAAAAAGAGCCATAGTTTTTGCAGTGGCTATAAGAACAAAAAAGTTCAAACCATATATTTAAATGGTCCACAGCTAGAATATAAATGGCTATGCAGCCCAGTGGGAAAAAGGCCTACTATATCTAGGCTAATGACATTGAAAGGACATTTTGGGGCAATGATTGAGTGCTGATATTGGGACTAGCTTTATCTTAGGATTGGCAAGTCATATAAGCTTCCAGAACCTCTTGGATGGTTTTAACCATTGAGCCCAAGTAGCATCATGTCTTTAACCACTTGTGAGTCTTCTTTACTGCCCCTTGTCCCACAGTTTCATGACTTTCTGATATAACGTTGGTTCACAAAGAAGGGCGGATGTAATTAAGCCATTTTTAATGATCCTTTTATATAAAAGTCCTTCCTTGATTTGAGTTTCTTGGGTATCTTCTAGAGACAACTTGGATCTTAGGAGTCCCCAATTCTTAGCATTCTAAGTCCAATTAGATCATACAGTCGTTCCCTCTTGGGGGTTGAGGCAGCCAGTACCATAAGCTAAAGAGAACATTGTCATTCTAGTGAATTGCTCATGCGTTATGGACAATAGTGAAATTGTGGCTCTGCAGCCTTATAGTCCATCTGGCTAATCAGCCATCTGGGTCCTTCATTTGCTGTATCCATTAAAGCGAGGGATGAGCAGTGACGATGGTGAAGTGGGTGCCATAAAGATAGGGCCAATATTGCCTGATCACTAACAAGACAGCCAGGCATGATCATTCAGTAACCATATAGTTCTGTTTAGCCTTTCTCAAGGTCTTTCTAAAGTAAGCTACTGGACGATTGATTTGATTTTTATCAGGCTGGGCTAATAAGACCTCAATTGCGACATCACTCTCATCCATTAATAACAAGATTGGTTGATTAGAATGCTGATGGACTAAAATGAACTTATTGCAAAGATCAGTACTTAATTCATTAAAAAATTGTATTGCTCCGGCAACCACACAAAAGGCACTTTTTTCTGCAGGAGGTAATGTAGTGGCTTTCCAAGGTCAGCAAACCAAGGAATGAACAGATGATAATAGCCCACCATGCCAAAGAATACCTGAATATCCCACAGGCTATGGGGGCGCAACATTTTTCAATGGTGTCAACTTTGTCCAGTATGGTCTGGAAACCATCCTTTGACACCTTATATCTGAGAAACTCGATCTCTGACTTAAAGAAAGAGCACTTTGAGGGTTGAGTTTTATCAAAGCCTTCCTAAGACAATTGAAGACTTCCTAAAGGTGCTCCACATGATTATTGAAAGTTTGTGAGATGACAGTGATATTGTAAAGGTTATGAGGACATATGATAGCTTCAAGCCCTGAAGATCCCGTCCTTGGCGTGTTGAAAGGGGGCAGCACGCTACAAAGTCCCTGGGAATCCTCATGGGTTCAAATAACCCTTCGTTGGCTATGAGCGTATACTTATCTAGGACTTTGGGGGTGAGCTCCACTTTCTAATATCTTCTAGCAAGATCCATTGCAGAAAAGTATTATGATCTGGTGAAAAAAAGAGAGAGTCACTGATTCAGGGCTAAGGATAATTGTCGTTATTGGTATTGAAGTTGAGCCAGTGGTAGTACATCACCACCCAATGAATGCCATCCTTCTTTTAAACTAACAGGATGTGGGAAGCCCAAGGGCTGCACGAAGGCATCAATAACCCAGCTTTAAGTAGTTGTTTAAGTTCTACCACCACCTGAACTTCTTCAACCTTACTCCTTAGGTAAGGTTGGGACCAAAAGGGGGCGTCCCCAGTATCCACATGCCGTTGAAACCCACTCAATTTTCCCAATGTTAGATGAAGGCCAAAAAAGGTCTAAGTACTCCTCTGATAATTCTTGAACTTGGCGCTGTTGTGCCCCAATGAGATCCTTTCTGATACAGGTAATTGACTAGAGCCACTAATGGTGGCGTCTCTAAGCTAACATCCCTAGACTTCTAAAGCTGCAGACACCGTTGATGGCCTCTACTGGTAGAAGGCAAGAAAATGCAGTGAGATTATTAAGACCCACTACCCTAGGTTTGTCAGTAAGGTTAGCTAACAACACTATATGGATCTGGTATAGATGGGATCTAGAAAATCTGAACAGGTTAAAACCTCTTTGTCAAATGGGGTATCTAGATCTTGAATCTTCAACAGGTATTCAGAGTGTAAAAATTTTACTCTTAGGAGTTGATTATTGGAGGTCAACCCTAGTAATCTTTCTACTGCACAGGTTTGGTTTCCTCGTGCACCTCGCGTTGTAAGAATATATATAATCCAATAATAGTATGATGACTATTATCCATAGTCAAGTTAGAATTATCTTAAGGCCCAACGCTTCGACCAGTATTTTTAATAATAATGAGTATTGCACTCTTAGGGGTTCATTCCCTATAATCATATACACTCGATCTTTGTTAAGATCCTCTGATGACAGTCTCCTTCATCCCAACACACAGTCAGCAGCAATCCCTAAGCCGTGGTTCCCTTTGTCTCTAGATCCCCACTCAGATCTCTACTCTTCTCTGAGAGTCTACCAATTATTGCCTTCTGCAATAATATCCTTAAGATGGAATCTTCACACTAGATGCTGATAGTCTAACTTTTACCAAATCTACAGTCAAACTAATAATGTTCTTTATTAATTCTTATCCATCTGTAAATGTGTGTTTTTTATTATAGTGAATTCTAAGGAATTTATAGGGGATTCAGCTTTCTAACCCTCAGTTGACACCTCTTCAATGAAACAGCAGCCATTTCCATTCAATCACCATTCCTCGTCTTGGCAGCGATGGTCTTCCCCATCCTGACTAGGATTCTAACGTTGGACATCCTCGAGACCTCAAACAGAAAGAGTCAGAAATATATCTTTAACATTTTTCTCTCAATCCAAGTGAATCATCCATAATTGGCTAGTGACCTGCTTAGATAATGGGACTTTTTACCCATTATGGCAGGTCACTTCACTAATCAATCAATTTGCTAGTTTCAGGCAGCATCACTCACCTCGCAACTCATTAATCATTCCCAATCAGACAGTGATGAGGCCTGGACAATCCCAATTGGTACACCTGATAGTTAATCACTATCAGATGCCCTTAATTCGTCAGACGCTCTGCCTGATGAGATATTAGGTATTCATCCGGATCAATCCCCAATGGATACAACCAGACAAATATCCTAAAATCCCCTGAACGTAGTTCCTCCAAAATTTTGGGTCAACCAATTTCCAATTCATTTCACCTTAGGGAATTTTTCCCCTAGCAATACCAGGTAATCTAGCAGGCTTAGAAATATGGGCAAAAATCCCAACACGGAGTATGATATTACATGGACCCAGGTATTGACAATAGCTTGGGACTTCAAGGTATAGGGGTTAACCTAGGTAGATAGATTGGCATGCATTTGTGGCTGTCAAGGGCATGTGAGGCAACCATACTCAAAAGCCCCTTATATGATACTTTCTTCAATTGATTGGGCATTCACTCTCTAATAGGCAAATCTGAGCCTTGACCTCTGCTTTGGAGTCTCATGAGGTTCTGAAGATTAGGGGAAGCTGATGTCCAGTAGAAAAAGATTGTCTCTATCGTAATGTACTACTGCAGAGTAGCCTCAGAGGAACTTAGTTCTGAGAAGAAGTTCATAGCTCAAATTATCCAGTGCAGCAGCAGGGTTATTTACAGAAATCTTCCCCGTTTGGATAAGTAGGGAAAAATAGGCCCCTATGGATTATTTACACTGCGGTCCAAATAAGCTGTAATCCTTGTCATGCTGCAAAGCAGAGTGATCTTTCACTGTTTCATCAATCTGAATATAATAACATTCATGGGGAACCACAGTCAATGATGGAGAGAACCATCTTTTTATGAACTGAACAGTGACGTGGGTAACCAGAATTCCAGACTGTGGAGTTAGCATGTGAAACAATAAAGATTCATCAGAATTATAGTAAGCAGTATTAATTTCTTTATTATCAATGGGTAACAAAACCTCTGCAGGTACAATAGGTCCAGGTTTGTTAGAGGTTGCAAATGATACCTTGAGGCGTGGTAGGTACGTCATCTTGGAGCGCCTCGTTATTCATGCTGACAGCTTCTCTCCGCCTCCTCAGCAAATCATTTTCAGCATGTTTTGGCACTGTGGTAGAACCCATTACATTAAGTGCTTTGGGGTCAAACATTATACTGTTTTTTGACAACATGGACCAAAGGATGGTAGATGAAGTAGAGGCTGTCGCCTTAGGATGTAGGGTAAATGCAGGGATCTCAATAAGAGCTTTCTTAATTTACCAGATAAAAGTAAAACCTTTATTAAGCTGATCATGTGCATTTGAACCTCATGATAAGACCTAACGCTGAGATGACAGCGGTTATGCCGTCGTCCAAGGTAATATAATTTGTGGTCACTAAGGGCTGCACTTGGTCTTAGAAATGGCTGGTAAAGTCCACAAGGCTCTCTCCTTTAGACAGGCGGATAGCCAAGAACTCTTTCTTCTGATTGGACAGGGTTTGTTGCTGCTGAATTTCTGGACCAAAGCGGTCCAGACCTGTTCCAGGTGAAGCATTCTTTTAGATGTTGAGTCATATTCTCATGAGCAGTGCTGTTAAGGCAGAATGGATATACTTCACTTTTTGCCAGTCGGTGCCTCTTCCATGGAACTTTCATATGCATACAAGAAAAAGGCAACTCTTTCCTGGCCAGTGGTGAACTTCTCATTAAAACTCAGGGTTATAATTATTTACAAGAGGAGTGTAGAGGGTATTAACATTAGATGTTGGAACAAACTCAGAAATCCATTCTCTGTTTAGTCGTGGGGCTGCTGATTTAACCTTCATCTTAGGTCCTCAAGATCCTCTTGGATGTCATCCCAGTGTTGGTTGAGAGAGGAGATGGAGGCCTTGTGTGCAAACTGCTAATTTAATGCTAGATGTCGACGCACTGAAGAAGCTGACTTTACAAGTTCTTAAATTGGGTGTTAAACCTCTGGCAGGTTTGTTTGAGCTTGGAAATAAAATTATCAGCAAGCTTGGTGAAGGAGTTAGTATTATCCATTTCATCTGACGAGTCCTAATCAAGACCCTAAGGTTGAGGGGGACTCCTACGCCTGGAGCTTGCATCCTTGGGATGCATTATGTATTTAATCCCACAAGGTGGCTAGGGCTTTCAAATTTTCCTTTTTCCAGGGGTTGTCAGTATTACCAGGAGTAGGCCCTGAGGGTCCAGAGAGCCCTTGAGGCCCACTGGGACCTTCAGCCCATTCACTCCTGGAGATGAAGTATTGAGAGGCCATCTCCTGATAGTACTACTGAAGAGTCTGCACCAGGTCTTTGACTTGGTGGAGGCATTGGTTCCAAAAATTTTCAAGGAGTAGTACATTCCACAAAGCTGTTCCTCAAGGCATCATGATATCCCACTATCTAAAATCACGAACTGGCTTTGGGCTTAATTGATTGTCAGTTATTTAAAATGGCTTCTCAATTGTTGTAGATGAAGGAGAAGGTTGCGTTATAAAAGTCAACATATGAGTGTATGGTTTGTGTAATCCTTTGTTGTAAAAGACTTCATGATGGTGCAAATTGTCTAACTGCAGGAGGTGATGAATGTCAGTATGGATAAAACTTCAAATATAGCACTTGAGCCTCAAAGTCAGTTCTTTTGCTGGTAGTTGGGCTGAGTTATATAGATCCCTCATGGGTGAAGGCACCAAAAATGCTTAGGAGAGGCTTGAGCGGCCTTTCACAGAAAAGGCGCCATTCACTAACTGTTGGATAATTTCGTTAATGTTCTCATACAGAAGTTGGTATTTATCACCATTGAAGGAAGGAAAGTAACTGGAAAGTGGCCCAAAACTATATGATTTTAGCTGCATGGTCAGTACTTAATATTGCGAGTTACTAATCCATTGAGTGATGCTTCTTAACTGATCATAAAGTTATCTTTCTTGGCTGCTATAATTTTCCATTATTTGTGATAGACGTTTTCACTTGGACAGCTCAGAGCCCCTTTTAGTGAGCACCACTTTCCTGGTGTAACAATTATCTTGACTGACGCTGACATTCAAAAAGGGTTTGAAGCTGTAAAAAAGCGGAATGGTCTCTAACGAAAAAATGGGGCGAATATAGACTACTTTATTAGGTTAAAAAGCGGCAATATTTATAGAGCGTGTAGGGACATGGTGCCTTAAGGACTTTCGCGTCCCCATATAATCAGAATCTTTCACTGCCTTCCATATTGACTGCCTGGTCAGCACTCTCATTGTTCTGCATCATCCTCATGACTGCAGCGGTGGGGGACACACCTCTCATGATTTGGAAGTAGTGATGGGATTCCTGAAGGTGTTTCCATCAATTTTCATGCTCGTGATGCTTCCTGATCAAATCTAGTTTTGGCGCCTTCAGGGTAAGGTTCTTCTCACGCTAGTCCATTTGTCAAATTACTGATCTCAATTCAAGACAGGGATTTATTTGCTTGTCATCTTTATCCTGACACACATCTTTTTTTAGATTGTTTTTCTTGTAGTAGTTACATCTGGGCTTCTCCATATTCTATGGCTTCGCTTCCTCCATGGTACACACCCTAAGTTTATATGAAATCATTATGAGTGGTCTTTGGCTTATGTATATCAACCATATTGAGCAGGGCTTCCTAAATGTTTAATTTAGAATTGAAGCTTTATTTGGCAGATGTGACATGCATGGCTAGATTTGGATTACTATGTAAACAACACCAACTGCGGCTATGAAATTGTCAAATGTAGGTATCTTTGAGTTCAATGGCGTTTGGGCCTCAATATAGAAGCATTATGTAAATTCACCCTTGGTTTCATTTTGCATAGCTTAATTCTTATAAAGGACTGTTTCTTCCTAATTTAAGTTTTTCTTGAAACAAATTTCTTTGATAAACGTTCCTTCAATTCACTCCTGATGTTTAGGTCGTCCATATGAGGTACCATAACCTCTTTAGCTATATGGCTTTTAAGATAAAATATGCTAAACCTTTTGATGATCAATTGCAACTTCCATTGTGAATTGAAAAATGTAGAGGAAAAATGATAATCCTTCGCCATGTGTAAACTTGCCTTTATAGGTAGGTTTAAAAGCGGTAGCTTACAATCCTGTGACGGCGTGTACTCCAGGAACTTTAATTCAGTAATTTTGGTACGTGTGTCACTCTGTTCAACTTGATGTGATAGTCAATGTATATGATCCTGTAAAGGTGCAAATGTTACTCCACTTCCCCTAGAGTAAGTCTTGTGCCTTAGAGCAGATAAGTTTTTCGTAAGAATACTTTATCACTCTAAAGTTTTCAACATGAATTTACAGATCACGATTTTTTTGGCAATTTATGAGAGGTAAGTTTGTAAGAGTTTAATCTCATTATCCAATAAAGCAATACGCCAAGTCAAGTTCTATACCGTCTCTTTGCACTTAGAAGCTCTGAGAAGACTTATTATCTTTGGCTTTCAGCTCTTCAGTAATAGTATTCCAGAATTGCTCAGCACTGTGAGGAAAGGTAGATTTAGTTAATGTCTTCTTAATTACGTGATTTGCCTCTCATATCCCTCTTCAATTTGTTGAGTTGCTTATCAATGGAATGAGAAAGACACCTGAATGATATGGGATGCCAGACTTTGTTCAGCATAGGCCTCTTGAAATATAATATTTTAAGGTAATGATTGAGTCTCAGAGGTCTAAAGGGTGTCCAGCTCATCAATTCGTCATAGGGCTATCTCTAGATAGACTTAAGGAGGGTGATCCTTTTCGTGAATAAGGGGTTTATACCACTTGTACTCTTATCTTTAAGGCCAGGAAACCTAAAGTTACTGGGTGCTGAATTATAGGTTTTTATTAGCTTGGCTGGAAAGTCTTCACTCAGGATAAAGTTTCTTGAGTGGTAAATCCTGATTTTAGTCTCTTTCATAAATAAATAGAGGTAGGCCAAATAAATTTTCTGCAAAAAGAGCGTAAAGTTTATTTATTTGAACATGATTATATGGGAGATAAAGGTGTTTTATTCAGTAAGTTTCCAAGTTTTTTGAGCTAAGATCTATAGTCATTTACCAACTGGGGATTCTGTGGCATGATGTTCACATCTGTCAATTAGGATCTAATTGCCACATAGATTGGGTTTGAACCCCAATACTAGGGGGGTTTTGGAAAGTTATATTTGATCGCCCAAATTGGGGTTTATTCCCATCGTCAAAAGGCCTAGAATTTGTCAGGGGATTATCCCCAATGTGACTTATAACTTTTTCAATGGATTGTGTTTGCTTCCCATCATCTGACACATGCAAACATTGACTTTTGGCAAGAATCCCAAAAGTCTGTTCAACCTCTTTATGATGGCTTGTAGAAGCTTGGGCTGCAATTTCAGCCTGGGTTTGGCATCTTGTCATTAAGGCTCATGGGCATAAAGCATCAAGTAATCTTTTAGTAATTTTGTTCACCTATGTAATGTCTTTTCTAAGAAGCTAAATAGCTTTCTTCACATACTTGTAACACCTAAATAAATCTTCTCTATATGGATATAGAGTTAAATTGTATAGGAACAGACCACTTTGATTTTTATGCAGACATCTCCTATACTTTTTTTATTTAACAGAGGCAAGTTGACCAGGGGACAGGCATTACTGAAAGAAAGAAATGACATGAAACCTGAACAGGGTCAACTCCCTCGAAGAAAGTTTTTCCACCTCTGGATCGGGACTCAAATTTTTCTGGTTACGTCATGGGTAAGGTTTTCGTGTTATTAGACCTACTAACCGCCAATAGCTTCCTTTGGCTGACACCCCAATCGATGTGCGAAGGGCGGGTTTCAAACCCACAACCTTCAGGTTGTTAGCCGTACGCCCTTACCAACTCGCCTTCCACCCCCTGACATCTCCTATACTTTAAAATGCTTAATTATATACCTTTTAATAGGTCAATTGTAAGCCCCTTGGGTATTATTGTGAATATAGAGTTACTTTTTATGGACTCCTAATAGTGCATAATTTGGAAAGCACCGTGAGTATGAATTGCATGATGTAGCAAGATGTATTTGCACTTGAACTTATGTTCCTGTGAGAACATTTGGTTCATAGAGGCTCATGAGATCTCTGTCAACGGTCTATGCCTTTGATAACTGCACTTAATTCTTGGTTGATGACTCCGCAAAGTAAGTCTCAAACTTCTTCATTAAAAAACCCAGTTAGACGATAAGCTTTTGGAATCTTCATTAGATTTTTTTGAACTTAAAAAATGTGATGGTGGGCGAACTTCCCATTTAATCATCTTCTTCATATTACCATTGTTCACCCAGCAGGTGAAACTATCATATGGATTATGTTCCATTGTGCGATTCACTTGATGCAGGTAAATTTGGTGTTGTCTGAGCCCCTGTAGTGTTTATCAGCTGTTGGGCTTCTGAATTGAGGCTCAATGGTGCTGTACCCATGAAGCCTAGAAGTCAATAATTTGAAGCAGTCCAAGACTTACAACAAGTTTTTAATTATTTTTGAGGTTGCAAAGTCATACCTAGGTTCCATAATCTAGAGTATCCATCCTATGGTAAGATTGGTAAAAGTACATATTGAAGTCAAGTACTAAACAGAGGTATTAAAATAAATTGTGTACTTTGTTTTAGTATAGAATAGTGACTCATATATGTAACTTATAATAATGTTACCCCAATAAGGAAAAGGATTAGTAAAATTAATGGAGGTAGAAATCTAGAGAGAGGCTCTTGGTCAGACGATGCATCCAAATTGTACAATGCCTTTGTAACATATGTTAGATAGAGAGAAATAGGATTTTTTTCAATGTACCTATCAATTGAGACTTGGCATCCTATAGGTAAATCATAGGTTACAGTCGTGATGCTTATTCTTTTGCAGCACATCTTAACTTACTGCCTTGTGTGCCACAAATTTTAATGTTACCTGACTTTTTGACAATATTTCATTTTGCTTAATCAGGATTTCATATCTGGTTATTTTATGCTCAGATCAGTATGAAGGAACTCTAAAAGTATTGTATTAAGACTTTAACAACTATTGATGTTTCCTTATAACTTATACTGGGATTTTTTAACGCAATTTTAAGTCTAGGCGTTAATTCTCTCATGGGAGTCTAATGGTCAATATTCTCTGTATCACGTCAAAGTTTTTAATATTTGACAGCGATTAAAAATTCTGGATGACTATATTTCTGAAAAAATAGTATATTAAGTTAAGTATGGATATTTCTGGAATTGATGTAGAAGTCTGGGATTATGATTTTTCGTCATATAATGTAAAGTTTTGTGATATTAATATTGCTCTTCAAGTAATGTACTATTTTTACTATAGTTTATAATAATTAAATGTATAAGGTAAGTTCAATTTCTACTTTAACATACATCTAATAAAAAACCTTTCTTTCACCGCTAAATTTACTTTTCAAAAATTACAATCACCTGAAAATTTAGCCTTATAATATCAAAATTTATAATGATGGGAAAAATGCTGAGAGCTCCTTTGACGCGAAAGAATTTACCAAAACAAACCCCAAATCACAGAACCTTCAGTTGCAACTTTTGTGTCAACCCATACTACCCACTCCCAAACTGCAGCTGCAAAAGCAGATGCAAACCCAGATTATTAACACACGTCAAAATTGCAAATGATCCTACCATTGTACTGTCTACCTCAGTCAACTCTGTGTTGATTGAGGATAAACACATTGGTGCGCCCCACCCTGAAGTGCATTTAACGAATTAACCAAGGTAGCATAATGTATTACCACTCTCAATAGCACGCAGGGGGTTCAAGCGGCTTTGTCAACCAACACACCTTTGGAAATCAACCAAGGCGGCGAAACTTAATTGACAGTAATTGATGGATCAGTTGTCCATCATTTACATGATTTGGAAAGCAAACAACGTTCCCAAACTGAATTAAAGGTAGGTGTCATATCAATTGTCCATCATATTCTCACTTTGGAAGGCAATTATCACATCCAAACTGAATCAGTATTGAGTGTCAGATCAGTTCATGGCAATTTTCATCAAGAATCAAAATCAAAATCAAGTCTAAATTGATACTAGCTATATAGCCAATCAGACCATGGAAAAATTCCAGACAGCATCTGCTGATTATTAATGAAGGTTGGAGGAATAGATTGATTTGAAGATGAATCTGAATTCATTAATTAATTGGCAGAAATCAGTTACAAAACAGGCAAGACCAACCAACCAGGAAAAAATCAAGTATCAACTGGGAAGCCCAGCAGGTGCCAGCGCGTAAACCCAAAGGGATGCCAGCGCCTCTATCTGGGGTCCCGCCCCATGGGGAATCAGCTAAAAAAAATTTAAATTTAAGTTGGAATATAAACAAAAATAAGTGAGTTAAGGATGCATCAGGCACATGACAGAAAAAGCTAGTGCTGGCACCACCCACCATTGACCCTTGTGAAGCTTCTTTTGTGGCTGAATTGTGGAAGAGATGGGCAAAAACTCACTCACAATGTGTGCTCCCTAGTTCCACTCTGGTTCATGTAGTTAGAGGCTACTATAGGCATAACCCAGTCAAGTTTTATATAAGAGATTATTTTACCTATTTTGAAGCAATAGTAAGAGCCTTTCCTGTTGATACCACAATTTAAGAAGTAGGGTGTCGCGATTCCAATATGACTGAATGATAAGCCCTAAGTCAATATGGTTGAATGGATGGAATCTGACGAGTTGTTACAAATAAGATTAATTGAGTGCCTCGAAATGAGACGATATTGGGATTATTGGGTAATCAGCCAAATTGGGCGATTGTGAATTAATGAATTAAAAATTGGTGGAACCAATGAGGTATGTAAAAGTGAATTACTAAGCCATGAAAGTGGTACCATCCAAAGTCATTACCATACAAGTGGGATGAGATGATTGAAGAGGTTAGGTTGTGAGTAGTTTAGAGTGAGGATAACAGCGAGAATCCGCTGTATTAATATATAAATTTATTGCGGGGAAGGCTGACCATGGGACGGACACTTCCGAATATGACTCAGGACAGATAAACTTAGTACTGGGGGAGGTACCTCAGAGAAGCGATGCTATCTCTTGTTGCCAGCGGGAATGCCACTTATGAGGAGGGGGAGGGAATGTGTGAAGGGGCTGTAGCCACTATTGAGCATGTGTGGAGGAAGGGGTCCAATTTGATGAACCATACTGGGAACCAGGAGGAGACTAGCTGTCGGTGACGCAGTGGGAGGTATCCAAATATCCACGCTTAAAAGTGGTCCACCAAATGAGACCGGAATCTGTGGAAAGTTTCTGGGAGGGTGGGGTGGAGCCTGCGATGGCATCTAAGATAATCATGTGGATAGTACACATGGAAATTGCAACCATCAGAGCATGGAGGGAGGGTGGAAGGGAGGAGGCCATTGATAGAGCAAACATATCTCTTGACAGACTGAAGGGATACATTTGATCCTGGCCCAGCAGATGTTGAACTTCGCACCATATCACTTTAGAAATGGGGCACTTCTCCAGGCGGTGGAACAGTGTTCCATACTGGCCGCACATGATACAGGATGAGTGTAAAGCGTTAGAGCGCTCAGCTGTATGATACACCCGCCTCAGGCAGTGCCACATATGGGAGCGGACTTGAGGCTGCAACAGAGGGTGATGTATATATTTCCAGATTGTTTTTTGGGTCTCAATAGAATAAGGGATGTCCATCATGTACAGGTAGTCCACCCTGGATAGGACATGGGGCTGAATGAGGATCACGCCATCATGGATAGGTAGCCCCTGTACCTCTTGTGTGAACTGAGGAGAGGGGTGGCCTCTTTGGGTTGTATGTCCGCTAATACAAATTCTCCACTCTGCGCTCCGCATGGAGAGTAGGATTCGTTTGTAGTGGGTTTTTGTCCCGTGAGGACCTGTGGCCGATGTGTGTGATGTGAGGTATTTCATCAGGGAGTGGGGTTTGATGGATTGTTGAGGCCCAAGGCTCAGGAGAAGTTGGAGCAGGCTGCGCGGGACCAGTGTTGGGATGGGAGTGTAGGAGCAGTGATGGCTGCATTCCAGGTGCCCAGGATCTTGGCAGCATGGGCTTTGAGGTCAAGCAGGCCCATGCCACCATGATGATGCGGGCCAAACATGACCTCTAGCCGCACTGGTGGAGGGCGGCCTGACCAAAGCCATCCTTGCAGCAAGGCATACAAGGATTTGAAAAAGCTTGGGGAGAAGGGGATGGCGTGGGCTCCAAACCAGACTTTGGATAGGAGCATAGTGTTGGCTAAAACAACCCCGCCAGTAAGGGAAGTAGGGTGGGCTCTGAGAGAGGCGATTCACTTCGTCACGTTGTCCAGAATACGGCACTCCATTACTGCTGATGTATATCCGCCTGCCTCCATCCACACGCCCAGATGGTGCACTGGTCCTATGGTAGGATGTGGCATGAAGGGGAGCACCAGTGGAGCAGTGTGTGTTGAGTTAGTAAGGCGTGGATGTGGGTGATCAGATGGGCTGGGTTGGGAGCTAATTGCTGGGGCCCAGCAGTTCTGAAACTGACCAAGGAGGATGATTTTAGTTTTGGAGGCGTTCAGTGCCACGTTGCTTACCTGGGAATATTCCTGGATGAGAGCTTCAAGCGCGCATGCATCTTGATTATTAGACAACCCAACCACACAATCATCTGCAAATGCCAATATCTTGACTGGGGCTTGGCCTGGCACATGGACCCCAGTGAGTTGGGCATTCACATTTCGCAGTAGTGGGTCAAGGCTGAAGTTGTATAAGAGTGGGCTGAGGGGGTCCCCTTGTCGCATGCCCCTTTGAGGGCGGACTACTTCTGTTAGGAAGCCAGGGCCATGCACTGGCATTGTTGCAGATTCCGTGAGCAGCATCACCCAGTTGATGAAGCAAGGGGGTAGGCAGAATTGATGGAGGCAGGCCCTTAGGTATTCCCAGTTTACTCTATCATAGGCCTTTTGTTGGTCCAAGAATACAAGTGCCCCAGAGGCTGTGGACTGACATACATTAGCCACAGAGTGCACGTTATCCCAAATCGACCTTCTGGGGATGAAACTGAATTGTTCTGGGGAGATGGTGGCAGATGCTACAGTCCCTAAATGGTTAGCCATGATTTTTGTTAAAATTTTGGTGTCTGTGTTTGTTAAAGAAATGGGGTGCCAGTTGGCTAAGTCAAGCTTATCCCCTTTCTTGAATAGTGTGACAGTAAAGGCCTCATGTCCTCCTGGTAGGAGGCGCGTTTCCAACAGGCTTTGGTTGAGTGAGGCTAGCAGCAATGGGGATATATATTTAATGTATTTTTGTAGAACTCATATGGAATACCATCTGGGCCTGGGCTTTTTTTGTTTGGCGCACCGCGAATGGCTGTCCATAATTTGTTTGGAGTAATTAATTTCATTATTTCCGGGTATTGGAAAATGGTGCAGATATGAGCTCAGTTGAGAAATTATGCCAATTCGGCCAGCTGAATTGGTTCAGCTCAGTATAACTCAGAGTAATATCTTTGCATTTCGATTGCCACTTCAGCCAGTGTGTCCACAATGGAATTATCCGATCTTCACACCTATGTGCAGGCCACGCTCTGGCGTGGTGCAAAAAATTTTTTAAAGAAATATGCGGTGCACTTGTCACCTTTTGTGATGCGTGTGGCCCTGTATTGAACACAAACCCGATGTTTGTGTTGCCTTTTGAGTGCGTTGAGGTGGGCAGCTGCCTCCACCCACTTCCAGCCCCATGCAGGGCTGTATCCTGTAGCTGGAATGTTGGACTCCAAGTGTACCAATTCTGCCAGAGTGTGCGAGATAACTGCTGATGTGGCTCATGAGCGTTGGAGGAGAGATGGTGAGAGTGGCGGATGGTGTCCTCTTTGAAAGTTGCCCATATGGAAATGGGGTCCGTGCAAAATGGTGCAACAAACTTTTTTGCCAAAGTTGCCTCTTCCACCCACATGGAAAATCCTGGCGACGCGAGCTCAGGGGGGCAGATTTTTCACCAATGTGGGGCCTTAGCAACTGTGACAGGTAGGTGGTATGTTATTAAGACCAGTCAGTGGTCGGAGAATTCCATTTTCGTTGTTTTGAAGTGGGAGATGTGGGGTTGTAATTTCGCCAGCATTAGAATAAGGTCAATGCGGGTCATGGACCTTAATTGGCTGTTGTGGATGTGGGGACGCATCATGTTTTTGAGCAGCGGGGCATGTCACAGCAGTGCATCCATTGACCCAAGGGTGGCCTTTAGAATGCATAGTTCAACGTGACCCTGTGGGGCGTGGGGTGATGGAGGCCACTGGTCTATTGGTGAGGTTAGCCAACAGTTCATGTCACCGACTAGGAAAGAATCAGTGGGTAGCAGGAGGGATCTGACCGATGAAAAATTCCTGACACTCGTGTGCACCATTTGGGGCATAGATTTTGATGATTGCGTGTGCTACGTCAGCCCACGAGAAGGTTACAATGAGCACTCAGCCATTTAGGAATGTTTCTGAGGATACGAATTTGAAAAAATTATTTTTCTGAATTAGCACCCCACAGTGCTTCAACCAAAAGGATAGGGATGTGAGGAGCATTGTTTTCCAAGTTTCCTCAGAACCTCATGGACAGTGGGATTCCTGGATGGCCAGGATATCCACGGGTAAATTGTGTTGTAAAAAACTCAGTTTCCTAGCCTGGGATGGGGAGGCCTTGAGTCCGGCGATATTCAACATCCCTAAAGTGAAGGATTCCCCCATTGCACCTTGGGTGTGAGGGGGTGGGCCCCTGGGCCCACCAGCCTCTTCTAGATCCCCACAGGCTTTCACAGCAGTGCGGGTGTTAGCAGCAATGCTATCAGAGTTTTTATTGATTTTTGCAGAAAGAGTCACGTTGGCTTTGGCCTTCGCTTTTTGTTTTCCTGACGTCGGACGAATTTTTGCGGTGCAGATGAGTTTGGTGCACTGTTGAGCGGGTCAAAAAAAATTTCAGTTGAAGTAGGTCCCAAGTTGGTTTTGACTGGAGCTTGGGTGCAACAGTTGGGTGAGATCGAGTCTCCCATCAGATCCTCAGATTGAGTGGCCCACTCAGCATGGGCTTCCCAATCTGATTGGTTGATGGATTCCCGAGTTGCTTCTGCCATGAAGGTTTCCATGTCCTCCTGGCATTGTGAGTGTGGGATAGTGGTGGTGGCCTTGGCCATTTCCTTGGCCACAGCCTTATGGGCCTGCTTAGCCTTCTTCTGTTCTTGCGGGGAGATAGGCTTCACCAATAGGTAGCAGCCTTGTGCTCCCCATAGGAAAGCCTCCTTGGTGCTTGTGGTTGGTTTGTAGTGCTCCTCTCCGTTGGTCATGGCCGCCGAGGGGTGCTCTTGGAATGTGACGCCCTCCTTGATGGGGCATGCATGTGCCTTGTGGCTGAACGCATCACAGTGGGTGCAAATGGGGGGCGCGCTTGTCCATGGTCACCCAGAATGGGTGGGTGGTATGCCCTGCAATATCAATAAAAGTGGAGTGCGGGATCTGGGTTAGGTCCTTCGCGATATCCTCAGTTGGAGTCAGAACTGCGATGGATTTGCCGGTGCACAGGTGTGGCATCAGCGTGAAGTGTGGCATTTCAAAAGATTGTATTTCACCATATATGGCGAGACCATCTTTCAGGTGTTGTTCCAAAATGTCACGTTTTACTGTAGCAGGCAAAAAGTCAAACCTGGGGTAAATTTGGTTTGATTTTGTCCATCTGGTGCATTTGGTTTCAATGACCCATTGCCCTTTGGGGAGGTCAACCACTACGTGCACCACTGCAGCCTCATCTGCTGCTTTTTTGCTCTTGAAACCTAGGTCCAGCCAACCATGTGACATGGAGTGAGGTGCAACATACACCGCGGTCAGGAAAATTTTGTGTACATCTTTGCAAAATTTTTCCCATAAGGCCATTTTTTGGATGTCCAGATACATGTGGACTGAATTCCACCAACAAAAGTAGTTGGGAATGTGGCGTGTTGATGTACTGGTTGCATCGTGCTTGCCATGTGAGTATCTCCAGGGAAATTGTGACCGCCAGTATTTTAAGATTTTTGTCTATTCCACCGGATTCTCTGGGGCGTTTTCGAATGTTGGAGGCCGCGGGCCTTCCACCTGCTCCTCTTACCTTGCTTGCCCAACTGCTCCCTGACATGGGCGCAGACTAGTCTCCTCTGTGAGATTATCAAACTAGATTCAGGCTTGAATTGAATAGGTTGCAAAAGTGATTGCAACGAGAAAGAAAAGTCCTGCTGTATTAATATATAAAATAAAAGGAAGTTGAGGGAGCAAGTGCTCCATATTTATTTATTATTTATCAGTTTATTATGTCATGTTAAGGACAACAATCATCATATCATTGGTCCTAATTGTTCATTGGGTCAAACCCTGTGAAAAATACATCGGCATATCTCTCAAATACCGCCAATTTTATAACAGTGGTGCTCACTACAGGGGGCCCATTGATCAATCAAATAGACTAATAAGTATTCCTCCGTTGTTAGTCATGTCGTATCTGGGTTGCTCCACTAAGGAATCATATACCACACTGCAACTGTTGAATATGCAGAACTCAAGCTTGCTCTAGATGCTGTGCTCAATTGGAAAAAGGAATTTCTGCAAGAAAGTTGTATTGACAAGCAGCCTCCATTTGACCGTGATGGGAACATCCATGGGTTTTTTAAATGATTTGAGTTTGCAGTAGAAAGGGCATCAAATCGGTGTAAAGCCAAAATACTAATGTCCACATTGGATGTTGGTAGTGCCAACCAAGTTACTTGCTATCTTCCAAGTAGTTCCGTTACCTATCAAAAAGTGAAGGATACTGTGCTGTGGTTGTTTGGAGGATCTTCAAAAATAGCGCTATGAAAGGCTGAGTTTATTACCATTGGGTTTCAGCCTAACGAGACCCTCATTGCCTTTGCTGATCAATTCTCAGCAAAAGCTCATGTGTTAATTGGGGCAGGGCCTTTAACTGAATGTGACATAAGCATAGCATTGACCTCTGCTGTGAAACCATACCTAGAGCTTTTTAATACCTTGGCTTCATATTTAGAGGTTGATGTATCCTTGCTCAAAATTGTTCAAATTCTACACCGTCTATCCTCTAATTTCCCTCCACACAATATAGAGTGGAAACCTAGCACCTCCACTGCTAGCTTTTTTTTATCCGAAGGAATCATCACTCCTTATTTAGTAATTGGTTGGCATCCCCTGGCCTTATCATCAATACAAGCCTCGCTTCAACCCAGTTACCAACAGCAGATTACCTATCAGGAGGGGCTGGGTTACCCTGTTCAAATTCAGCCCAACCTTTGGGGTGACTCCTTTTACAACAGAATATGTCGCAGGTCTTCTGGGGTCAATTGCTTTTCATGTGGTCACTTGGGGCACCTGGCTAGAAGTTGTTGCAAACATCAGGTTCAGTACCTGCCGCAGGAGCAGTACCACCAGGGAAAAGTCAGAGCGGAGTAGAGATAAGACTCTCTACCTCCACTATTCTGACCAAAAACGTCCCACCGGAACCTATTCCTGTACCTTCAATGGAAGTTCCTCAGTATGATGACGCCTTCTTATATCAGTGACCTGTTGGAAGGGTTAATGTGCTGACACAAATGCAATTCATGAACATGGTGGAAGCAAGCTCTCAGGAACAACCAAAGCCTTATGCTTGTCAAATGTTCGATCAGCTTTTTACTGATAAACCAGATCCATTAGCTGATGCGCTTCTTTTGGAAGAAGTAAGCGTGGCCTTCCCCATGGATATTATTGTTAAAGAATACTCTAAAGTAGGGAAGGGTATCATGAGCTTCCTTGGAAAAAAGATCAGTTAGTTGTCCATGTTATAAACAATCAGAATGCATCATATGCTGAGTGTACTTACTGTGACACTGTTGTAGCAAAACCTGAGTTCATGCAATAATTGATACGGGTGCCCCAATCAACATAGTGTCCACAAAGTTGGTGGCAAAGCTGGAGTTAAAGCCTGACGTGGAACATTGTATGGTGTATGGGACTGCAGGCATGGAAAACACAGTCTCTGAAGGAGCGTACAGCGCACTACCTTTGTGATTTGGGTCAATTGTCATTGTAGCCCCACCCATAGTGCTACCAAATATTCGATGACCTTTTAATTGGAACTGCTTTTATGCGCCACTATGGGGTTATTGTTGATATGACCGCAGAGACATTTGAAATTTTGGGGCAGCGGATCCCTATCTACTTTACCTCCAGCGGAATGTCAAAAGATCTGGTACACATGAGTCACATTAACCTTGCATATGGTGATGGGGTGGTTTTGATTTGCTATCATTGACTTAAGTGTAAGACACGGGCCCTTCCCAATCAAATTCATGAATATCAAGGGCTACCACTTAGAGCTGCAGGCCCTATGTCTATTCCCTCTGGACACCAAGTAATCCTAAACACTGAGCTAGAGGTGGAAGTGCCTGCTGGGCTTTATAGGGAAGTCATTGGACCTTATCAGCAATCACAGTTTGAGTCCCATGTGGCCTCAAGCATTATACTTCTGGGACATGGGGAGATCAAGGTCTTAGTAGCAAATCTTCAGAATAAACTAATGCAAATCTGCTGACACCAAATAGTGGCATACTTACATCTTATTCCAGTTGAAGAGGTCCTCCAGGTTCATAAGTTTGGTTTGTTGGATGAATTTGGCCTGTCCATTAAAACACAGCCTGGCATAATGGCAGTTGTACCATGCAAAAATTTAATAGGGCTAGTGGAAGACCAAAGAGATCAAGTAGAATCCTTATTTCGAAAATATGAAGAGATCTTTGCTGTTGACAATCATGATCTAGGGTGTGCCTGGGGGGTTGTTTATCAGCTGGACACTGGGAATCATCCCCCATTAGGTCTTGGCCAATCCGCCAATCAAGGGCAGCAGATGAAGTCATCAATATGGAGATTGATCAGCTGTTAGTGCAGGGAATGCTCAAACCATCTAAGAGTCCGTGGGCTTCACCCATCTTAATTGTTAAGAAGGATGGTACTACCGTATAGTATTGACTACTGGAAGCTTAATATTATCACTAGAATGACTCATACCCTCTTCCGCGGATTGATGACATGCTGGATCAGTTAGGTGGAGCTCGCTATTTCTCAGCAATGGATTTTGATATCTGGTTATTGGCAAATTGAGTTACCCCAGCAGAACAAGAAAAATGTGCTGTAATCACATCTAAAGAGCTTTTCCAACCAACTCATATGCCACAAGGGCTGTGTAATGCCCCAGCTACATTTCAACGAGCAATGGACACCATTCTGGGGGATCTGAAGCTGTCATGTGTTCTTATGTACCTTGAATATATTAACATCTTCTCTTGCACATTCACTGAGCACCTTACCCATCTAGAAGAGGTATTTCGCCAACTAGCTGAGGCCAATATCAAAATCAAGACCAGGAAATATCACTTCTTTAAGGATCAGTTAGAATACCTTGGTTTTGTGGTGGATGCAACCGGGCTGGGACCCCAACCAGCCAAGGTGAAAGCTATTCAGAAGATGACTAAGCCAGCTAGTAAACGGGACATCCAGATGTTTTTGGGGATGGTGGGTTATTACTGACGCTTCATACCCAATTTCAGTTGCATCAGAGGGCTTCTGTTTGAGCTGCTAAAGAAGGATGCCATGTTTTAATGGACGGAACAGCGCCAATGCACCTTTGATACACTTCAAATGTCACTAATTAGTGCGCCCGCGTTATGCTACCCAAATTTTGATAAAAAATTTATAGTGAAAATGGATGCGTCACTTTCTGCTGTTGGGGCAGTCCTGTCTCAAAAAGATAATGAAGGGGAGAAGCACCCAGTGGCGTACTGCAGCCAAAGTATGAATAGCCATGAACGTAATTATACTGTGACCAAGCAAGAGTGCTTATCAGTGATCTACGCATATAAGAAATTCAGGGTCTACCTGCATGGGGTAAAGTTCAAAGTTGTAACGGACCATGCATCATTACGCTGGTTGCAGAACCTCAAAGAACCTGAAGGACAGTTGGCTTGATGGGCTCTTAAGTTGCAGGCTTATGATTTCAAGATCCTTTATTGGCCAGGAGCAAAGCATGCGAACGCCGACTGTTTAGCTCAATTGCCAACTGTTGTGGTGACAGCGGACCTCAGTGATGTGATATATGACAAGATGCTCAGCGGAAAGTATGACGATGACCACCCCAAGTGATCAAAGCATTAAACGAGATGCAAACGAATACTTTCCTATGGAATGGGGAACTGTACAAGCAAATTGGTGATTATATGGTGAACTTTCCGTGACCATCAGCCTGGCTGAGAATTATTATGAGCGCCCACAAGGCAGTCAGACATGACGGAGTGTACAACACAATGGAGTTGTTGTGCCCTTGATACTATTGGGAATGTATGAACTTCAATGTGCTTGAAACAAATTTCTTGTTGCCATCAGTGTCAAGTGGAGAAGCCATTCCGCCATAAGACTTCTTATCAGTTAGTGAAACCCCATTTTGCTTGGCATACTGTTTCCCTGGATGTCGTTGGTCCCTTGCCAACAGGATCTAACTGGTGTAAGTACATTCTTGTGGCTATTGACCATCTGACATGGCGGGTTGAATCAAGGGCAATATGAGATTTGAGGGCAGTTACATTGGCCAAGTTTGTGATGGAGTGCATTATTCAGTGACATGGATGCCCTCAGTTTATTCTCACTGATAATGGAACCAATTTCACCTCGCACATTCTCCCCAAACTGAATGAGCTTATGGGTATCTGCAGGGTTCTAACAACCCCGTACCACCTCTAATCTAATGGAATGATTGAACTAGTGAATGGGACTCTGGTGAATATCCTGCGAAAATTAGTAACAGCTTGACATCTGATTTGACCTCTCTTCTTTCCACTGCCGTGTTTGCCTATAACATCAGTTACCATTCCGCCATGGGGAAAAGTCCCTTCCAACTACTATACAGTCAACACCCAGCTCTTCCAGCGTTACTTTATTCATGTGTGGAAGACACTGGCGGAGTGGAACCCCACCGCTATTTGACTAACCTTGTAAACATTCTGATCAAATTGCAAACTGAAGCCTATTCCTTAAGCTTGGCCAAGAAGAACAGGAATCAGGCTGTGGATCAGGTATGGCAAAGCGGGTTAGCACAGTTCAAGGAAGGTGACATGGTTCTCTTCCACGATCAGCATGGGTTTGGGTGGAAACACAAGCTGGTCAGTATATGGATTGGTCTGTTTGAAGTCATTAAGAAAACTGGGGTCGACGCATATACTATCAAGGACCCCATTAGCAGTTGACTCATCAACTGAGTGCATGCAAAGTTCCTCCAGGCATATAAGCAATAGGAGCCTTATCATCCAGTCAAGGAGGGGTAATGTCGTGATTCTGATATGACTGAACAATAAGCCCTATGTCAATATGGCGGAATGAATGGAATCCACCAAGTTGTTAAAAATACGATTAATTGAGCGCCTCAAAATGAGGTGATATTGTAATTATTGGGTAATTGGCCAAATTGGGCGATTGTGAATTAACGAATGAATAATTGGTGGAACCAATGAGGTATGTAAAAGTGAATTACTAAGCCATGAAAGTGGTACCATCCAAAGTCATTACCATACAAGCGGGATGAGATGATTGAAGAGGTTAGGTTGTAGTAGTTTAGAGTGAGGATAACAACGAGAATCCGCTGTATTAATATTTAAAATAAAAGGAACTTGAGGGAGCAAGTGCTCCATATTTATTTATTTATCAGTTTATTCTGTCGTGTTGAGGATAACAATCATCATATCGTTAGCCCTAATTGCTTAGTGAGTTGAACCCTGTGCAAAATCCGTTGGCGTATCTCTCAAATACTGCCAATTTTATAACATAGTGTAAAGACACTATATTGATCTAGGGTTTACAACTGCAGCGGATGTAGACTGAGCAGCTTTTATTAAAAATAGAGATTCCACATGGATCTCTTTGTATATCCAGAACAAAATCTAACTTAATAAAAAATTTTGGATTAACTTTTACTAATCTCCCAGCTATATTGGACCCAGAATCCTTAAAGATTTCCTGCATCAGGGTTTGATGAAATTTGGTTTAGTTCTAACAGTAGACCCTTGTGTACAAACTACTGTGCCCCAACACAAAAGGCTCATATTGCTAGAGCATCATCTATCCCCAACCCTATGGTGGCCCGTAACATTGAGGTATTCCACGTGGGCAGTCATTAAATTGAGCTCAGAAATATATTTTGTTGATCCTGACCAGGCGCAACTGCGCTGCTCATGTTGTAATGCTTTGGCCATCTATATAATAGTTGCATGCTCATAAGCAAGCTCTCTCATCCAGTAGCCAAGTCCCTGTGACAGGTAAGAAACACTCCCATACAGAATCAGCAGCAATACCTCAACCTACCCACTTGGTACTGGTACAGAATATAACCTTTCGCCCTTTGGGTGTCAGTTGAGCTGGCACAGCCAGTAGCACAGCTTTTTTTATTGGTGTTGGAAACCCCCTTTCAGTTGGCACCCCTTCTAAGTTGCCAGACCAATCACCAGCACAAAATAAGCTCAAATCTGCTTCACATAAAGCTAACCCAGGGAAAATAGCCCAGGGGTGGCATCTAAAACTAATTTGGTACCACAAGGTACTCAGATAGTGGAGCAGGTATGGAGTACCTCAAGTAGATTGGGAGGCTCCAAGTCATCAACCCCCACCGTCCAAGGGGATTGCAACTCAGACTTCATTCTCTGTATTGAGAAAGGTGAACATGAGCTCTGATACTTCAGAGGATGCCCAAATGGAGGAGTCCATGAAGCGCCCTCAGGAGACTCCCATGCTGAGCAGTGGTGTATTTTCCTGAGCTGGCTTACTGGATCCTCAGGCCCTTCATCTCATAATAACCCCTTCCTCTGCGCCAATCATGTTGAATTGTCTTTAAAATTTGGGCTCAAGGACTTAAAATGAGCAGCCTTACAGATGCAGGTTTAATCTACGGTAAATTCCTGGGATATGGAGGGGGATAGGTATGATGCCCCAAAGCACCCTGACCCTGCAATCCATTAACTCTTTTGGGCTTCAGGATTGCAAATGGAGAGCCCACCTTATCCACAACTTCAGGTCAACTTGTGTGGATATTGCAGCCATCCAGGAGCCTCATGTCACCCCTCTGAAATATAAGCATGGAATGACCAATTTGGAGGTAACTCTTGTTGGACAAACTATGCTGGCCTTATAAACCTCAAACCCTGGTTATAAACCCAAAAATTTTCAAAATACCTTGATGATCGCCTTATATTGGCTAAATTATCTACCCCTGAGTTTTCCTTCTTTGCTGCAAGCATATACCTGCCAAATACAGGCCTTGAGCAGGACCAGCTTTTGGAGAAATTTTTCTAATACAACTCCCACACAACACAGTGCTTATAGTGATTTCATTACAATATTAAGTCAGGTGCGGGACACATCTCCTCCTGCAACACAAGACAGACGAGGTACTGCTCAGCTTCAGGATTTCCTCAGGTCAAATTGATTAACAGAAGCCCTTCCCCATCAGTATCTGGACTTGGCTGTATGTCTTGGATCTAATATGCAGGTCAGGAATTCATATCAGATTCAAGGATCGATATGGCCCTAGTGAGCCCCTTGCTGGTGGGTCGAGTTTCCTCTCATATAACCCGAGATAACACTATAAGTGACCATAGATCCCTCACAGTGATCCTGACAACCATCCTCAGACCATCAAGGAGGTTTTAGCCAAGGATTTCTCCAGGGCTATGAACAATCAGTTTGCAAAGGAGAAGATATTGAAGCCATTTTTGAGCCAGGAAACCTGGACTCTCCTTATTTGCGAACTTTGCAAGAAAAAATGGGCAGATAAAAAAGCAAAGGATTTTAGAGGTGGCATACAACTGTGCTAAGGCTCAAATAATGGCAGCTCATGCTAAAGTCAGACGGTCTGAAGCTAGAATACATCACCCTGAAAGGAATTTCCGACTGGCGCCTTCCTCTCAATTGTTGGAGGAATGGTAAGTGGCCCAAGAGTTGTATCAGTGGGCTCTTACTGAACAATAGGAACGGTCAGAAAACTTCACATCATTTTGTTACAACACCTAGTGGGAACTCCCCACCTGTTTATTCTACCAGAAACAAAAAGATCGCTCAAAGGATCAGAAGATGGCAACCCTTAGGATGTGGATCACCATCACCACAAACAAGGAGGAGATAACCTTTGAGATCCATCGTTACTATTTAGCCATCTTCAAGGGCTCTTGGGTGAATCCATCAGAAGTTCAGAAATTACTTTAGAGGGGCTCCGGAACCACTGGTTAATTTTTTAGAAGATACTGAACTTTTGCACCAATCACGCAGCAATAAGTAATGGACATTCTATTCCACAGCCCGCGCCTAAAGGTAACAGGCTCAGATGATATCACATTTGAAATTTATCTAATGGATCCCGTCATAGTTACAAAGGCTCTTACCCTCTTCTCGACCCTAATGGAAGAAGGGGAGTACTTACTGACTCAAGAGAATCAATTATGACCCTTATCCATAATAAAGCAATCCATGAGGACCTTGCAAACTGGCGATCAATATCACTATTGAACACAGACCACAAGCTATTTATTAAACTTCTAGCAAAACACATGACTAAGTGGTCATCACCACGCCTCAACCCAGCTCAGCATGGCTTTATCCCAGGTAATTGATTTGGAACAATTACAATGAGCTTCTGGCAAACTTCAACCTGTCAGCTAACTCGTCTCAAATGAATGGGTTTGTGGCGCTTCTGGATATGGAAAAAGCATATGATTGGATGAATTGGAAGTTTCTTGACGCCTCCCTAACCCGTCTCCACATACCACCACAAGCTAGAAAATGGCTATCAACGCTTTACGTTCAGCTTTACACTAATTATTGTTCCCAACGGGCTTTACAGCAGCGTTGATGGTTGAACAGGGTTTCCGTCAGGGGGATCCACTGAGCCCAATCTTGTTCAACATAGCTGTGGATCCTCTTCTGGCCCTAAACCAGGAACATCTGGTGGGTATTTAGGTTAGTGGGAAACCCCATCAGCACCATAGCCTTTGCTGATGACACAACAGTGGCATTTGGATGTAAAAAGGACCTATACCTGGCCATGGAGGCCCTGGATATCTACTCCAAGGCGTCCAATGCAAAAGTTAACACTTCCTAAGCCATTATCGTGCAAGTTGGTACCCCATCATTTACTCCTCCTTTTAGTTTGGGACCTACATGGAGCACCTTTAGGCACCTAGTGTCCTTACCACACCATAAGGGGTCATGATTAGTATAATGAGTACCGCTTGCTGGTTGCAATAAACTCGCGTGTAGCCAGCTGGAAAGCCGGCATATCACCCCCAGGGACGCGCCCTGTTGGCAAATGTTTTTCTGCTATCAAAGGTATGGTTTATCGCTCATGTCTGCCCCTTTATGAAAAGTTTCTACTGAGGTTGCATGTTATGATCCGCTGCTGGATATGAGGATCCAACCACCCAATAACACTCTGACCACAATATCTTGACTCTGCAGTGATGGGTGCCTAGGTCTTTTGGATGCTAGGTCCTATGCCGCTTTAATACTGATAAGGTTCATTAAGGCCATTATTTGTTGGGATATGGCTCCAATGCCACAGTGGGTCCAGCCTTACGCCAGGGTTTAGCAGCCTCTCTAGGGCTCCCATTGACCTTGCCAACAGCTGTGGGGGAATGGCTAACAAACCATCCAGGAAACCACCTCAAACCCTCATCAATTTTTTACTGGAACCAGGCTCTCCTTGCGCTTAAGAGGGTAGGGGTACAGGTGTACCACGCCTTCCCTTATAAAAGGAGTGGCCCTGGAATCAGACCCCAGCTTCACACCCTGGTCCATAATAATAGGATTTTTATCTCCCGCCTCTACCTTTAGACAGACCCCAATGCAGCATCATCTCCTTGAACTCCTACCCCCTGCCATGAAATTTGATCTCAAGGCGCTTTGGAAGGACGTTCCCAGCCCTATTCTTTCACCAAAAATGTCAAATACACTGTGGCGAGTTCTACACTGCTCATATATGACAGAAGATCAAACTGGTCCCACCTTCCAGCACAAGAGCTGCCCACGATGCACAGAGCTGACAGACACTACCTCCGCCGCTTCTTTACTTGCTCCCTTGTAGCCCCTTTCTGGAACTAGGTCCACGATCTCCTGTGAGCAGCACCCTGGGTAGGGCACCCTGTTAAGGACTTCATGTTCAACCTCTCACTCCCTAATTGCTCCCAATCATTAAGGGCCTTGGCATTTGTCGTAGTGATATAAACCATTCATAATTTATATCTTTGCGCCGCTTTTGAATTCATTCTATGGACGCTGCCCTATATGATCACCCACTTTCAGGTTCATTTTGAGATGGCCCTGAGAGTATGAACCATGTCGCCATGGGCTAATTGTCAGTTTGAGTGGACACCTTGCTTTGGCAAAGATTTCCCCCACCCTTTCTTGACACCTCCTCTTACCCCTGCCTTCGCCTCAATCTCTTAAAAGCTCAGGCGTGATTAAATATCAGTGTGTCCCCTTTGGGACCACCTAATACTAAAAAAGTAAGCTTCTAATTACTGCCCCATTATTGCATTAAAATGATGATTACAAGTTGCTTATTGGAGTTCAATTTATGCGGAAGTTCAATTGCATTATCAACCTTAAAGAAAAGTAACATTCCCTACTAGGGTATCAGATTCCATTAATATCTAAACTCACAGTCAAAAGTAAAGGAACCCAAAAAATCAAACATGTTTTCTCAGATATCTGTCATCTATTTATAAAATCAAGTATCAAGTCTTATGAAGAAAAACTAAGTTACCCCCTGAGGCTGTTGACGCCCGTGATGGGATCTCTCTGTATACCCCCATCCTATTATAATGCCCTCTGGCTCACAAGTGATTGTGGATACAGATCAAGATTTTCACCCCTCCTAATCATGTTTTTGAGCTAAGTGGACACCCAAACCCTTCATTCAAAGAAGCGTTGACATACCAGGGATTTTGGATCCTGCCTATGGGAAATCTATCTCTTCCTTATTTGGGAATCATACAAATCAAACCATCTAAATCCCTCTGCATGCCCCTATTGCTTACGTAAAATTATGTCCCATTTCAAATATCGCCAACGTGAGATTCTTTGGTTATTTACAAGATTTAGAATTTGAACCCCTATTCACCATAGCTCAGGTGACAGTAGAATTAGATACAATCTCTCCCTAACAAACGCCAGAACATCAAAGACCTCATTGAGGATTATGGCGATATTTTTTCCCCAGTACAAGTGATTATGGAGATTGTTGGGAGTAAAAAAACCAAATTGAGACCAAGGATCACCCTCCATTATAAATCTCGGCCATAAAGGAAATCTAAAGTTGAGGAAGCTCAAGTGGCTTTAAAGTTACCGCAACTTTTGGAGGCCAGATTACTCATGCCTTCTAATAGCCCATGGGCTTCCCTGCTCCTATTGATTCAGAAGAAGGATGGTGGCCTCCATGTTGTCATGGATTATTGCCGCCTCAATTCAATCACAAGAAAATATAGCAATATATTGCCGCGTATAGATGATTCCTTATGATTGATGTTAGGTTCTCACTATTTTTTGGCTTTGGATCTCGCCAGTGGGTACTGGTAAATTGATTTGTCACCATAGGATCTTGAAAAATGTGCGCATATTTCAAGTGAAGGACTATTTGAGCCCACTTATATGCCTCAGGGGTTATGTAACACCCCTGCTACCTTCCAATGCCCCATGGACTAAATTTTAGTTGACAAGAAATGTTCATGTGAGCTAGTTTGTCTCAACGATACACCGTTTTTTGAGAACTTTTACTGAGCAAATAGTTCATCTCAGTCAAGATTTTCAAGTGTTATGGCAAGCCTCGTTAAAACTAAAGCAATCAAAATGCTCTTTTTTTCAGAATGAGATGGATTTTTTGGTCCATAAGGTAAGTAAAGCTAGAATATCCCTGATGTATAAAAAGGTTTTGGCCATTGTTAAGTTGACTCCTCTAAATCTATAAAAAACTTACAGGTTCTTTTCGAGGATGGTGGGATATTATCTCCAGTTTATTCGCCATTTTGCCAACACCTTCAAGCCTCTAGTATATTTATGAAGAAGGGTATACCCTTTCAATGGAAAGAAGAGCAACAACAAGCCTTTGATCTATTATGACCAGCTCTCTTCCAACACCAGTACTTATACATCCCAATTTCTTTAAACCTTTTCTACTTTTTTATGATGCTAGTGATATAGCTATTAAAGCTATTGTATCTCAGCATGATGAAGACATAGTGTAATATCCCATCGCCTACTATAGCAAAACCTTATGTTAAAAATTGGGAGTTGGCTACTCTTCTTGTGAGTACCAAATGTTACTATCCAGGGTTATTCATCATTTGAAAGCTACCAACTGTTAACTTCACAGGTTTGATATGTGCACTATTCACGTGGCTGATAATAGTTGATAGTTAATTGATATAATGTTGGGATTTTCGCCCATATTCCCAGCCTGCTAGATTAACTGGTGTCACTAGGGGAATTTCCCTAAGGCGAAGTGAATCAGAAATTGGTTGGCCTGAGTTTTGGAGGAACTACATTCAGGGGATTTTGGGATATTCACCTGGTAGTATCCATCTAGGATCAATCCGGATGAATACCTAAGATCTCATTGGGAGGAGTAGCTGATAAAATAAAGACATCTGATAGTGATTAACTATCAGGTGTACTGATTAAATAAGTCAGGTTCCATCACCAACTGGTTGGGAATGAATATTGAGTTGCAAGGCGAGTGATGCTGCCTGCAACCAGCAAATTGATTGGTCTGTGAAGTGACCCGCCATAATTGGTAGTAAGTTCCATTACCTAAGCAGGTCACTAGCTGATTATGGTTGGTTCACTTGGATCAAGAGGAAAACGTTAGGGACATATTTTCTGACTCTTTCTGTTTGAGGTCTTGAGAATGTCCAATGATAAAATCCTAGCCAGGATGGGGAAGACCATCACTGCTGAGACGAGGAAGAGTGTTTCAATGGCAAAGGCTGCCATTTCATCAAAGAGGTGTCAACTGAGGGTTAGACAGCCAAATCCCCTACTATATAGTTCCCCAAGATTTACTATAATAAACACATTATTATCAACATTATTATTACCAACGTTATTATTATAATCTACAGTAATATTGTCAATTTGGTGTATAGTTAGCCTATCAGCTTCTATTTTGTTATTTTATCTCATGGAAATTATTGAAGAAGGCAATAATTGGAAGACTCTCAGAGATAAGAGTAAAGATCAGAGTGGGGATCTAGAGATGAAGGAACCACAATCAGGGATAGCTGCTGACTGTGTTGGGCCGAGAGAGATTTTCACCAGGGTATCTTAACAAAGATTGGGTGGACAAGAATATAGGGAATGAATCCCTACAAGTACGACTTACAGAGTATTAATTGGAAGTACTGGCCAAAGCGTTGGGCCAAATAATAGTTCAATCTCAACTACGGATAATAGTCTCCATACTATTATTGATTAATACATTTTATACAACGTGACAAAGTGCACAAGGAAATTGAACCTGTGCAGTAAAAAGGTTACTGGGTTGATGACCAATAATCAATCCTAAGTAAATTTTTACAAGTTGGTGCTCACTACAGGGTAGTTGAGTAATGATCTATTATAATGTCGTATAAAGAAGAAATGTCAAGCTGTGGACCGAGATTTCCACTGTGAATCATAATGCCTTAAACTCAGCGGACCATTGGGAGTTCGCAGCCTTGGAAGAATGATTCACCAAGGTGGAGGAATGAATAGACAATGTAGCCAACTTTGGAAACGAGTTACTTGGCAAAGTAAACTCATTGAAGAAGAAAGAAGGAGACCTCATTCAAGAAGTCCTATTCCTGAAAATGGAGTGAGAAGTGGATCGCGTTCATTTAAGAAAGTTCAGTGCAGATATCAAAAATTGATCAAAGAAGTGGAGGACTTGAAAGCTCACAGATGTGCTTGTGAGCCCAATATGGCCAGCTATGCTGAAGAGAGAAGTCCTTGCACAATATTTGAGAAGTTGAATACCTCGAGAAATATGCCGCCCACCTTTAATGTCATTTTTGAGATGACACCTAAAGTCACTCCACAAGTTAACCAAGTAGCTGAACCAAGAGAATCGGCCCAAAATGACTTGGAGGAATTTAGAGCAACACCAAAATTGCCAACATTCCATCGGGATAATGCCCCAGCGTTTTTCTGACTGTTTGACATGACTATGAACAGATACGGGGATCATCAAAAGGCGTTGACAGTCATGAGCTTCCTGGACAATGACTATCAAAACCTAGTGTTACCCCACTTGGAGGGGGACAGCTGGTCGTATGCCAAGGCAAAGGCGTCCATAATGAAGGAGTTTGGGAGTCTAATTCGCATGTCAAAATGCAAGCAATAATTTATGGGAATTCAATTCCATAAAGACGAGTTTCTTGCTAGCTTTGCGGATTGATTTTTCCAGGAGTCACAGATCCTTGCCGGAGCAAAAGTGTTAGATAACTTTGATGCTTGAATTGCTTTGCAAGTAGCCCTTTGGCCCTATCACAGTTTGCATCGAATGCTGTCTTCTGTATTTGCGATGAAGATAACTACCTCACAAATGGTAGACAACCTGAAAATTTTGGGAGCAACGTTTGATGCCCCAAATAGAAGCTTCAAGTCTAATCTGGTCCGAAATCTGAATCCCACAAAGGGAAAAGAAGGAGCAAAAGAGGCTATCAACTGAACTGTGCTGGTAAATAAGCCCAAAGAATTCAGATGGTTAAGAAAGAGAAGGTCTTCTATCAGTATGGCGGGAAAGGACATTTCGCCATACACTGAAAAAAGCTGAAGGATCAGATTAACATGGTCCAGGTTAAAGAGACAGCAGTTGCCAAAGATAGTGAAAAGGGCCCACTTCCTAGACAAGGAACATTCTAGAGTGGCGGAGAAACCTGTTCCTCCCAATATCATGAATGAAGAAATAGACATTAGCAATCTGTTTGTAGATGACGAGCAGGATCAGTTATACCAAGTGGTCAACATGGATGTGAATGTTGTGATCAGAGCCAGGGCAAAGAAGATTGACCCCAAGATAATTCAGGAAGTTGTCCGGCCATATGCCCGACAACTGGCGGAAAATATTCAAACCGCCAAGAATCCTGATGAGTTATCAGACGCCCGTTTAGATGAGGCCAATCTGTTGATCCCCCTTGGCACATAAAGGAATCGTTTTCTGAATTATTGGCGCATATTATTCACACCCTAGATTCAGCTAATAACACCGCCATTCACTCAGTAAATACTATTTTACAATACTCTGAGTGTATGTATCTAGAAATTCAAGTGAATCAAGTAAGGGTGAGGGCGATTGTTGACAGCAGAGTACCCATCAGTATTGTGTTGACCAAGCTGGTGAAGAGGATGAAGATCTCCTCGGACTTGGAACACAAGAGAGAATATGGAACAGCTGGGCTGAACACCACCATTTCCTGTGGAGTGTATAGTACGCTGCCACTATGATTTGGGTCATTGGTGGTATCTGCACCAGCAATAGTTTTGGCAAACCAAAACTATGATATCCTGATCGGAATGGAGTTCCTATGGAAGTATGGAGTTAAATGTAACTTTGAGGATAATATGTTGACCATCCTGGGTCAGACGTTACCATTGATATACCAGAAGGATAGTGAAGCTCCATTGAATCAGAGAACCTACTTCATTAATCTTATATACAATGATGGCATTGTACCAATTTGATACCAATTAGTTGGTAGGAAGTGACATGAGATGCCGGCGGAAATCCTAGAAAACCGGGAAATTCCATTAAGGATCAAGAAAGAAAGGACCATACCAGTCAGATTGCAGATAATAGTCGAAACAGGGTTAACTTTGGAGATTCTGGAGATGTTGTATGTGAAAGTTGGAAGCCCCTGGAAGAAGTCCAGAGTGGAGCCATGGGTGGCTCCCGGGATAATAATGCTGGGCCATGGAGAAATAAAAGTTCTCCTGGCAAATTTGAGTAAAAAACCAATGAAGATCAAGAGTAATCAGATCATCGCATTTATTCATTTGATCTTGACGGCAGAATTGAGACAATTCCATGATTTTGGGTCTCTTGATGAAATGGGATTACAGGCTGGGATAGCAAAAGCATCAATTCATTGGTTGATCGGGAGCAGGTCACTGATATTTCAGAAGGCCAGCAGGAGGAGGTGCTTGAATTATTTAAGAAATATTGGGAAGTGTTCGCTCAGGATGACCACAATTTGAAAGCGCATGAGACATAATTCACAAGGTCAACACCAGGGAAAATCTACTGATAAGGATGAGACCGATCTGAAGATTGAAAGCTGCCAAAGCAGTAGTGGAGGATGCAATCAGCAGACTAGTGAAGCATGGGCTTCTAGTTCCGTCGTCAGGTCCCTGGTCAAGTCCAATTATGATTATGAAGAAGAAGGATGGATCAAACTGGGTGGTGATTGACTACTGGAGTCTGAACAAAATTACAAAGAAGGATTTGTATCCCCTACTGAGGATTG
This sequence comes from Massospora cicadina, assembly GCA_022478985.1. Classification (NCBI taxonomy): domain Eukaryota; kingdom Fungi; phylum Entomophthoromycota; class Entomophthoromycetes; order Entomophthorales; family Entomophthoraceae; genus Massospora; species Massospora cicadina. The sequence continues at coordinate 144,044 of JAKSZP010002652.1, forward strand.
ACAATGCGCTGGATCAATTATGAGAAGCGAAGTATTTATCCACGATGGATCTAATCTTGGGATACTGGCAGATCGACTTTCCAGAAGAAGACCAAGAAAAATGCGCGATTATTACTGCGCAGGGGTTATACCAGCTGAGGAGGATGCCACAGGGTCTCTGTAATGCACCTGCGACGTTCCAGAGGGCCATGGACGCGATATTAAGCGACATGAAGTTATTGTGCGTCCTGGTATATCTGGATGATATCAATGTGTTCAGTAGAACATTTGCTGATCACCTGCACCACTTGGAAGAAGTATTCAAGCAACTAGCCGCGGCTAACCTGAAGATCAAGCCAAGGAAGTGCCACTTCTTCAAGAAAGAGTTGGAATACCTGGGATTTGTGATCAACTCAAGTGGATTGCTTCCGCAAACCTAGAAGATAGCAGCTATAGAGCGTATGGCTGTACCAAAGAGTGTCTGAGACATTCAAGTATTCCTTTAGATGATCGGATACTATAGAAGATTTATTCAGGACTTTGCCCAAATAGCTGAGCCTTTATTTCATTTATTAAAGGATCCATAAAAAAGGATTTGTATGGAATGAAGAGGCCCAGGACTCCTTGGATGAGTTACGCCAGTATTTGATAGATTTTCCAGTTCTGAAATATCCAAATTTTGATTGGGAGTTTATCATTCAAACCAATGCTTTGTTGACAGCGATTAGCACCATACTGAGCCAAGTAGACAAACTTGGGGATGAGCATCTGGTGGCATATGTGAGCTGGACACTCTCAGCCGCTGAGAGGAACTACACCATGACTGGGCGGGAATGCCTTGCGGTCATGTACGCATGCAAGCAGTTTCAGGTGTATGTCCATGGAACGCACTTTAAGGTGGTGATGGACCACTATTTGCTGCGTTGGCTGCACAATCTAAGGGAACCAGAAGGACTGACTGGCCCTGTGGGCACTTATTCAGGCTTTTGATTATGAGATAGTCCACTGAGTGGGGGCTTCTCATTAAAATGTGGATGGCTTTATCGCAGTTGCCAATGGTCCAGTTGGTATACCCGCAGGAGGATGAGCTATTCCAGAGAATGGTTGAAGGAAGAATCAAGGATGAGCCTTGAGAAATCTAAGGTGCGCTTCAAAAAGCAATGGAAAACACCGAGACTATGGATGGACAAGTATATAAGATGATTAATGGGAAGCAGCTAATATACCCAAAACTGTTGGAAAGAGCAGCAATAGTATAAGCAGCTCACAAGATTGTCGGGCATGGAGGCCTGAGGAAAACAACTAACCATATTCGCCAGTATTATTACTGGGAATCTATAAATTAAATTGTCGCGGATCATCTGGCTTGTTGTGTGGAGTGTCAGATGCACAAACCACACAATAACACAACTGGATACTGACTGGTCCGCCCTGGATTCGCCTGGCACACAGTATCCATTGAAATGATGGGACCGCTGGCAATGAGCCTAGGGCTAGTCAAGTACATCATAGTAGCCATTGACCATCTGACGAGATGGGTCAAAATGAAGGCCCTAACCAGAGTAGACGCTACCAGTACTGCGAGATTAATCCTGGATCAAGTAGTATACTGGCATATATGTCTGAAAGTCCTACTGAGTGACAATGGGACCAACTTCACATCTCATGTGATCCTGAGGCTAAACAAAATAATAGGGATCTGAGGAGTCATGTATTACCATACCAGCCAGAGATGAATGGACTTGTAGAATGGGTCAATGGAACGCTGGCCATGACATTGAGGAATCTAGTCACAGGGCGAACTTCCGCGTGGGGAATGTACCTGAGTTTGGTGACGTTTGCCTACAACATTAGTCACCATACGGCGATGGGAAAGACGCCGTTTGAATTACTATATGTGAGGAAGGCTGCGTTGCTTCTGATATTATATTTGGTGGTGGAACCTACGTTAGGGATGATTAGTGAGCAATACTTGAATCAACTGATGAGTATCCTGATTGATATGCAATCGCAAGCATTTGATACAACCTTGAAGAAAAGGATACAAGCGAAATTGACGGATGACAAAAGCTGACTGGCATTAGAAAAATATCAAATAGGGGAAAGAGTCGCCTATTGCAATATGCATGGTTTTGGACAAAGAAACAAATTAGATGCATTGTGGTCAGGTCCGTTCTAAGTAATTGCCAAGATGGCAACTGATGCTTACTCCATCAAGAATCTCTTGGATGGAAGAGTTGTAAATTGAGTCCACACTAAGTATCTAAAGCATTGGATCGAGGAAAAATAAAAGAGTTCCCAAAGGACCAATGAACCATTAAGATGGTCATGTCCTGATGATTACGTCAAGTCTGAAAAAAGGACCTCTGTACCAATCTAGATGGTTAAGTCCGAAAAAAGACCTCTGAACCATGGAAAACTGGTAGGTTTAAGTACTCAGGATCCAGTTTGGGGAAAAAGATGGACCTCTGAACCAAAACTAGGTCAAGTCCCATAGAAAAAAAGAAGAGTAAAGCTAAAAAATCGATAAAAGATATGGGGAAAAAGATTTTAAAATGCATAGATATAAAGCCAATATATTACTTAAATTTTTATTGTTTATTGATTGTCCTAAGTATGGGGATGATTCCACCTACGTCGCCTTTTTGGGGGAAGGAGGATGGATCGCTGTAGGAATGAACAGCCCATCAAAATTAATATGCGGTCAGACGCTTGTGAGGGAGAGACCTACATGAAACCATGTTTGTTGAGTGGACGCTGAGCCCTGAGAAAAAGTGATTAGGGGAAGGGAAATTGAAATGTTGGAAGATGCCAATTGTGAAACCCAGAGCGGGGAGGAAAGCAGCAATAAAGAAAGAGGCAATCAGTGAATAACCCTGAGTGATCCTGATACAGCACTGGAGCTGGAAGATTTGTCTTTAACGCCTGCTGACAGGCTTCATCAATGACACCAGATATGTGGGCTGGCAGCGAAGAAGGAAAACTTGACAGGGGTTGCTGAATCATGCCCCCTATTAATGCCATCAGTGGAAGATACCAATGGGAAGCTCCGGAGAAGAGGTAGTTGTGCAGAGAGCAGATTGCATCCTGCAAATGGCGACTACAGGCTTCACAGAAGCTAAAGCTGAATGACCGGTGGAAGCCAGGTGAGGCTGGAAGCTTTGTAGACCAACTTTGAAGAACTTGGCCAGCAAAGCAAAGAGCATAAGCAGCAGTATCCTGATCCAGAAGGTTATCCAGATCAGAGGGATTCAGTGCTAATATTAAAGCCTTGGTGACTTGGGCCCAGAGTTCAGCATAGGGGAGCTCGAAGTGTTTGCTGGCACCAATTGAGAGCTCAGAAACCAGTACAGCAGGTTTATAAAATTGACTGAGTCGGAAGAGGAACTCAGGGAGCAGGTCTGACATGGCCATGAATGAACGATCCAGAGCAACTGGCAAAATCTCTGGAGCATCTACAATGATGTTCAGAGCATCAGCAAAAGGAGCCTAATCCAGGAGGGTTTTGAAGTCCAACTCTAGAATTGACACCAAGGGAAGAGTCAGCTGAGAGTTGTTCAAAACGATGGCCAGCCTGGTTCTGGAGGGATTAGTTACCGTTTCCAGTAATTTGACAGAAGGACTAGCCGCTTGTACCAGACTAGGCGTATGAGTCCTGGAAGGACCATAAAAGTGGTTCTGTCAAACATTCCAAGACATCTGCTAGAAAAGACGGAGTTCTGGATCAGACAGACTATTGATGAGTTGCTGGTAGCGAGATTTAGAATTTGACATATGAGCTGGATGAGAGGGGGGATGTCAGGCTTATATAGAAGTTGACATTATGCACTCTATAATCCATTAGGATTCAATTTTGGGGAAATTAATCTCAAAATTAATGAGATAAGCTTTCCAAGAGAAGAATTAGGATTGATTTACAGCCAAGAGGTTATGAGCAAAATAATGAGAGTGAATAGAAATAAGTATCCTAATCATTCTGTGAAATGAACATTGACAGCAAGAGTCTCCTGTCTAGGATGAGGAGAAAATCAGGAAATCAAGGACGCTTGACCAAAAATCCTGAATATGACAGCGGGTCATATACCCTGATGGGGGAAAACAGGATCCTGGGACTAATATCATCATGAGTAATTGATCAGCCTGGCACAACAGAAGGTTGTGGGGACCACGCTCTGAGAGGGCAGTAGCAAGAAGGAAGAGGAGGAATGCCATATGCTGAAGGTCATCCCAAGAAGTGTTGAGTATTGATGAAGTACTCTGCTTAAACCAATGAAGTATTTGACCAGGTGTCTGAAGCGGTGTTCTCATGCCCTGGTCCTTTTCTCGCTGGAAATCTAGGCAAGAGGGGGATGTGTTGGGATTTTTGCCCATATTCCCAGCCTGCTAGATTACCCAGTGTCGCTAGGGGAAAATTCCCTAAGGCGAAGTGAATCAGAAATTGGTTGGCCTGAGTTTTGGAGGAACTACGTTTGGGGATTTTGGGATATTCACCTGGTCATATTCATCAGGGATCAATCAGGATGATTACCTAAGATCTCATTGGGTGGAGTGGCTGACAAAATAGGGGCATCTGATAGTGATTAACTTTCAGGTGTACCAATTGGGATCAGTTGGGTTTCATCACTGACTAATTTGGAACGATTATTGAGTTGCGAGGCGAGTGATATCACCTGCAACTAGCAAATTGATTGGTTGGTGAAGTTACCTGCCATAATGGGTAATAAGTCCCATTACCTAAGCAGGTCACTAGCTGAATATGGTTGGTTCACTTGGATTGAGAGGAAAACGTTAGGGACATATTTTCTGACTCTTTCTGTTTGAGGTCTTGAGAATGTCCAATGATAAAATCCTAGCCAGGATGGGGAAGACCATCACTGCTGAGACAAGGAAGGGTGATTAATGGCAACGGCTGCCATTTCATCAGAGAGGTGTCAACTGAGGGTTAGACAGCCAAATCCCCTACTATATAATTCCCTAATATTTACTATAATAAACACATTTTATCAACATTATTATTACAAACGTTATTATTATAATCTACAGTAATATTGTCAATTTGGTGTATAGTTAGACTATCAGCTTCTATTTTGTCATTCTATCTCAAGGAAATTATTGAAGAAGGCAATAATTGAAAGACTCTCAGAGAGAAGAGTAAAGATCAGAGTGGGGATCTAGAGATGAAGGAACTACAATCAGGGATAGCTGCTGACTGTGTGTTGGGCCGAGAGAGATTTTCACCAAGGTATCTTAACAAAGATTGGGTGGACAAGAATATAAGGAATGAATCCCTACAAGTACGACTTACAGAGTATTTAATCAGAAGTACTGGCCGAAGCGTTGGGCCTAATAATAGTCTAATCTCAACTACAGATAATAGTCTCCATACTATTATCAATTAATACATTCTATACAATGTGACAAAGTGCACGAGGAAATTGAACCTGTGCAGTAAAAAGGTTACTGGGTTGATGACTGATAATCAATCCTAAGTATATTTTTTATATATAAGTATGACAATTATTATCTGTAGCTGAATAAATAAACCCAAAATAGTCCAACACTAGACCAAAAACATTATTAATGTCAACTATAGGGACTTCTTCCCTTATTCGCCTAACTTGATCCACGCTCAGATCCAAAAGTTTACAGCCTTTCCTATTTTGACACATTGAGTCCACTGAGATTCCCTTTTAAGTTCAGCTTCTCTTTTAAGGATTTTCATCCTTACTCTTTATACAACAAAGTAGTCCCCAATTATTGCACACAGTAATAATTTACTGAAGATGAATAGAACTAAAAACAATTATTTTTATTCTCAAAGTGTGTGTTTTTTATTAATGTGAATTATCAGAGAATTTATGAAGGGAATTCAGCATCCAACCCTTAGTTGGCTCCTCAGCCATGAAATGGCACCTGTTGCCATTAAACTTTTTTGATATCTCACCAGCGATAGTTTTTTCCATCTGGTCAAAATTCCTTTGTCAGGCATCCTCATTGCCTAAATCAGACAGAGTCAGAAAACTTGTCCCTAATGTTTTCCACTTGATCCCAGCAAAACAATCATATTTGGCAGTGACCTGATTAGGTAATGAAACATGTTACCAATTATGGCAGGTTACAAACCAACTGATTGATTTGCTAGTTGCAGTCAGCATTACTCACCTCATAACTCGCTCATTAAATTCCCAATTGGTCAGTGATATAACCTGAATAATCCCAATTGGTACACCTGATAGTTAATCAATGATCAACTATCAGATGCCCACATTTTGTTGGCAACTCTTCCCAACAAGATCTTAAGCATTCAGAAAGATTGATCGATGATAAATCTGAACCTGGCAAATTACCTAAAATCTATAAACATTTTTTTAGTACTAGATGGTCCCAACCTAAAATCTATAAACATTTTTTTAGTACTAGATGGTCCCAACCCAAGGGGGATTCATCGATGTAAAAATCTATAAACATTATTGACCCAAATTTGGGGGAAACCATCATCCAGTTCACTCACAATTAAAATTATCTCCTAGCGATCCACAGGTAATCTAGAAGGCTGGAAAGGTGGGTAAAAATCCCAACACCTTAACTTGAGCCAAATGCAACTATAAGGTTACAGAATGTGAATGCTTATGTCAGGCAGATGGCAAGTAGAAAATAGACTGGCCTATCAGCCTGAATGCCAGAGCATCCAAGTGGTGGACCAGAATGCCAGGGGCACTGCTGCTGGTACAACAGATATGGAACTGGAAGGGAACTTAAATCTCAACCAATAAAAAAATGGAAATTTGGGGGAGGGTGTTTTTATTGGGAAATTTAAGGGAAGAGAATTGACCAACAATTTTCTCAGGGCGATGCGCCCAATTAAATAGTTGTCAATTTTTGGGGGAAAATAAGCTGGGATTGGGTTCCGCAAGTTTGACCTGAGTGGTGAACTATTTGGGAATAGGCGGGTTAGTTCCCTAGGGACTAACATTACAAAATTCAGCGACGAGCCAAGTTTTGGTCAGTTTGACCTAAACGGTGAACTATTCAAAAATGGGCAGGTTAGTTCTCTGGGGACTGACATCGCTAAGTTTGGTGGCAGGCTGAGTTGCGGTCAGGTCAACCTAAGAGGTGAACTATTTGGAAATAGAAGGGGTAGTTCCCTGGGGTCAACATCACAAGATTTGGTGACAAGTCAAGTTGCAGTCAGTGGTATTGCATCAGGCGCAATGCCCAATTTTCTGGCAGGATGCTGCCCATTGGGGGTGATGCCTGATGGATTTGGGAGGGGGGAAGATTTCAATCATTGTGTAAACTGAATTTGCAACTGTCGGGTGTTCCAGCTTATAGCTCAACCTTCATACCTTTTCAACCATTTGAAATCTGAGTATCTAGATGATTGCCACTCGAATTAGTTGCAATTAATTCTATTTTGGTGATTTCAGTGCAGATTTTACTTAATTCATTGTAACAGTTCTGCTGAGGAGAGTGCAAGTACCGAAAGTGGGATCCAAAGCTGGCAGGCTATTTTCCAGCACTCGTCTACCATGTGAGCAAGATTGCCCTGAGTAACGAGGGGTATAGCCATCCTCTTTGGTATTTTCTTGCTCAGGAACAGAAGGATGGCCTGATTAACACCCAGCGGACGTTCCTCAGGACTTACAGCTTGGTGGTCCTATTGTTTTTAAGCATTTTTGACCCTACTTATACAGGAATCATTTTACTTTAATTACCAATCATGCTTGCTTGCAATGGCTACAACAAATGAAGGATCCTGATGGAAGGTTATCCCAATGGGCGTTAAAACTTCAAAATTACAATTTTTCTAATATTCATCGACCAGGGCCCATCCACCAAAATGCAGATTGCCTATCCTGCTTCCCATATTTACTTCAAATGACCCTGAAGAGGATCGACTCTATGGCCTCCTAACTCAATCGCAATTATGGAAATACAAATCCCCAACCCTTCAAAAAAATTAGCAAAAAATTGGCAAATTTTTTAGTCAAAAATGGCTGACTGTACAAACTTTTATCCCAAAATGGTTGCCCTATGTCAACCTTCAGCTTGAATTGATGTTATATTGAAGAGACATTGGCAAATCAGCCATGGAGAAATTGTAAAACTTACATTGGCTCAAAACTCAATACTACTGGGAAGGAATGCTTGTTCAATCTCAGATGTTTCATAGTACGGCCTGATATGTAAAAGTCAAGCCAGACCTAATCCCTGATCTCAACATCCAGCGGTTCCACCCTGTAAACCCTTCCATACTATTAGCATTAATGTTGGGGTACCTCTCCCTCGAACCTATAATGGTCATCAGATTCTCCTTCTAGCCGTGGATCATTTAACTAAGTGAATCAAAGCTGTATCTCTACCCTCAGCTTCAGCAAAAGCTACCGCCACATTATTATATAATCAGTTTATTAACTAGCATGGGTGCCCTAACATAATTTTCTCCAATAATAGGCAAAGTTTCTGATTGTTGCTGGTGAATGAGTTAGCCAAACTTATGGGATCCACTCAGTTATTTTTCACTCCCTACCATCCTGCAACCAATGGAATGGTAGAGCTGGCAAATGGTACTTTAACTATAACTCTCTGGACTATAGAATAAGCTATCATTGGATAATTAAGATGTTGACCTTCCAAACGTTGTATGGAAGAGATCCTCAGCTGCCTTATAAAGTTCAGGCCATGCTTGACCAAGCCTCCCCAAAGCCCTTGAAGTCACTATGCAAAGTATTGCCAATGAGATTATCTGATTTAAGCTTTGGCTTCTGAAAATTTGTCTGCCACCACTAATAGAGAAACTAACCTGTTTAATGACAAGCATGAACCTTTGCATACCTTCCGTCCAGGTGATTTAGTCCTTTTCTACCATCATCAGCCTAAAGTCATAATAACAAATTATGAACCAATTGGTCAGGTTCCTACAAATTTATATATAAGTGAGGTAACAAACACTCATTTTAGAGGTTGCTCAGGGCATCATGGTAAATCAAGCACACAGTCAATTTTTCTGGTCATTTTCCCCCTGCGCCAAGATCTAGAGGGGAACGTTGTTGGGATGCCTGCCCAAATCAAAAGTTCACATGAGTCAGATGATTGGAATCAAAGCTGATCATGTAAAATAGTTGAAACCATTATTGGGGAAACCCCAAAAAATTTTGAGCCCTCTTAATATTGGGGACAATCCCCAACTAATGCGGTCAAATATCACTCACCTGCTACCCCCTAATATCGGGGTTAAACCTTATTTTTTAGTACTAGATGGTCCCAACCTGAGGGGGATTCATCGATGTTTATTAAATTATGCCTGGGCTCCTAAGAGCTTGAGGCGAGGGAAGGGGAGGGAGGAGGCATCAAGAAAGGGAGGGGGTTTGCGCGCCAGAGCCGTGCTGCAGTGACAACTGAGCGGGGGAGGGTTGGCGACATAGTGCAGACCTTCAGGGCCATCTCAAAGTGTACTGGAAAGTGGGTGATCATGTGTGGAAGGGTCCACACTGCTGGTCAAAGGCAGCATGAAGGAAGGAGCTATGGATGGTCCATATGGCTGTGGCATAGGCAAGGACATGGAGGGGTTGGTGGCAACCAGGCAACATCTGCTCGAACATGAGGTCTTGCAGAGAGTGTCCTGACCAGGGCTGAGCATGGAGGAGCGCGCGGGCCTTTGGCCAAAATGTGGTGACACCTGGACAGGTGAAAAAACGATGGAGGTGGAAGTCAGTAGGCTCCACACAGTGGGGGCAGCTTTGGTGCTGGAAGGTAGGGCCAGTTCGGTCCCCTGTCCTGTATGAATAGTGGAGCACCCTCCATAAGGTGTTGGACACCTTTGCTGACAGGATGGGGTGATAGACGTCCTTCCACAATTCCTTAAGGTTGAATCTCACGGAGAGAGGGAGGAGCTCAAGGAGTCTTGGGCGGATGGGAGGACGATCTTGGGGGTTGAGGCGAGTTGTGACAACTTGTCCATTGTGCACAATTGCATGGCGACGGGGGCTGAAGCCAGGGCCGTCCCTTCTGTATGGGAAGGCATGGTGGATCCGCGCGCCTACTCGTTTCAGGGCAAGGAGAGCCTGGTTCCAGTAGGGGGATGAGGATGGTTTCAGGCGATGGCCTGGGTGGTTTGTGAGCCACTCCCCTAATGAGGTCAGAGATGCTCTAGGAAGACCCAGAGCTGCTGACATTGACTGTCGGAGGGCGGGCGCCCATTGGGGCATGGGGGTCGCGTCCCAGCAGACAATCGGCCATAGGAACTTCAGGAAGATTGTGGTGACGTGGGATCGCATGTCCAGAAGCCCTAGGCCCCCTTCATTGCAGGGTCGGGCAATGGTTGAGAGGGCCATTGGTGGATGGTTTGAGCCCCAGATCCAACAGCGGAGGAGTACATTGAGCCGCGTATAAAAGGCATCTGTGAATGGGCAGACGTGCGCTAGGAACTAGACTTTGGAGAGGAGGAACACATTGGCCATCAGAGCTCGACCCTGGGGGGTGATGTGCCACCGGTTCCAGCTGGTAATCCTGTAGTTAACTGCTGCGAGGAGCAAGTCCTCATTGTCTTTTAGCGCAACTCCTTGTTGGTTGGTGAGAACGCCCAGGTGACGGAAGGTACCGCGCACAGGTTCAATACCAAATGGTGGGGGGAAGGTGGGGGAGCTGACCTGTACAACTGTTGTCTTGGAGGTGTTGACCATGGCGTTGGACGCCTTGGTGTACCTCTCAATGGTCACAGCAGCGAGGGCAACATCCCCAGGGCAGCCAAATGCAATGGAGGTTTCATCTGCAAATGCCATGGTGCGGGTGGGGGCTTTACCTGGGACCAGAATCCCTGTTAGCTTGTCCTGTAATGAGGCCAAGAGAGGATGAGGGTGATGTTAAAAAGGATAGGGCTCAGGGGGTCCCCTTGCCGGAGACCTTGTCCAACTGGTACTGCCACTGTAAAACCCATTGGCGCCAGGACTCTGGTGTGGAGCTGGTCATAGAGCGCTGATATCCAGCGCCTAGCTGCGGGGGGAGATGGAAGCGGGCCAGGGAAGCATCAATATACTTCCAGGCCACCCGATCATATGCTTTCTCCATATCCAGGAGAGCCACAAAGCCATTCACCTTACGAGAGTTAGCAGTCAAAGTCACGTGAAGGTCATTATAGTTGTCCCATAACGACCTCCCCGGAATAAAACCGTGCTGGGATGGGGAGAGGCGAGGTGACACCCATTTGGTGATGCGGTTGGCCAGAAGCTTCGTGAAGAGCTTGTGGTCTGTGTTGATCAACGCTATGGGGCGCCAGTTCGCCAGGTTCTCACGGTCTGACTTCTTGTGAATGAGGGTCGTGATTGAGCCTCTGGAGTCGGGGAGGACCTCGCCATTCACCAAGAGTGCAGCGAAGAGGTCGCGGAGGGTTCTGGCTATCACCGCAGGTTCCAGAAGGTACACCTTAAAGGGTATTCCGTCTGGGCCTGGGGCTTTAAGCCATGGGGATTTCAGAAGGGTTTCCATCACCTCCTGGATGGAAATAGGCGCCAGTAGAGCCTCATCAGCCTGTGGGTCAATGGGCGGCTCTGGAGCCCGCCACAGGAAGTCTTGGATGTCCGACGGGTCCACCTGGGTGGCATGGAAGAGGCTGGAGTAGAAGCGGTGTAGTTCCTGCATGATTTCCTCCTTATCTGAAGTGGTTGTAGTGCCAATCTTCAGTGCAGTAATATCCTGCGCTGTTGACTGGGCTTTCTGTTTCTGAAAGAAGAAGCGGATGGGGCGTTCCCATTGAGCATAGTAATGAGATGTTGTAAAGTTTGCTGCCCGTTCTTCCTGCAGTGTGAGCTCCAAGCGGAGTGCTTCCTGCGCCGCTTCCCAGTCTTCCAACCATCTGGGAGAGGGCGAAGGCTGGCAGTTTCTCTCCAGATGTCTGATTCTGGCTTCCGCCCTTTTGACTCTGGCGCGAGCTGCGGTCATTTGGGCTTTGGCACAGTTGTAAGCAACGCGGGTGATGCCCTCCTTGGTCACCGCCCATCTAGCCTTGTGGTCAAGAAGGTGGGGTGGGGGAGGTGAGAGTCTCCTGGATGGTCATAGACAGCTTCTCCTTAGTGAAGGGGTTGTTGAGAAGAGCTGGGGCTACCCTATGCCAGAACCTACGTGACAGTCTAAGCGTGGTGGTGAGGACAATGGTGAGTGACCTGTGATCACTCAGATGGTTGTTACGAGAGATGGGAGAGGAGAAGCGGCCAATTAGCAGGGAGCCAATCAGTGCCATATCTATGCGTGACGCTGACTGGAAAGCTCCTCCATCATACTGGATCCTAGTCATGCAACCTAGGCCAGACGCGGAGGGTGGAAGCGCATCTATAAAGCCACTCAGGTGAAGGAAATCCTGGAGGTGACTTGATCCAGGGCGTTCCTTTGCTGCAGGGGGTAAGAGTCACAGACGCGACTTATGGTTGTGTTGAAATCTCCCAAGAGGACTGTATTCCGTGGGAGATTGAGTTGGACGAGCTCTTCCAAGAGCTGGTTTTGCTCCTGACCTGCATTAGGCAGGTATATGCTTGCAGCGAAGAAAGAGAAGTCAGGAGTGGTGAGTTTGGCCAGTATGAGGCGGCCACCTAGATATTGTGAAAAAGAATGGGTTTTAACCCGGGGATTCAATACAATAAGGGTGGCATGGTTTGTCCAGAAGGAGTTGCCTCCAAACTGTTCATTCCATGCAGATTGTTCGTGGCGGAGGATATGGGGCTCCTGGACAGCAGCAATGTCAATTTGTGCTGACCCGAAGTTGTGGAGGAGGCGGGCTCTCCGCTTAAAGTCCCACAACCCATTCGCGTTGATGGATTGCAGGGCCAGGGTGCTGCTATGGGGACTCATAGCTGTTCCCCTCCATGTCCTGGGGGTTGCCAGCGCTTAAACCTGCTGCTGTGAGGCGGCTAGTTTTGAGTCCTTTAGCTTGATTATTAGCTGCAATCCGTGTGGAGCGTCGAGGGTTCTGAGGGGAAGGAGAGATGGGGGCGGAGGACCCAGTAAGCCAGCTTAGGATGCTGCCCCCACTCCGTTTCAGGGGAAGGACCTGAGGGTGCTCAACGGCGACCTCCGCAGTGTCCCCATTTGATGAGTCTGAGTCCATATTCACTTCCTCCAACACTGTAAAGGAGCCGCGCGAAATGGACTATGGGGTTGGGGTAGGACTCTTTGAGGTGGCACTTCTACTGCAGGCCGTGGGTTGCCAGTCCATGATGGTGGGCATAGCTCCATTGGGAGCTGAGGGTTGATGCGATAAATCGCTGGTGGAGGTTGGTGGGGGTGCCGCGGAGCCCTGAGTGGGGGTGGCCGATGAGGGGCGCCCTGTTGGAGATGCCTTGCGCTTAGTGAGAGAGGTAGTGACTCTGGGAGATTGGAGGGGGTGCCCACTGGAAGGGGGACATGAGCGCGAAGGTATCCCATACCAATATTGGGGTTAGCTGTTTCAACTGCTAGGCGTAAGGCCTCAGGGGACAGGTCTTGAATGGGAACCCATTGGGTGGGCTGTGTAATTGCTGCTGCGGCCACGTGGGATTGTTTTTGGCCTGGTATAGGCCCCTGGGTGGTGGCTAAGAGGGCTTGTTTTTGAGCTGTGCAGCCACTATATAGGTGTCCAAGGGCGTTACACCATGAACACCGGGGGCGCGCCTGATCAGGGTCGACAAAAAGATCTCAGGGCATTCCCCAACTACCACCACATGAGGAATAACCTCAATGTTGCGGGATACAGTGGGGGAGGGGATGAACGACGCCCTAGCAGTGCGAGCTCTTTGAGTGGGAGCATAGTAAGAGGGGACGCTAAAGTCCACTGAAAGAATAGACCCAAACTCCATTAAACCACGATGAAGCACCAGTTTAAGAAACTCAGGATCAACAGTCATTGGTAGGTTGGAAAAAGTAACCCATGAAATTTTCTCCAGGTGAGAGCGTGTGTGGGAGATGTGAAGAGATCCACGCGGAATAATGACCTGGAGGGTGGCAGCATGGTCAGCAAGGGCAGCTTCAGTGAAGCCCACATCGATGTAGTGGCCCTCCACTGATTCATGGATGGTGGTGTTAATTGGGAATGTCTCCGCGATCGCTGCAAAGTATGAGAAGTGATCCTCCATATAGAATTCAACGAGGTTATGCCCATAATAAAGGCAAATCACTTGGGAGAGGGTTGGCCGAGGTAGAGCTTTTTGCGCTCTAGTTTCGGCCCATTTCTTCTTAACATCAGCAATAAATGCCACTTCACGGGGATCAGCTTTGGGTAGAGTTGGTGCCAGAGGTTTTTGCCATGCCCCAGTGGCTCCTTTGGTACATTTGTGTTTGCTTTGGGCTGCAATCGCAGGTTGAATGTGAGCTGGTGGTTTGGACAAGTTTGCAGAGTTCCCCTGTTGCTGGAATGTTTGAGCAGTTGCTGGCGGCATATTGAATTGAGAGGCGAATTGTTGGGCCTCGCTAAATTGGGGAGGCCCATCCAGATTGGAATTAACTCTAGCCAATTGGGAGGAGGGCGATGTTTCAACACCATCCCAATCTATTTGGGTAAATTCAGCCCGAGTAATTGCTGTGATTTCGTGGGCAAAACTCACTGGCTGATTGTTGAATTTGTCGTTTTCAGTATATTATAAAATTACAACTTGAGAAGTGCCAATTACGGGGTTTAAATGGGATGGGTGGGATTGGAACTGGTGTGAAGTTCTGAAATCTGAACCATTTGAATCCCCATTGGGAAGAGTAGATTGTCCCAATTTGGTGCTTAGTGAACCAGAATGTGCAGCTAATCCAACCTTACATCTGAGGGTTTGGGGGCCAGGTAGCTGGGTATCGCCCCTCATGGGGGAGCCAGAAACACGGCGTCAGCAATAATAGATGGGGCTGAATTAGCTGACACAATGGGGGAGGTGAATGCCTGGATGGGCTGAGTTGCATTCAACTGAGCAGACGCCATTAAAAAAGCGTGGGTGATGGCCTCCTTGGTTGGAGGGGGCCCAGCGGGTTGGTGGGAGGTAGCGCATGCAGAGCTGTTGAGCGTGCAGGTTGCAGAAGTGCAATCAGGTGAACTGGCGCTAGTTGAAGTAGCTCCAGGTTGGGGGGTGGTGCCTGCTTTCACAACCGCTGCTTGAGAGTGGGTGATTCTGGTTGACCTTGAGGTGGGTAACCGGGGGTTGCTTCGTTTGGGGGTGGTGCTAGCTCGTTTGGCTGAGCCCACGGGTTCTTTTGCGGGGTTTCCCGCCATATTTGCTACTAGTTTTCGTAAATCTCTTTAGTGGAGCTAAATTTCAAGGCTGAGTTGATTTTCGAAAAGTGATGCTTAGCAGATGGGGTTAAACCTTATCTTTGCTGCGATTGAAACACATCTGACTTAAATGAACAACCTGCCGCAGAATCCCTGATTGGTGAATGAGTTTAGATCTTGGCTTGGAATGCTTGGAGATTTACTAAGTAAAACTCCCTGATCTTTGATATATCCTTCTCTAAATGAATAAAATTTACTCTATTTTCGCCATATAAGTTAAATTGGCCTACCTCTACTTATTTAAGGATGAACAAATAGTTAGGATTTACCACTCAAGAAATTTATCCTGAGTGAAGACTTTTCAGCCAAGGAAAGTAAATATTTATAATCCAAGTACCAATAAACTTTGGGTTTTCTGGCCTAAAAAATAAAGGGACAAGTGGTCTAAACCCTTAGCTCTGACAGGTACCCTCTAACCCACAATTTTGGACCTGGCTCCCAGTAGACACAATTTTGGTGGTTCAGTTTGCTGTTATAAAAACCCACCTTCCCACCGCGGTACTCCATCAGGATCTGATAGATGGTTTGGCAGCCTACAGCCTCAACCCATCTTACAATTTGTTGTCCCAAATGGGGTCACACACCTCACTGAGACTCTGGCGTTTGCCACAATCAGCCCTGAATTTAGTAAAATTGCCTTGGCAATTCCTCCTCATGCTTTCATTCCTTCTGTCCCTGACCATCTATTCCAGCCTGCGTTGAGGTCAGGTGGATGATTTGCCCATCCTTTTTAAGTTAGGCCACTAAAAATGTAAATTTATCTCCCTAACTGCTTCTGCTATCTCTGATATTTCATCTGTCAGCCTCCAATACGCTGCCCACCCTGCGCCTGTTTCAGTATGGGGTACTATTCTAACTCCCACTCTCCCAAAGCCAGATGCTGTAGCTGCACCCGCAGCTAATAATCATCCTCATCCTCACCATAGTGCCACAAATGCACCTCCAATTAAACCTCAGCTTGCACCTCGGTTTTCTCTTATGCTTCCCCAATAAACTAGCCAAACCTAAGTCATATAACAATTCCTCAATTCAGTTTAATTAAAACCCTTGGGACCTATTGGCAGAGATTGATGAATCCAAAAATTCCATTGAAGACTACACTATCCAAATATTGTTAGACTGTATATGCTGACCATGACAATAAGTTACCCTCTCACTTATATGCCTACAGCAAAATTCCATAATGTTTATGGTGACCACCAGATGGCTGTTGTAGTAGTGGCTAAGCCAGATTGGCATCCCCTCTGCAAAGCTGATGCCAAATCAGTGGCTATTCACAAAAGAGAAATTCCTCCTCACATTGTCCCTCCCACCCTTGGCATGCCCCATAGAATGAGGTGATCAAGTTCACAAAGCTGCCAATGACGCCATCTAGAACCTGGAAGTGGTAGCACGGAACCCCAAAAGCCAAAATTACCTGCACCAATATAATCACATTTGTAAACCACATTCTTTCCACATTAAAGCTGAAACAGCTTTGGTCAATTTTGTCATCTCTCTTTTTTATGCCAGCTGTTTTCCTGACACACCAATCATCAAAGATTTAAATCTGCATCCTGCAAACGTTCCAACGTCTTTGCTCTGCACCATAGCCCATACTCTTCTTTGGGGTGAAGATGCTGATGAGTATGAGTCCCCTGATCCCCCTCCCCTTCCCCCATGGTGGTATAAGCAGTTCTAAGCTGTCCCATCTGGTTGGTTGAGTTCATGTTTTGTGTTTTCTGCTCATTTTAGGCTGTTTGATCCTTTTTATTTGGTGACGTTTTATTTTTTTTGTTTGCTTTTAAGCTTCATTAATGTCTATCCTCTGATCAGCGTACCTCAAATAAGATTCTAAATCTAAAATTTAAAATTAGTTAATTATTAATAAGTTTATAGATCAAAGTAGCATATAAAATTTCATCACAAAATCAAAAAATCGAGGTGGGTCAACTTTGGGACAAATATACTACACTGAGAATTTTTTTAGCCAGTACAGGTTTTGAACTTGAAACCTGAACTAGGGTGGAAGCAGTTTTACCTGCCTGGCTAACCACCCTTTTCATCACAAAATCAAACTTCAATTTAATTTAAGCTATATTATGATAGTTAATTTTTAAATAATCTGCATTTTCTTAAAAGATCTAGTGATTAGAAAATGTTGAGTTTAATATATATATCCTTTATGTAAGGTTTCATTGATAGCTTACCACTATTAATACAAGTTACTTATTTGTAATTCACTACAAAAAATCTTAGCAATAGAGGTGACTAACCCAAGAGGGAATCAGCCACAGTTTTTATTTATGTGTACTAAATAAACTGAGATAAGTTCCCAACATGGACCACAGTGGATAGCCTAAGCAGACATATTGTATGGGGATGTAGGGTTAGGGTCTTTTTCCAGCGCAGTTCTTAGAGAGCATATTAGAGCAGACAGAATGGGAGCCAGGTAATAATTGTAATGGGGCAGAAGGTGGAAAAATGTCTAATTTAACTCATTAAGGATACACATGGTGTGCAGAGTCTTGATGTATTGCGCCAGATGATTTTTTAAAATCACTGAGATGTTCTGTTACAAAAGTAAAACTAAGTCTCTGGCATGTTTGAGTATAGTGGGGGTCAAACAGTGATGCCTTGGCCACGTTGATAAACAAACAACCCACAGCAAACATAAGCTCTTTTGTTTTATCCTGGGACTTTTCAGAGAAGTTGCATGCAAATCTAGGACAGGAGATACCTTTAATGTATTTTTCCTGGCTACAGAGGGCTTGGTGCAGGAGGGTGTTGGTTTGGAGTAGCTGCTTTGATGGCAAGCTGATGGTGGTACTTGTATGCAGGTAATTTTTTATGGTAGAAGAAATGGTGCTGGGGAGTGAGATATTGATGCAGATTGAAAAACTTGGGTCAATCAAAAACAGATTTAATAGTATAAGGTTGTTCAGCATCATCCACTAATGTAAAAGATTTGAACAGTTTAAAGATGGCAAGCAGGAGCTACAGTGGGAGATGATTGGATGGGGGCAGGAGCAGTTGGCCTGCAAATAATCAACCAAGTTAATTTGACTGGAGCCTGAGTTGCATTTTTCTCTGGAACTGTTTTAGAAGTTCAATTTTCATCAGTTGGCGCAGGAGGAGCTTCACCAACAGCATTAAATTGAAGAAGGAGGGAGGACTGATTTCCATTTAAAAATGCTACCAGGGGAATGATGGGGCCTACACTTGAGTGAAGAGGGGCAGAGGCCGCTTAGTGGTGAGGGCTGAACACTTACACTTTAAGTGGTCTAAATTGAAGCATAGGTGACAGATGGTTTGGATGTTTTCCATATGGGCCCATTTGGATTGTTGAGGGAGTGGATCACAGTATGGGGCAATGAAAGGTGAGTATCTGGTGGAAGGTGTAAATTGTGCAAAGGAGCAAGGCCCTGTGAGGTAGATGGCCCTATATGAATTTATAAACTGGAGAATGGGATCAGTGCCATAAGTGGTCAAAACTTCCATAAGCTCATGGCAGAGCTGCTCCAGAGAGAGATGGTTGGGCAACCTTGCAAACTGAACCACTAGAGTGACTGTTACTGGCAGTGAGTATGAGTGGTGAGGAGGAGGTATTTCTATAAACAGGTGGCTTTGTCACCACAACTACGGCATAAGATTTATAAAAAAAATCCTAGCTCAAAATACTCCTTCAGAGATATAAAAACAATAACCCATCAGGTTTAAACACTGCCTGAGCCATCTTAATGATAGCTGCACTTGCTTAAGGGAAGAGGTTCCTTTACTTGGCTAAAAGCCAAAGCACATAATCTTTTAAACGCACCAGGAGGCTTTGAAGCATCACCTGGGAGCTCATAAGATGGTGGGCTAGGTCCTGAATGGGGACAAAGCAACTAGTGTTGCTGGTGTAACTAGTGGAGCCAGCCAAAATGCACTTCAGCAGAAGCTGAAAAATGCAAAGAGGTGGCACATTAGCACCACTTGTGGGGATAGTGGGCATCATACTTGTTAAAGTTTGAACCTCAAAATGGCACAACAGCAATTGTAGTTAAAAATCATTAAAAAAAAACTTTGAACTTGATCAATAAAGTGACTGAAGTAAAAGAGAGATATCTAATCTTACTATATGACAAAACAATCTAAGATTTAAGTTATCATTACTTATAGGTAATGTTATAAGGGAGGATACCCAAGTGGTAGAGTAGGGACCTCTACCACTGCCTCCCCGAGTTCAATTCTGGTACTGAAACTTTGGGTAGGGGATGATTATGACTGTGTTGGCTTTGCGCACCAATGCCCCAAACTGAGATAGCGAATAGCAAAGGTGGTCCATGGAGTTTCTTGCCTATCATACACCGCTCATGGAGGTTTTCTGGAATTTATCCTCCTTTCCCATTCATTCAATTTCCCTTAATCTGTGCGGTATCGTCCCCAGGTTGGCCCACCTCAAATAAAATATAGGAGATGTTATAATCTAGTTTTATATTATTATTAATTATATTATATTCTGTTAAACTATTTTTAAATAGTAGATAGTATTAGAGACATATGTTATCTATAGACAGCATATATTTTTTATTTAAAATTGACTTGATATACTTAAAAAGAAATTAGAGATAGTAATATTGTCAAACTTAATCCTAATGACTAAATTAATTGCAATAATTTATATCTTTGTAACAGTTAAACTTTACTTTTTAGCACCTTCAATAGTTATTAAAAAAGTGTTTGGTATTATGCATATTATCTTGGACAATGGGTCTCCAAGATCTGGTACCTTTACAATGTAAAAAGTGCAGATATTAACATATTTGCACGTAGTAAGAAGAGATATGGAGGCTGTCTAGACTATCTAATACCTATAGGAGATAATTTAATCAAAAGATAAAGTGTTAGAGTTTTTTATCCCCATATCATCAAGTTTTATTAAATCATAATGAGATATCTGTTTTATCTGCTAGATATTAATGTATAATATGGATATCTATAGTGGTTGTGGGTCTATTGATAATTGAAAACTATTGTTAATTTATTTCCTTTTATTTAATATCCTTTTTCTCGATTTGATTCAGCCAGTTTACTAATGTTGTGTTGTGGAGTATCCTCAACAACGTTGGAAAGATTTTAATTAATGGTTAACTATTGATTATTAATTTATTTTGCAAAGATTGATCAAGGTTTGTTGGCAGTTAATAAGGGTTTACTGGAAGTTGCTGAGCATTGACAACGCTTTTAATGGCAGCAACTTAAGGGTTAGCTAAAAGGCAATGTGGCCTGCTATTAATGGGTAAATGGTCCCTTTACCTAATCAGGTTGCTAGCTTTATAAATTTAATCTTCTGGGATTGGATAAAGGCGTCAGGACGCGTTTTCTCTAAATCTAACTCAGGATGGATCATAAACTATTTGGTTGCCAGTACTAACTAGGTGGATGGATGAGCAGATGTATCATTCACGTTAGTGTGATTCATGAAGGGTCAAATTCAACTATAATGGATGACATTTTCATTAAGCGCCAATGGAAGAGTTGGGCGCCAAAATCCCCTCCATAGATCCATTAGTTTTATTAAATAAAACAGACATTACAGTAATAACTTAGATATCAATATAATTGTTTTATTGTTCTCCTAATAAAGAGTTTGGGAAATAGTTTCCCTTATCTAGTTTTTATTGTTCTCAAGATCTCTTGTGTTAAAAGTGGAAGGGAGAGGTTCTCTCGTTGTCCAGAAGTTGCCAACTCTTGGGATTAAAGTTAAAGGAATAGTTTTCCTTGTCTGGATTTTTTTCCATGTACCTTCAAGTAGGTTGAAGGAAGGTTGCCAGCGCATGTCTATAGGAGAACCTCTGAGCAGAAACATTGGTTGTGAAGAACTCAGCTGGATAATAGTCTTCATACTAATATCACTGATATATAAATATTATCTATGTAATTAACAACCTATTCAACGCACACCTCAAAACTGTGCAGCAAATATAAAAAATTACCGTTTGTATATATATTTATTAAGCTGAGGTAGATAATAAAATTATGCAGCAAAATATTTAGTATACTCCACGTCATATCATTTCTACAATTTTTAGGGTACTTAGATTCAAACAAAAATTTCATCTTTTAAGATAGGTTAACCCAGGGACAATTATATCAACCAATTATATTGGATACCAGGCAGAAGTAGTCAAAATAAAGCTCATATATGCACAACTCCATTGACTAATAGTTTTTCTCCCCTACATCAGATAAACTCATCTAACACGATGAGGGTTCAAGTTCAATTCTGCCCTCCGCAAAAAGTTTGGGGTTAAAGCCATTGTCTCCTATTAGTAGAGAAGTAATTTTCAGTACCAAAGACCTTACCAGGTTGGAGTAAACCCAATAAAAATACCAACAATGCACAAACCTTATTGACTGAGTTTTCATGTCTACAGTTTTAAGTTGATTGTCTTTATTTTATTATTTCAGTAGTGTCTGTCCCCTGGTCAGCATACCTCAAATAGATATACTAGGTAAACTTCAAGTTATAGAACTTCCATCTGGCGTCATAGGGTTTTGGTATTCTACATAATTTCCTGGCTGATAGGAGTCCCTAACCTGGTACGCCGGCAACAAAGGCATAAATCAATCTCGCACCCCATAGTGATAGGCAGATACTACAACCAACCAGCTTGGTCATCCACCACTCCCAAACACTAATTTAAGTATTATAGTCCATATTTTTTACAGAGGTAAGCATAACTCATAAAGTTTATCTTTATTCATTGATTCTTATAAGTTTTGAAGGCAAAAGAAAAAGAGACTAAAATACTTAGTTTACAGCTACAAACACTAGATTTAAACAAAAACGTAAATTGTTAATCACCATATTAACTTTTTAAACTATTGTGTATTCAAAACCACTAGGCCAAAAAATAGAAAATTATTTTTTAAAGTATTTCATATTAAAATAATAGTCAATGCCAACTTAGTATAAAATCCAACCTATATATAAAAGTCGGTAGTATATCTATGCTAGTCTTCGTCATTAGCTCGAAAACGATTTATCTCAGACGAGTATTTTAGGCTATTTGTATCGTTGTTAATTTTATCAATCTTTCCCTGGAGAGCTGCGAGTTCAAGTGCTAGCTGTCTAACGGTTTCATCCATCACAAGTCGGTCACGAATTACCCGAGAGATATCAATCCAGGGAGCCTGAGGGCATAGATCCTTCCAAATATCCAAATTCATCTCCAGGTGACTCTGAATGGTATCCATGCTGGCCTTCAGTAGATTATTCTGGTCTTGAAGTTGGAGGTTAGCGTTCTTAAGCTTTTCCATTTGCTGGGAGAGCTCCAGGTTTATATTTTCATTATCTTCCAAGAACTGGGCCAAGTCATAGCTCTCAGCCAGTGTGTGAGCCTCTCGATCCCGACGGCGGGCTCGGGACTTGGCAGAAGCCTTGGCGTTCTTACTGCGCTGCTGGGCTAAGTTATCTTGGATATCCTGGTTTGATGAAGATGAAGAAAAGTTCTTTTCCTGGGAATCCATTGCATATCTAAACAAAGGGTAAAATACTTTAAAAAGAAAGGTAAATTATGAGTAAATTCAACAGTGACAATAAAAAATACTGTAGAATTAACCACATCAATAAAATTTAGCTTACTTAATAAACTTTATAATCTCCTTTGACTAGAAATTTATCCAGGTTTAAATAATATGGAACAGACAGACTTACTTTAAGTTAAAATAATCCGACACCAATAATTGTTAGTAAAATTAAAATAACCCTTAATGTATAAAGAACAGTTACCCAATAAGTGTACCAGCACTCAAAAAGTATGTTTTTGCAAAAAAGTTGGAAATAAGCTAAGCTCTGTGAGGTTAAAGCGTAGATACGATTAAGTAAAAATTGATTTAGAGAGAAGACTTTCAAAAAAAGGTTAAATTTAACAAAGAACCAAACAAAAGCTCAACTGCCCTAAAAGAGAATGTTGCGGTGCTAGGATTAGCAAAAAAAACTGTTCAAGGTGGGTCGACCTTGGGACAAATATACTAACTAAAGCTTTCTGTTTTAACCAGTGCAGAATGCGAACCCACACCCAAGTGGTAGCAGGAATTACCCAGCTAAACTAACCACATTTTTTAGTACTAGATGGTCCCAACTAACCACATTTTTAATTGGCAAAAACACTATAAAAGAGTTTAAAACTTGAAACGGTTAGAAGCCAAGTTTCTGTAAAGCCATGACGTAGTTGTTATACAACTGTTGCCTACTAAATATACAAAATAAAAGGCTGCAAATAGTTAAACAAACCAATACCTCACTTTAAAAGAATAGTGATTGAAGGAAGCATTTACCAAATAACTTAAATTTAAATCGCAACAGTCGGAGCAACAAAAATAATATTATAGCATAATTTCATCAACATTTGTGTAATCTTCAGGTGATAAAAGAAAGAATCATCGTGTTTTTCAAGCATTTAATCTTCCAATCAACCTATAAGTAATGTATAAATAACCTTACTTAATACAGAAAGTTTCTACTCAGTATATATTTTGCTTTTAGTAAACAGCCACAACTCTCCATTTAAAACAGTTTATTTTAGTTAAAAACAGACAGCCCCTCTAAGAAAAAAAACTAGCTTAGAGATTATTCAATTAAAAGCAGTCTTATATTTAGAGGGTACAAAAATGAAAGAAACTAAGGGTAAAGAAAATCAACGAATAAAAAAATGTTAAAAGTATGAAATTAAAGTTCAGAAAGCAAACTCCAGCGAAAGGTAAAAGCTTTCTAATGTCAGTTAGAATAAAGTAAAAAAGCATGTAAAAATTCAAACTGTCTAGTGTTGTACAGCTAGCAAACAGAACAAATAAATTTATGATTAAGAAGATTCTTTCACAAATATAGGATTTCACATAATTTTTCCCGTTTTTCACATTTTTTCTTGTTTCTGGATTTTAAAATTTTCCTGTTCTGGTTTTTCCATTTCTGGGTTGAAAAATTTAAAAATATAAACATATTTTAAACAAGATTTTTTTGAAAAACGAAAAAAAACTGTGAAAAAGGCAAAAAAGTGTGTGAAATCCTATAAGCAAAAATTGAGATGTAGATATGAAAAGAGCACAGCGAATATAAGCACATTAGCGCATCGGCTCAAGTTGCACGCTCGTAAAAACAATATAAAAAAGTATTTTGAAAGGGAAAAAAGTGTGCAGCGAAGTAAAACATAAAATTAATATACCTTCAAGATCAAAAAAATCAAAGAGCTTTGCAATAAGAAACAAGAGTATTAAAGAATGGTTAGCCTAGTGCTAAAACTGGCCACTAATAGCTGGATATGCATGGATTCGAATTTTGCGCATGGCTAGTTCGTCAAGGGGATCTCCTACCCTCTCTGTCAGGGTTAAGATCCTGAACATCCCATAGTCTACCTGAACTAAGTATCACAGGTTTGAAATTATAAATTGAACAAAATCTATAAATTTGGACCTCAAGGTCAGATGTCAGATTATCCAACTGATTAGTATATAATTTTTAAGGTTTTTTTTTAGTACTAGTATAATTTTTAAGGTTTTTGCATTCTGATTGATGCTTGCAGATCAATCAATATATCAGGTTGTTAAAACGTTTTATTCTACCCGCTGTAGTGTGTTTGCGTTGGAATCTTGCAATTGATTTTAACTACTTTCCAGACTAGCTAAAGCTTTGAAATTTGGCACGCTTATGTATCTCCAATGACAATATAATAATCCATTAAAAACCTAATTATTTTCATAGTAGAATAAAAAGTTTTATATGTAACAAGTAGAAATCCTATATGTTTTCAATGGTAATCAGTATATTATTACACCTGAGCAGTTTTATATTCGCTTGCTTCAAAAGTTTCAAGTTTTGCCAAGCGGTTGGCAGTTTTAGGTTGATTAATAAGCTTAATGTTTTTAGTAAGCAGTTAGTGATAAGTTGATTTGATAAGTTGATAGGTTTTGGTAAGTAGTTGGTGGTTTTTGGTTATTTTTACGCTGTTTAGTTAAACCAAAAAGTTACTGATTGTATGATTTGGGATGTTTATTTTTAACCCTTTGTGGTTGGAGCCGCTTGATGAGTGAGCACCGCTGTGGAGGAGAGGTATTGGAGCACACAGTAAAGAAAATATACACTGAATTGGGCAGCTATATGCCAACATGCATCTGCAATGGTAAAAAGGCATGGCCAGCTATTTATTGTGATGGGCAGGTTCACGCCAATATGCAACGAACAAATTGGGCAGTAAGAGCCAAGTTACTGACCATACTAGGTACAGGCTGGCAGAGGCCTATCCCCAAACCTGACTGCCATGTATTGATGTTACCATGTATTCTTGGACCACTGTTCCCACAACACTGCATATCAGTAGCAGGGTCTGAGACCAGGAAAGGGATGAGAATGACACCAATGCCACACCGAGCTCACTGGCGGAGCTCATGACTTGGATCCAATCTGACTTATTTACTAAAATAAATTAAATAAATTTTGAGCTTAGCAAAATCCTTTATTCTTTAATTCCTCATAGAAGACACAATTGCCCTTCAGGGCTGCAGCGTCTTCCCTTAAATAATCTGTTAAAAATATCAAATAAGCCTTCCATTTTGTTAAACTCCTCCAAACCCCAACCACCACATCATTAGCAAAGAATCGCTATCCTACTGGATCACCATCCACACCCCATGTAAGCCCATCATCATTTTGTGGAGGTGATTCAGATTAAGGATGGCAATTTTGCCCAGCTCCAAACTTACTAAATTTGATGCCCATTGAACCAGGGCCACATTCAGATCAACTTCTACCTGATCTGAGTCAATGCACACATCAGGTGCCTCCTGATCTGTTATATCACCCCCCTGTGAAGACCAGAATTCTCAGACCTTCTCTGGGCACTGCACACAGTCCTCCATCATCTGCCATGCTGACTCCTCTACCAGATAGCCCTTCCACTTCACCAACAACTACTGTCAGCCTCTCACCTACTTGGCATCCAGTATCCGTTCCATCTCATATTCTGGGATCTCCCCTTCTCTAGGATTCAGCGGACTGGGGCGCTCAGGCCCCTCACCCCCAAAAGCCTGCAGCTGGGAAGCATTAATCACTGGGTGGGCTCTGGAACCAGCTGGTAAACTCAACTCAAAGTCAACTAGATTAATAGCTCTGATGATCCAGTATGGGCCCAAAAATCTTGGACCCAGCTTACAACTCTTTACAGGAATGGTATAGTTCTTGACTGATACCAGAACCCAGTCCCCAGGTTCAAATGACAGATTTGGCACCCTTCACTGATTGGCCTGCCACTTCTGCTGAGATACTGCCTGCTCCAAGTTCCCCCATATCATCTTCCTGATTTCTGACAAGGTACAAATCATTTCATCTGCCCCCTGACATACGCCACCCGTAGATCCCCCATTTGACTTTGGGTTGAGTCCATGGTTCACAAAAAATGGCGACATTCCTGATGAGGATTGAGAGTGGTTATTGTACATGAACTGGGCCATCTGGACCCATGATACCCAGTCATCCAGTCGATTGGACACATAACACCGCAGATACTGTTCAAGTATATAGTTCACCCTCTCCATTTGACCATCAGATTGTGGATGGTACACCGAGGACTGACCCAGTCTGATTTTCAAACTTCCCAGTAGACTTGACCAGAATTTTGAGATGAATTGTGGGCCACAATCCAAAATAATCTCCTCAGGTAAGCCATGATGAAAACACCTTGTTGCAATTCCAATATGACTGGATGATAAGCCCTAAGTCAAAATAGCAGAATGAATGGAATCCGCTGGAATCAAACTGGTAATGGTAATTTAAGCGCTTCAAAATGAGGCATTCAGCGAATCAAGAGGATTTATGCTGAGATTTGATACAAATGAGAGTAAGTTGAAAAGGGAAGCAGAATATAAGAGTACCAAGTTAAGGACGTATTCAGCTGGGGAACCAAGGTATAAAGAGTCTGATGAAAAAAAGGTTTAGAGGTTTTTATGAGAAAAGAGGGAGCGCAGATAAATCTGCGATTATATTATAATAATGGTTGAAATAAGGGGCAATAGCTCCATACATATTTTATTAAGTTTATTATAAAGTCAGCAATCCTCATATTGTCCAATTTGGTTGCTCAGTGGCTCATACCCTGTACAAATCCAACTTGGTGGAATTGAGCCCAAACGCCGAGAAGTTACACACCTCATCAATGAAAACCCTTGCTGCATCCTTCACCAAAAAACTTCCAGTGCATGGGAAGAATTCAGCGTATTTTGTAAGTCTATCCACAACCACCATAATCATGTTCTTCCCCTGAACCTTTGGGAATACCATAATGAAATTGACACTGATTGAACTCCAAGGGGTCTGCAGTATTGGCAATGGATTTAACTTAACCAATGACAATTTTCTCGATGGCTTTGACTTCACACATACCAAACACTCCCACACATACTTCTGGACATCCTTATGAAGGCCCAGCCATGAATACTCCCGCTGTACCAACTCCATTGTCTTCCCCACTCCTCGGTGACCTGCCAGCGGATGGTCATGGGAAGCCCAGATTACCTTCCATTGCAATGATGGGTTGGGTACCCAAACACGCGACTTGTGGTATAACACCCCAAACCTCTTCATAAAATCCGCGTGGTATCGGTGCAGCTGACCCTCCGTCATTTCAGATTTCAGCCTTCATGCAAACTCTGCACTCTTCTGTTTCCAGCGAACTTCCTCCCCCAACTCACTCCCCCATCTTTGACCATTGCAAACTGATCTAGATGGATCATCATTGCAGTGTTGAACTCCTCCAATTCCCCCTTCTCATACACAAAAGCTCCATCTCAGCTCAACCAATCCACCAGGAGATCTAAAGCTCCAGGCCGGTACTCCACCCAGAAATCATAGCAGACCAGCTCCACATGCCATCTGGCTTGTCGCTGGTTCATCTTTTGGGGTTGGTGATAGTACTCTAAGGCTCTGTGGTCCATTCAAATCACAAAAGGATGACAGGCATAGACCAGGTGATGTTGCCATTCACACAAGGCTGCCATCACCACCAGCAGTTCTTTATCATATATCAGGTAATTTGTTTCCGCAAGGAGCAGCTCACAGCTGTAGTAGCACATGGGATGCTCCAACCCATCCTCCCCTCCTAAAGCAATACTGCCCCCACAGCATAAATTGAGGCATATGTCTTGACCACAAAAGGTTTCCTTGGATCCGTATGGGCCAGCACTGGGGCTTAAGTAACTTACCTTATAGTAATTCAAATGCCCACTGTTGAATCTCGGCGATTTGATATGTACCCGCTAAAGGGTTTTTTACACAGGGTTTCCCCATTGAACAATTAGAATGGTCGATATGATGATTGTCAGTTCCTTAATACACTTGTAAACACTTAATAGTTATATTAAACATGGGAGTAATTCCCCAATCATGTCTTTATTAAAAATATATCTTCAGCGGATCATTCCTTTGTCTGCTCCTTTTTCTATTTCTTCCTTTCTTCACTTAACTCAAGACTACTTCTCCAGTCCCCTCAGTTCATTGATATCTCAGCGGCCTCCGTTGGTACTGACTCTTCCACTTAGTTTATTCATGTCACCATCTTTTTCATTGGTTTCAGCTTTTTTATTCTTTAATTATTTATCACCTTGATTCAAGACGATCCAAAACCATTTTGTCAAATGTTGACATCATCTTATTACCCTATTTGACCAATTTCCTAACAATCCCAATATCACCTCATTTCAAAGTGCTTAGATTACCATTACCTGTTTGATTCCAATGGATTACATTCATTTCGCGATATCAACTTAGGGCTTATCATCCAGTCATATTGGAATCGCAACATTACCCCCTCCTTGACTGGGCAATGAGGTTCTTATTGCTTGTAAGGACGGAAAAACTCTGCATGCACTCGGTTAATGATCTGACCAATTGTAGGATCCTTGATAGTGTACGCGTTGACTCCAGTCTTCTCTATGACTTCAAATGGACCAATCCATATACTGGCAAGTTTGTGCTTCCAGCCAAACCCATGCTGATCATGGAATAACACCATATCCCCATCTTTGAACTGCATTAGGATACTCCGCCATACTTGGTCCATAGCCTGGGTTTTGATTTTCTTGGTGAGGCTGAACGAGTACGCTTCAGTTTGTAACTAATCAGCGTGTTTGTAAGGGTGGTTAAATATCACTGCAGATCCACTCCGCTGGTGTCCTCTATACAGGCATATAGCAGCGCAGGCAGAGCAGGGTGCCACCCATAAAGTAATTGAAAGGGGCTTTTTCCCATGGCCAAATGGTAGCTAATATTGTAGGCAAATACCGCGGTAGACAGAAGAGTACTCCAATAGGAGGGTTTATCCATAACCAGTTTCAAGAGTATATTCACCAGAGTCCCATTCACTCGCTCAACCATTCCGTTGGACTCAGAGTGATACGAGGTTGTTAGGACCCCAAAGATGGCTATTAATTTGTTAAGCTTGGGTAAAATGTGGGAGGTGAAGTTAGTTCCATTGTCAGCAAGGATAAACTGTGGGCAGCCATGACTCTGTATGATGCATTTTATTATGAAATTAGCCACAGTAACTTCCCCCAGATACCAAATGGCTCGCGCCTCAAGTCACCTGGTCAAGTGGTCTATTGCCACAAGGATATACTTAGACTGATTAGCTCTGGTTGGCAGTGGGCCCACAACATCAATAGAGATGGTGTGCCAAGCAAAGTGAGGCTTTACCAACTGTTATGAAGTCTTCTGGTGGAATGGCTTCTCCACCTGGCACTGGTGGCAGCATGACAGGGCCTCAAGCATGTCATATTTCATGCTTTCCCAATAATACCTCAATCTTAGTAATTCAAGCCTTTTTTGGACTCAGCCATGGCCAACTGCTCAATGTGCACTCATATTAATATTTGAGCGGTTAGAAGGCCTTGGTATATTCATGGTAATGTCCCTTATATGCTTATACAATTCCCCATTTCTTAGGAACGTGTTGGTCCTGAGTTCATCTAGTAACTTGATTACTTGAGGCGGTTCATCTTCATATTTTCCGCTGAGCATTTTGTCAAACATTATATTGCTTAAATCTACTGTAACTGCAATCGCCGGTAATCTTGATAAACAATCAGCGTTCTGGTGTTTGGCTCCTGGTTGATGTAAAATCTCAAAGTCGTAAGCTTTCAGCTTAAGAGCCCATCGTGCTAGCTGCCCTTCAGGCTCCTTCAAATTCTGCAACCAACGTAATGACATGTGATTGGTTATGACTTTTAAAATTTACCCCATGCAGATAGACTATGAATTGTTTATATGCGTAAATTACTGCTAAGCACTCTTGCTTGGTCACAGTATAGTTACGCTCATGACAGTTTAAACTATGACTACAGAATGCAACAGGATGTTCTTCTCCCTCATCATCTTTCTGAGAAAGTACTGCCCCAACAGCAGAAAGGGATGCATCCATCTGAACGATAAACTTCAGTCAAAGTTTGGATATTGCAACACTGGTGCGCTGCTCAACGCCATATGGAGTGCATTTAAAATGAACTGATGACATTCTGTCCACTCGAACACAGCATCCTTTTTTAACAGCTCAAATAGCGGGCCACCAATACAGCTAAAATTAGGGATAAAGCATTAATAGTAACTGACCATCCCCAGAAATACCTGTATGTTGCACTTACTATTAGGTGTAGTCATTTTTCTGATGGCCTCCACCTTAGCTGGTTGTGGCTGCAGCCCAGTTGAGTCTACCACAAAACTCAGGTATTCTAGCTGGTCTTTAAATAAGTTACACTTTTGAGGTTTAATTTAATGTTTGCCTCAGCCAGCTGGCGGAATAATGCTTCAAGGTGGTTGAGGTGCTCAAAAAAGGTCTGAGAGAAAATATTAATATCATCAAGGTATACTAGGACGTATGAAGGTTTCAGGTCGCCAAGAATAGTGTTCATGGCTCGCTGAAAAGTAGCAGGAGCATTACACAGTCCTTGAGGCATCCATGTTGGTTGAAAAAGGCCTTTAGAGGTGATCACAGCGCATTTTTCCTGTTCCGCCAAGGGTAACTCGATTTGCCATTAGCCCGGTATTAAGTTCATCGCAGAAAAGTAGCGGGCACCCCCTAATTGGTCCAGAGCATCATCAATTCTTGGCAAGGAGTAAAAATCCTTTTTTGTAAGACTGTTAAGCTTTTAATAGTCTAATACTACCTGGTTGGTGCCATCCTTCTTTTTTACAATTAGAACAGGCGAAGCCCATGGGCTCTTAGATGGCTCAAGCATCCCCTGTTGTAATAGCTTATCAATTTCTTCAGTAACCACGTCTTCCGCTGCCTGAGAGTGGCGGATCAGCTGAGACCTTATCGGAGGATGATCACCAGTGTCCAATCAATGGACCACCCCCAAGAATACCCTAAATTGTGATCGTCAACAGCGAAAATCCCCTTGTATTTCTAAAATAAAGCCATTGCTTGATCTTTTTTGTTCATCTGTTAATCCCGTTAAATTACTCCACAGTACCACCATTAATACATTGACCAATGTTCTGAGCAGTAATCCAAATTCATCTAATGATCTGAAATCATGAACCTGATGGACCTTGTCTATAGGAATCAGATGTAGATACGCTATAGTTTGGTGACGGCGGATTTGCATTGGTTTGCTCTGCAGGTTTGCTAACAAAACCTTTATCTCCCCATGTCCTGGGAGTATGATTCCTGGAGCCACGTGCATCTCAAACCGTGTTTGATGATAGATCCCAATGACTTCCCCATATAACCACTTGGCACTTCTACCTCTAACTCAGTATTCACTAAGACTTGATGGCCGGAAGGGATAGATATGGGCACTACTGCTTGAAGAGGTATCCCTTGATATTCATAGATCTGCTGAGAAAGGCCAAGTTTTGCACTTCAGTCGATGGTAGTGAACAGGCCATACCCCATCACTATAGGTGAGGTTGATATGGCTTGTATGCACCAGATCCTTTGGTACTCCCTTAGTATAAAGTAAATTGGGATCCGCTGACCCGCAATGGCTAGGGTCTCTTCCATAATGTCAACTATAGCCCCATAATGTCGCATAATATGCAGTTCAGATCAATAAATCATATTGGCTGTTTGGCAATACCACTGCTGGAGCCACCACAACAATAGATCTGAACTGCAAGGGAAGAGCGCTATATGCTCCCTCAGAAGTGGTGGTTTCAGCTCCAGCAGTCCCATACACCACTCGGTGGTCTATGCCAAGCTTTTAAGGACAACTTTACCACCAATTTAGTGGAAACAAAGTTAACAGGTGCGCCTGTATCAATGATAGCCCGTACTCAAGTTCTAGCTACCACAATGTCACAGTAAGTGCATTCAGAGTAAGATGCATCCTGGTTATACACCTTGTGTACACTTAAGTAGTCAGGTTTTCCCAGGAAACTCATAATACCCGCACCAATTTTAGGGTATCTGTTTACAATAGTGTCCACTGGGAGGGCGATGTCTATTCCCCTTAATGACATGGCATCTGCGACCGGTTCTAGCTGATCTAACAGATTTTGGTCAAACATTTGACAAGCATAAAGCTTCGGTTGATCCAAAGAGTTTTTGTCTGCTGTTTCTTCAACGTGCGCTGGGGTCAGCACATTTACTTTCCCAACTGGCTGTTGGTAGAGGAATGTATCATCATACTGAGAAGCTTAGCTATATTTAACACAGTAGACTCAGGTGGGACATGTAAGTTCGAGGTAGCGGAAGTAGAGAGTCCCTTCTCTACTCCGCTCAGGATTTTCCCTGATAGCCCTGCTCTCGTTTCAAGGAAGGGATCCATCAGTTGAGACACCATCGTCCCATATGTCCATTATGACCACAATTAAAACAACTTACTTTGTAAGACCTATGGCCGTGTTTAGAATAAGTTGGTACAAATGGTCGATGATTTTGAAAGGGACGTTGTAACCAGACCCCCAACAGTTTAATGACCGCCCCCTGTCAGCGTAGCTAGGCCCAGATTGGTAACTGGGTCGATGTTAATTAGCAATCAAGGAATGCCCATTGGATGGAGAAGAGTATCATGACGGGATTCTTTCTGCCCAGTTATCTCTTCTCACATGATTAGGGTGGACAACTGTGACAGCGCGGATCTGCTCGTATTGGGTGGAGTAAAATTTTCAAATAATTGATGTACAAACTGAACAAGTATAAGGAGAGGTACGTCCAGCTCTAACAGCGGAGCTATAACATTGTAAAGCTCAGGGTATGGCTTCACCGCTGAGGCCATAGCTATACACACATCAACTTTGGATAGAATGCCTGCTCCGATCAGCACATGTGCTTCCATATTAAATAAGTCAGCAAATGTGGTGAGGGTCTTGTTTCACCGAAACCCGTTGCTCAAGAACTTGGCTTTTCACTGTGACATTTTCACAGTTCCATCAAACAATCGCGGCACCATCTCCTTAACTTCATGGTATGAAATGGAACTAACTGAGAGGTAACAAATGACTTGATCAGCACTTCCAACGTCCAAAGAGGAGAGTAACAGCTTTGAACTTTGTCAATCCAAAGTTTCCTCAGTCACAAACTCAAATCAACAAAAAAACCCATGAATATTTCCTTTGCAATTGAATGGCGGCAACTTGTCATTGTAAACCTTCCTGAAGCAACACATCCTGTTTTTCAAGCACAGTATCTATCACAAGTCTCAACTCCTCATAAGGCCCAGGGCCATAGTTTTGTGCAGATTTCATTTTGAAACAACTGGGATGTGACATAGCCGATGGTTGGTTTTCATAATTTTGTTATTGGTAAATGGGCCCCCTGTAGTGAGCAACACTGTTGAATCTCAGCGATTTGATATGTACCCGCTAAAAGGTTTTTTACACAGGGTTTCCACCATTGAACAATTAGAATGTTCAATATGTAGATCACCGGTTCCTTGATACACTTGTAAACACTTAATAGTTATATTAAACACTGGAGCAATTCCCCAATCACGTCTTTATAAAATTGTATCTTCAGCAGATCCTTCCTTTGTACACTCCTTTTTCTATTTATTCCTTTCTTCACTTAACTCAAGACTAATTCTCCAGTCACCTCGTTTCACTGATACCCCAGCGGACTTTATTAGTACTGACTCTTCTTCTTAGTTTATTCATGTCACCATCTTTTTCATTGGTTTCAGCTTATTATTTTTAATTATTTATCACCTTGATTTGAGGTGATCCAAAACCCTTTTGTCAAATGTCAACATCGCCTTATTGCCCTATTTGACCAATTTCCCAACAATCCCAATATCGCCTCATTTCAAAGCGCTTAGATTACCATTACCAGTTCAATTCCAACGGATTCCATTCATTTTGACATATTGACTTAGGGCTTGTTGTCCAGTCATATTGGAATCATGACACCGCTCTTCCTCCTTTCCCCATATGAATGGAATGTCCTGGGTCAAACACGTGAGTGGTAAGGCCATCTGGAAAAATTCTTCACAAATCAACGTAGGAAGTTCAAGGTGCCCAAAAAACTTCACATCCCCGTCTGATCCATGGGAGCCTTCCATGCCTAAACTGCTCGGAACTTATCTGGACACACCCCTCAATCCATTCCAGAATACCATGTTGCCAAGAAACATCACCGAACTCCAGTTGAACTTGCACTTGGAGGGCTTCAATTTCAAACCCATTTGGCCTATCACCCCCAAAACTTCCTGAACAACTCAAACGTGTTCTTCCTGGGACTGTGAGAACACTAGGATATCATCCATATAAGTGGCACAGCAACATCTGATCATCCCCCAAGGACATGGTCAATCATCCGTTGGAACACTGCTGGAGCGTTCCTCAGCCTGAATGGCATCACATGGTATTGGTACACCCCTAGGTGGCACTTGAACGCCATGTATTGCTGATGCTTCAGCCTCACCAGGATCTGAATAAATGCATCTGCTAGGTCAAGCTTTGTAAACATCATGCATCCATTAATCTTCGGAAGAATATCCTCCAAAAGTGGCATTGGATATGGATCTGTCTACATGACCGCATTTAGACATTGGAAATCCACACATGGGCATAAGTTGCCACTTGCCTTTGGTACTAACAGCACAGGAGACACCACTGGAGACCTGGAGGGCTCGATCAAACCCTTATGTAGCATGGACTCCACATGGCTCTCCAATGCTTCCTTGGCCTGTTCATTTAGAGAATAGACTGGACATCCCTTGGGAAGGTCCGAACCCTCCTTGAACTGAAACAAGAATGCAAACAAACCTGTAGGGGAAAAAGGTGAACTTCCAATGGGACCAAAAATGTCCATGAAGTCACTGTATTCAGGTGGGAGCTCTACCTCCTGCATTCCCCCTAAGCTCCTGCATCCACTCGGTATATCGCCCCCAACCTCCATCTTCCATGTCATTTGAGGACTAATCTGGGGTGATAAGGTAATTGTTTTACTCAACACATTGATCCGTGGCTAGAAGTGATGCCACCATCACATCCCCAGCACCACGGGGTGGGCCAGATTCCAAATCGCACAGAAACCCTCTTTCAACCAAAAAGGGTTCTGCCAAATGACAACTAAGGGCTCCAGAACCCTCGATGGGGCTCTTCTCAATATGTCAGTTAACACCACCTCTGGCCCCCTTCTCATTTCCAACTGCAAACGTTCTGCTAAGGCAAACTCCACATAATTCTCCTCAGCCCATGTATCCACCAGGGCCAACACCTTCTCAGTCTGGCCATGCGAGTATAGCTTGACCAAAATAAATAACCTGGTATAAAGCGAAGAAGAAGGTTTAATGTTAGAAGCATTCTCAGATTGCAAATTTGTGGGAAAAGTAGGTCAGGGACTATAGCTCTGCCCAGGTCTCGGACCTGCTCTTCCTGACTCCTCACCACTACCCTGATGGGATCCCCCAAGGATATTCCCGAAATTCCGTGAAGAACCCCGCCAGCCTCCTCATCCTCTGTTAGCAATGACAGGTGACTGGACCCTTCCCACGGACATCAAATCCTCTCTCCAGTTCCGTGCCAATGCCAATTGCTTTTCTACCTGCATTGCCAAAGCAATCTCCTCCACCAACGAACCCTGAACTTTAGCAGCCGCCATGGCAGCCAACATGTCTGCCTGCAGCCCTTGTCTGAACATTTGCAATGATTCCAAATTAAAGACTCTCGCTGCTTTTCCAATGGCCGGAAAATCCACCCATATTCCTCCACCGAACCTTGGCCCTGTCCTACGGTCAACAGAGCTGACCACGCCTCATCCTGCGCCTCATCTGGACAAGCCGCCCAGTAAATCCAGTCCACACACTCATCCATGGATCCCAGAAGGCGTCCTTGCTCCTCAACCAACTCTTGCACCCACCCAGAAAGTTCTGGAGGTAGTGCATCCACAATTTGCATGATCTGCAATGAGAAAGGGGTCTCTCCACCCATTGCTTGAGCCAACCGCGCCTGAAAATGAATCCACAACACCACTTGGTGAATCTTCTCTAAGGCCTCCATAGGCAAAGCTGCTCGTCCTTTTGGGGATACAGGTCCCCCTTGGCATTCCTCCCTCCTTGTGGGCCTTGAAACACACACTTGGATCACTTCTCTTATCACAAATGTAAGCGAGAAGCTCACCATCACCACCGTCAACACATGGCGGTACCATTCCTCCTCCCCGCCTGGGACCACCTCCTCTTCTTGGGGGCCCCACAAAACTGACAAGAAAGTATTAGAGTTGTGTCTAATGTAATGGACGGGTTTGCGCCAATATGCAACAAAAAATTGGGCAGTAAGAGCCAAGTTACTGACCATACTAGGTACAGGCTGGCAGAGGCCCATCCCCAAACCTGACTGCCATGTCTCATCATTGCCACATATTCTCAGACCACTGTTCCCATGACACTGCACATCAGTAGCAGGGTCTGGGACCAGAAAGGGCCGAGAATGACGCCAACGCCACACTGAGCTCACTGGTGGAGCTCATGACTTGGATCTGATCTGACTTATTTACTAAAATAAATTTAATAAATTTTGAGCTTAACAAAATCCTTTATTCTTTAATTCCTTATAGAAGACACAACTGCCCTTCAGGGCTGCAGCGTCTTCCTTTAAATAATCCGTTGCAAACATCAAATAAGCTTTTACATTTTGTTAAACTCCTCTGAACCCTGACCACCACATCATTAGCAAAGAATTGCCATCCCACCAGATCACCATCCACACCCCGTGTAAGCCCATCATCATTTTGTGGAGGTGATTTGGATTCAGGATGGCGATTTCCCAAGCTCCAAACTTACTAAATTCAATGCCCATTGAACCAGGGCCACATTCAGATCAACTTCCACAAGATCCAAGTCAATGCAAGGATCAGGTGCCTCCTGATCCATTACATTAATCAACACTCAACTGCAAAGGGTATTACCTTCCAGACTAGATAGAGCTTTGAAATTTGGTACACTTATATATCTCCAATGACAATACAATAATACATTGAAAAAATTGTGGAGTTATGTATTTTTCAGAATAAAATGTTTTAAAATATTTTAATATTTTATTTATCCTGATCAATACTTGGTGGAACCCAGAAAATCAGGGTAACACAATTTTGAATCATCTATGGGAAACTAAACCAATAGCCAGCAGTCAGATTACTCCAACCACAAAGTGAACCAAGGGTATCCATTGGATGATACTCTCCCAGCCATGCCAGTTCCATTCAAGCACCTATATGGGGACCACCCCTTTTATAGGTATGGCAGGGGTCCCCCAAGGTGAAATATTTTTATCAAAGGGGTATTGGCTGCAATTTATCAAATTGTTACCCCATGGGTGCATCTTAGCCAAACATAATTCCACATCCATTGTTCAGCCAAAGCGAAGCAAGTTTTCTGAGCTTCAATATGCTAAAATCACATATTAACTAATTCAGAATTACCCAAACTATCTGAACGTGGAGCCTCTTTATTTTTATACTATTATCAATTCTCTAAGGACTCAACTTTTTCCCCATGCTGCACCAAATAAAAATCTATAGATTTAAACCTTTTCAGTATTTATATATTTTTATTTTTCAGATAAGTGCTGAGAGAAACCCTCCTCAAATATTGCTGAATTAGAGGTAAATAAGCTCCAGCAGGATTTACCCAACCCAAAATCCAACAATTGGTGCTCACTACAGGGGAGGATGCACTACAAAAACCACTAAAAAAGTGAATGTACCCTCAGCTAGCCGCCAATGAACTCCAGCTAACTAGTGCTCTGTCTCACCTTAAAATAGTTTGAGCAGCACTCACTACAATATCCTATTATACAAAAACCCGCTCTGCAAGACAAGTTTATACCTTGTGAAGGCAGTATTGCCTCCTTCCTTTAGGTTTATGGATCTATGATGGAAGGAGCAACTGAGTGGCAAAAAATATGGTACATTCTTCATTGCTTAGATTAGTGCAAGAAAGGATGGTTCCACCATGAATAACCTCAGCACTTGAGCAGAGGTTAAGCAAGTGCTGCTTGATGAATTTGGCTCTAAGCAAAGTTTGCAGCGACAAAAACAGGCTTTAAGTGCCTTAGTTTGCAAGAGGGAGAATTGATCACCTCATTTGTTGAGCGCTTCTATAATAAAGCTCAACCTTTGTTGCTTTCTCAAATGCTCCCTCTCAATGATGCAATTGTGGCTATCTTGGCTGGCTTAAAATCTCATCCCTCCTTGGCGATGCATCTCTCTTCTGTAAAGCGCTCTTTCAAAAATGTACAAGATATCAAGGAGGCTTTATTAGCAGTTGGAGATATCTATGAGTTTGACCCTACACAAGGAGCTATGAGCCAAGCATCTACACCGACTAATTTAGTTTCTACTATCACTATTTATCTCTGGAAACTGCTCCTACAGAGTTGCCATCACCCGCTGCTTCCTCTTCTCATAACGATAATCAGATTGTAATGGCGGTGATGGGGCAGTGCTCCCCTTCATCTTCAGTCCAAAAGACAAAGCTGATGAAAGCTATCACCTCTTTGACTAGCTTGTCTTCTTCTTCAGAGCGGCCTTCCCAAGTGATCCCAAAACTAGCTACTAAACCCAAACCCCTTTATCAGGTCCCAATCACTCCTAAAAACAATAGATTAAATGATCAGATCACAAAATCTACACTGCCAGTTTCACAGAAGCTTACAGCCACTGAACGACCCAAAGCCTTTGAAGTTAGATCATCCACCTCCACAGTGCTATTCCTCTCAACCTCTCATTCATTTAACTCTAGTCTGAAATTTGTCTCCCTAAGGCAGCAAGAAACTACTACTTTGAAGATCGCAACTCTAGATGTGATAATTACAACGCCTCCCCCAAAAGTTAATAAGGTGGAGGAACAACCCCAGGACCTATCATCCCCTAAGGGAAGTCCTAAACCTACTCCACCTCCTATGAGCACCTTAAACTGCATTGATAACTCTCTGATGATGAGTTTGAGGGGGTGATGAAGATGTTGATCATTACGTTATAGGAGCCCCAGGTGAGGTGGAGGTACCTGATTGATTGAACCCAGAGAGAGAATTGGGCTAAGATCCCTCGTCAAACTTATTTTGCGGCAAGTTTAAGGGGCCTTGAGATTATTGACACTGCCAGTGATGCTAACCAACTCATTGCCACATTTCTCCAATCTACCCAGTGCGTCCATACCCTTCAGACTATCCAGAATTAAATACCCTGAAACGGCCAAACGACTTGCCTTCACTTATCTTTAAAAGAGATCCTCGCTCTTCCCCCTCCTTGGGTGATACTTTAACTAAAGTGGATGTCATCATTAATGGCATGCGGGTTAAAGCTATCCTTGACACTGGGTCCTCAGTGAAAGTTGTGTCAATTAAGCTTATTAAGAAAATTAAGCTGGACCCTAACCTTGACTACAATCAAGAGTTTGGAACTGCAGGTTCAAACATTACCTGTGCCATTGGGGCATGCTCTTCCTTGCCCATTCATTTTGGGAAGCTTCTCTTGT
This sequence comes from Massospora cicadina, assembly GCA_022478985.1. Lineage (NCBI taxonomy): Eukaryota > Fungi > Entomophthoromycota > Entomophthoromycetes > Entomophthorales > Entomophthoraceae > Massospora > Massospora cicadina. The sequence continues at coordinate 184,224 of JAKSZP010002652.1, forward strand.
CAGCTCTGACAGTGTCTTTGACCAATAATACCTACGATTTACTCATTGGAACCCAGTTCATGCCTGAATATGAAGGTGTTGTTAACTTGAAGCAGGGCTATCTCTCCTTACTTAACTACGTTGTTCCTATAATTCTGACCAATGAAGAGCTTAACAAAAAAGACTATGCTTGCATCATTGTGTTTCCCTCTTCCGCCTTAATATTACATTACACCATAACAAGAAAGCATACAAAACTGTTGCCTCCATCAGTGGATGTCCTCTAGGGTATCCCTATTGTGCTTCAGAAGAGGTAGTTACTAAAGCGGGTGAACAAAGGGTAGTTGACACTAAGATTAACCTACAAATCCCTTACAACTTCTTATTGCACCTAACTAGCATTTATGGAAATAGTCCTTTGGAGCCCAGAGCTTTTCTGGGCGTATTAGACACTGCCTATCAGCGGCCTGTCAATCTTCTGCTAGGAAATCTCACAAAGAAGGATGTGGTTGTAAAAAAGCATCAAGAAATTGGAAGGGGTATGCTGATTCCCCTTGAGGAAATAAAGCAAGTTCACCGTATTGGATCTATGGTGGATATGGGGTTACCTGCTGACCAATCTTTATGTACCCTACCCTCTTTTCACATCTCCAATGAACTAACCCCAGCTGAGAAGGAAAAAGTCCGCAACTTACTAGAGTCATATAGCAACATCTTTTCTACCTCTGACACCGACTATGGGCACATGAAGAGTTGGACTCATTATATTGATGTTAGTGATGCTTGGCCTATCCGCTCTAAACCAAACCACAAATATGAAGTTGAGGAGCTACAGATGTGGACGGAGCTCAAACAGCTGCTGGACGCTGGGTTGTTGGTGCCTTCCCAAAGCCCTGGTCATCCCCGTTCCTATTAATAAAGAAGAAAAATAGAGGTCATCAGGTAGGGATGGACTACCGTAAGCTGAATAACCTTACCTTGAAGGATAGCTACCCTATCCCCCGCATTGATGATGCTCTGGCCCAACTCTCTGGGTCTAAATTCTTCTCTGCCATAGAATTGGCTAGCGGTATTGGCAGATGGACCTTTCTCTTCATGATCAGTAGAAGTGCGCCCTTATATGCAGCAAGGGTTTGCTCTAACCCCCACGGTCACCTCAGGGGTTGTGCAATGCGCTTAATACTTTTCAGCGGGCAATGGATCATATACTCCAGGACCTTAAGCTGAGATGTGTGATTGTCTAACTTGATGAACCACAGTCTTCTCTAATACATCCAATGAGCATCTCACGCACCTAAAGGAGGTGTTTCTATGCTTGCAGGACTCTAACATAAAGCTGAAGCCCTCTAAATGTAGTTGTTTCAAAAGAAGTTGGATTTCATCGGGCACTCCATCTCCTAAGATGGGACTAAACCTCTGCAAGATAAAGTTGAAGCATTATCTAAGGTGCCCACTCCCAAAACACTTTGGACATTCAGGTATTCTTAGGCATGATGGGATATTACCATCAGTTCATTCCCAAGTTCTCCCAGCTTCGTGAGCCCCTTGTATGTCTCTTGGCCAAGAACGCCCCCTTCTATTGGGGTGCTGAACGAAAGGCCGCATTTGAGACCATGAAGGCCTTATTTCAATAAAGTCCAATACTACATCACCCTGATTATGGCAAGCCCTTTATGTTGTTTATGAATGCCTCCGATTATGCTGTTGGAGCTATCTTGGCTCAGCTGGATGAAAATGGAGTTGATCATCCCATATCATACTTCAGCAAGATATTCTCAAAAGCTGAGCGCAACTACAGTGTCACTGAAAAGGAGTGCCTTGCTGTTTTACTTGCGGTCAAATACTCTTGCACTTTTCTTTATGGGACATCTCTCAAAATAATTACTGACCACGCCTCATTGATGTGGTTACAGAATATGAAAGATCCCACTGGGCGGTTGGCTCGCTGGGCTCTTAAGCTTCAGCATTATGATATGACCATTGAGCACTGAGCTGGGACATGCCATATGAACATTGATGGGCTGACGCGGCTGCCTGTCCTTCACCTTGACAATAGCGAAGCTGAGTGGTTGCATGACCTTCTGATGACTCTTGACTCATGGGCTGATGAAGATGAACCTGTACAGAAGCTGCTCACTCGGCACTTCTGAAACACAAAGGTGGAGAACGAGAAATTATATAAGAAAATAGGAGTAAATTGGTTGCCCTATCTCTGGCCATCTGAGCGAGTCCCTGTCAATTTAGAGTTTCACACTATCATGGGGCATGGCAGAGTATACAAAACCTATGAGTGGATAAAAGAGCGGTACTATTGGGAGGGCATCATGGAAACCATAACTAAAGTCTTAGATTCAAGCTTGACCTGTAAGAAACAAATCAGCTTTAAGACCCAATATCAGTATCAACCTACGACGCTCCACCAACCCTTCCACACCATACGTTTGGACGTGGTAGGTGCTCTCCCTTAAACTACAAGTGTAAATCGCTATATCTTGGTTGGTATTGATAGTTTCACCAAGTGAGTTGAAGCTGTTGCTCTTCCCACTCAGACTGCTAAAGGGCTACCTTCTTACACCAGTACATCTTCACTCGGCATGGGTGCCCCAGATCCTCCTTTGTGAAAATGGGGAAATTTACTTCACAAGTGGTAAAGCTCCTCGCTACTTCTATGGGAGCTCAACAACTCTTCTCAGCCCCCTATAACCCATCCACAAATGGTGCGGTAGAAAGAGTTATTGGGACCTTAGTCTCAATTTTACGCAAAATGGCTACTTCAGACCCTCTCCACTGGAATCTCTAGCTGCCCAGTACCCTCATGGACTACCATATTAGCTACCATCATATCCTCACGAAGTCTCCTTTCCAGGTGCTATATGGGTGAGAATCTGGAGTGCCAGCATCATTAGCCAAGGATGTTTTCTCTGACTGGACTTATCCTGAACCATCCATGGAAAAGTTTTCCAACACATCATCCAATTACAATAAGAGGTCATGACTAATTTAGCAAAGACTGTTGCCAAAGGAGGCCAAGTTGCGTTTGAGCTCAGGGCCCCTCTTCCTTCATTCCAAGTATATGACTTGGTACTATATTACCACAACTGAATCACTCCAAGAATTGAAAAGCTCATCTCTATCTGGGAATGGCCATTTTAAGTCACATACAAACGAGGGGATGAGTATTAAATTGAATCCCTCACTTCTGGACTCACTATCAACTGAGTTCATGGCCATTTCCTTCAGCCCTATTCATCCCTCCAACATTCTTGAGGGGGTAATGTCGGACATTTGCCTCCCAGGCTTCAGAATAAGAATGTTGTGGATAAAACTCAGCCAAATAGAGGAAATGTCAGATATATATGAGTCTGTAATAATGAGGAAATCGATTTTAATGATAATAGCAATTTAGTCATCCAAAAGACCCTAGCTGATTCTCAGTGAAACCCCTCAAATTGGGGTAGCACAATTTTGAATTCTCTATGGGCAACTAAACCAATAGCCAGCAGTCAGATTACTCAGACCACAAAGTGGACCATGGGGCATCCATTGGACGGTACTCCCTAGCCATGCCAGTTCCATTCAAGCACCTATGCGGGGACCACCCCCTTTTTATAGGTGTGGTGGGGGTCCCTCAACATGAAATATTTTTATTGAATAGGGATTAGCTGCAATTAATCAGATAATTACCCCACGGGTACGTCTTAGCCAAACATAATTCACCATCCATTGTTCAGCCAGAGTGAAGCAAGTTTTCTGAGCTTTAATAGGCTAAAATCACATATTACCTAATTTGGAATTTCCCAAGGTATCAAACGTTGAGCCTCAACGTTTTATATACTATTAACAATTTATTAAGGACTCACTCTTTTTCCCCTGAGCTGCACCAAATAAAAATCTATAAATCTAAACATTTTCATATTTATATATCTTAAATATCTTTCAGATAAGTGCTGAGAGAAACCCTCCTCAAATATTGTCAGATTAGGGGTAAATAAGCATTAGCAAGCCTTTTTCCAACCCAAAAATTCAATAAACATTCATATTATCACTCTGTATTTAGATTTAGTTTTTCAATATTTAAATTCAATTTACTTCATCAATTCTGATATAATCCTAAATTAATTGGGATGAATCCCTTTGTCAGAGTTTCTGGCCACTTAGGGTGCTCGCATGGTGCAGGCTCAGAATCCCAACAAAGAGCAGGCGTGGGAGACTCAGTCCATCACCCTGCCTAAGAGAAAGTGGGCCAAAATTCCCCCAACTTTACCAACCCTGACGCTGATTAGAGAAAGGCTTTTATTTATTATATTAAATTAGTTATAGCAAATATAAAAAATTAAATTAGTTGTAGGGTAAAAGGTACAGTTTATTAGAGGGAGCCTCATATTATTTATAGTGCTAAGGCTTAAGGTGAGAGGGCAAAAATGCGTAATAAGCAATGGGAAAAATGCCTAACAATAGAAGGCAATTGATGCTTTGCTTAACAAAACTCTTGTTATCAATTGCTAATTAAAATAATACTTATAACTCAAGACTTGGATTCTTATTAGGATAAATCCACAACTATTAAATGGCTTGAGCTATTATTAAATTTTACTGAAGATTTCACAATCCATCAAATGTGCTCAAACCAAATTTACTGGGGATCCTAGTTCAGCATTTGTCAATAATTGAATATTGGCAAGTTGTAACCCCTAGTAGAGGCTTCTCCCATTGAAGGGATTTTCCCAACAGAACCCCTTCAAACCTCAACTGGGGGTCAAGAGCCAAGATGTCTTAGAAGGGCGGGGTCATAAAATCCGTAGGTATAGTTTGGTAGGCCGGTAGAAGAAGTTAAGTTTTGGTGGCTGTGGTCTCATAAAAACAAAGAAAGATCCTAATATAGCAAGATTGGTATAGGCCAAAGGTGGATGGCACAGAGACAACCGTTGTAAGGAGAGTGTCTATAACTCTCCTGTTCCCAGAGGGGTGGTGCACAATGAACAGACCCAAAACCAGGGAACTAGTAATTAGTAGTTAAGTTAGTAGAGCCCATCAAAGGGTGCTTGAGCTGTAGTAACTTAGGGCAAGGGTGGTTAACGATATATTAAAGAATGACCCCAGACTAATAACAAGGCAGGAGTGATCCCCAAAGTGGGGTCAATACCCAGCGTTCTGTGGGCTTGAGTGCAAAAGCAGCCCAGGCTAGAGGGAACCAGGGCGGCCCAGAAGTGCACCAGAGGAGAGAGAAATATTTGTGGAAATCATATAGTTAACGTTGCAAGAGACCTCCTTGAAGAGGTCCACGCACAGGTTCATCCTACACATCATAGAGAAAACCTATACCAACAAATGGTTTTTACTTGGGAGGAAGTCAACCAACAAGAGAGATTGGTCTCAAGAAAACAGATCTAAGGAAATTTGGGGGAATAATTAATTGATGGGAGTGTTGCTATGCCAAGGTGCGCCAATAAGCACACACTTCCATTGGCCAGTGTACTATACTTGGTAATTGACTGAACTTGGGTTATCAATTGTAGGTAAGACAGACCCAAGCTGGAAATTTCGAAAACTGAATGGGTTTTGAGACCCTATTCACCAAGAAATTGAATCAAACCATAATTTTTAATTGCAAAGCTGGTTCATTTTAACGCACCTGCTGTAATACAAGACTGAACTTCTCTCACATCACCAGGTCCAACCTGGGCACACCTCGCCTTAACAGCGTTGGTCAATGGTATGTTTTAGGTCAGGGAGGCCTGCCAACTTCACCCTCTTGGCCTCCTGACATGCAGCTTTATCCTTGGTTTTTGTCCCCATTATTATATTATCCTCAAGCCATGACATTACCCTCTCATTCTTCTGGGGGCTCCAACCCCCTCCAGGGGCTTTCGCCAGGGAAAAGTTCTTGTGGGATGGGGCCAACTTCATAGTGGCAACGGTTTGCTTTGACTAGATTTGGCGGCCTGGGGAAAACGCTTGTGGAAAATGTCAATCAGGTATTGAACATGTGCGCAGTCACGTGCTGGTACCCACTGTTTTCCGCTGCTCCAAATACCTTCCTGGATACAAGGTACTCAAGTTGGCTTCTTACATGGCGGGAGGCAACAATTTGCTCCACCTCCAACTTTAGCGCCCCATCAATGAATAAGCATCTGGAGTCTTAGGTGGGGGGCCCTCAAACAACATTAATTTGCTTTTGTGAAAGATTGAAAAGATCCAAAACAAAAAGGGAAGATGTAACAGGTATGAGGCGTGGCCCACCTTTTTTTGACAACGCGGTAAGGGCCAATCCCCTTTAGTCCCAGCATTGTGCATGGCTGCTTGATAGAGATGGTATGAGCATCAAGCATCACGAGATCCCCTTCTTTATACGCTGGAACCACTTATCTTTTTCCATCGGCGTTCACCTTATAAACTTGCATTGCTGCCTCCAAACTTGTGGAGACCCCCTGGTGTACTTTCTTGATAGTCTTAGCAAAGTCCACCACCACTTCAACTTTTGTTCCACAACTAGGCTCCATGTTGAATGTGGGGTTAAACACATGGTTGGCAAAAAATGGGAAAACACCAATAGATGCATATAACGTGTTGTTGTAGCTAAACTGGGCCATAAGAAGGTGAGAAACCAAATCTGAATGATTCGCAGCAGTGTAACACCGCAGAAACTGTTACAAGCACTGGTTCACTCGTTCAGTCTGACCAACTGATTGGGGGCGATAGGGAGTTGAATGGCAGAGGTGAATTCGAAGAGTCTTACACGATTTTTCAAAAGACAGAGGTAAACTGGGGTCCCCAATCGCTAATAATTTCTTGGGGAATCCCATGAAGCGCAAACACATGAGTGATAAAGAGCCTAGCCATTTCAGCCGCGGTTACTGTGGTTCTGCAAGGAAAAAGGTGAGAGAACTTTTTAAAAAGGTCCATTACAACCATGATAGCATCATTCCCATCAGAAATAGGTAATTCCACAACGAAATCTACCAATAAGGAAGTCCAAGGCCCTTCATTCTTTTGAACTGGCACCAACAACCCCACTAGTGGTTGTCAACTTGGTTTCATTTGATTGCATATCAGGCACACTTTACAATACCTGCCCACCTGAGCGGGTAAGCTCTTCCAATTGTATGTGCGGCAAATCAGCTCCATAGTCTTCGCCTTCCCAGGATGACCAACGGTGATTACGTCATGATGTCCTGGATGATTATCAGGTGAAGTGGTCCAGCAAGAACCCATAGGCGTTCCTGAAACCACACCATCTCATCATTTGCGTGATAATCTCTGGTTATATCCTCTTGATTAAGTGCACTCTTAGCAAAGACCATAGTATATCTGGCCAACAACGGCTGAGAAAGGACTTCCATTCTGAACATACCATATTCCTCCGCATTTTCCAAAGGGCAAGAGATGGCCTGTTGGCTGAGGAGAGGGAGGTTGAGACACAATCTAACCTGATGGAATCATCAAATGGGTATTATGTACCTCTACCTCTTTTGGATTAGGAGCTATTGCAGGGTTGTTGATCAAAGCATCCGCCAAACCATTCTCCTTGCCCTTAGTAAACTCATAAGAAAATGCAAATTGGGAAAAGGTCTCATGTCAGTAGTTTGCCGTGAGGTCAAGACAAGAGGTGCGCGGTAAAACAGCAAGGCACAGTGATCTGTACGTACATGGAAAGGTTGGTAAGAGCCATGCAGGTAATGACGCCAACAGATCAATGCCTCCACCACTGCCAATAAATCTTTGTCATAAATGGCTTAGTTCAACTCAGGCAGAGACATATTAAAATAAAAATATCCCACCAGATACTATATTCCATATACACCTACTTGTAACAAGGCAGCCGCTATGTTGAAGTTGGAGGCATCAGTAGATACAATAAACTCCTTTTTATGATCTACATGATGAAGGACAGACGTGGACAAAAGGGTTCACTTTACAGCTTAAAATGCATCCTCCAAAATGGGGGACCACTGAAGCACTTTTGCCCCACTCGCCTCATACAAGGGAGCTGCAACTTCAGAAAGATTTGGTGTGAACTTCTTGAGGAACGTACACGTTCCCAAAAAAATCCTCAATTCCTTGACTGAAGTTGGGATGGGCCACTCACAAATTGCCTTCACCTTGTCTGGAGTTATCATGTGCCTTGCTCAAACATGAAGTACCCCATAAAGATGACCTGGGACTATAAGAATGCACACTTACTGATATTCAGCGTAAGGTTGGCTGCTTTTAACCTCTCCACCACTTGCTGAAGGTGTACTGCATGGGAATCATGATCAGGGGAAAACACCAGAATATCATCCATGTAGACAACTGCGCATGCTCCCAGAAAGTCTCTTAAAGCCACATTAATATGACGTTGAAAGATAGCAGGTGCATTCTTGAGACCAAAGGGCATAGCCAAAATTAGAAATCTTTTTTTTGGTACAGAATGCAGCTAGCCACTCCTGGCCCTTCTTAATCCAGATCTAATTGAACGCTTTTAGGCAATCCAGTTTGAAGAAGACTTCTCTCTCAACATAGCGTGCAATCTGGGAATCCAAAGGGATGGGATGTAAATCTGGTACAGTGACATTGTTTAGGTTCGCATAATCTACGCATGGGTGTAAAGTACCATCAGATTTCTCCATGAAGAGAAGTGGAGAGCATACTGGAAGAGTTACGCTGGAAAATCGCGACTTTGGTTGACTGCTCATTAACCCACACATTTAATGCTGCTTCCTCCCATAAGGTCAAAGGGTAAATTGGGGACGATATGCACACCAGATCAGCAGAGAGCTTGAATTCACAATCAAACTCTAAATGAGCAGGTAACACATTGGTTGAAGCCGCATCAAATGAAGATTCCAAACATTATGAACAGGAAGGTAAAGGTACATCCAGTGAGGGCTTCAACAATGGAGTGAGACTGAGAGTATGGATATTGGGCCAGTGGGGCAGATCGCCCTGAAAATTTGTCTCAGACAATGGAACAATTAATATACGATCATTCTTTAATGTTAAAGACAGGGTATTATCTTTCATGTTGGTCCTGACGTCAAACTTTCGCCACCACTCTATTCCCAAAATAATGAGGTACAAGAGGTTTGAGATTGCTTGGAAATGATCCGTCAAAAGGTACTTGCCCACTTGATAATTCTCTAACCCTAGTACCTTAAGGGTGGGAATACCTTGAGAAGCCTCTCAAAACCATACCATCTGGCAAGTAACTAAGCTCAAGGTAGTCGGCTAGGTCCTGGTCAATAAAATTCTCAGAAGCTCCAGTATCCACCAAAATATTAGTACTGATTTTAACTGAAGGGGAAGAAAAGGAAGCAGTTAACAAAAAAACCTAAATGCTCTTTATTTATAGCAGACAACGCTAACACTTCACCAAAAAATACTCTTCATGTGTAAACATACCTCCAGAGTACTTCTGCATCATAGAATGGAGAGGGATAGTTGGCAAATCTTACTGCTGAGGTCACATATCCCACCATATCTTCAGCAACTGCATAAACATTTTTGTATTTAAGAAGTAACTCATTTTCCACCTCCTGTGTTCTGCGGATCATGGTTGTGGTAAAGCGTGGGTTATCTGAAATGATTTGTATACTGAAATGGGGTCCATATCTGAGTCATAAGAGAAGATATATGGCTCAGTTGTATATATAAAAATGACATTATAAAACGCGTTTTGGGATGAAAATGACACCATACACATTTCAGCAACGGGTTGTTCACATTTGTCCAGGGCCATCATCATCAGGTTCTTCATCAATGATCCCACCTGCACCACCCAAACGTGGTGCTGAGAAGAAAATGATTTGATTGTGTCAATTATAGGAATTTTGGTGGAAAGCCGGGGCATCATGATTTTTGAGATCATAAATTATCTGTATCCACTGGGTAAAGGCAATAAAGGTGGGTACTTTCCAGTAGAAATTAGCAAAAATAACGTCAAGATGCTCCAACCTTTGTGAAAAAGAGAAAACATTGGTGAGTCCCACTGCGGCTGTGACCAACAGATGGTGCACCCTGGTTACACTTTGTGAAAGTCCCACACGGAAAAAGTTCATGCACATAAGAATAAATGGTTGGTTGACTAATGTAAGGAGAGTGTCTATAGCTCTCCTGTTCCCAAAGGGGTGGTTCATGGTTCCCAGACCCAACAGCAGGGAACTTTTCCAATAATAGTAAAGTTAGTAGAGCCCTGAAGAGGATGCTTGAGCTGTAGTAACTTAGGGCAAGGTTGGTTAATGATAGTGTTGCGATTCCAATATGACTGGATGATAAGCCTGGAACACTAGGGAGGATAGGAAAGAATCTTCCGAACATGATATCAAAACAATCATTTGAGTGCTTTGAGATGATGCGATATTGGGATATAATGGGTTATTATTGAATCGCCTTTAAATAAGGCAATAAGGTGATAAGGCGCTGTTGACATTCAACAAATACAAAATTAGATTGCCTCAAATTAGGGCGATATGGAGCTAAAGAATAACAAGCTGAAACCAAGGATAATCGGCGTAATAGAATATTTTAAGCTATGATAGTGGTATCATCCAAAGCTGCTGTATATAAGTGAGATGGGCGATTGAGAAGGTTAGTTTGTTAACAGTAGAGAGAGAACAGAACAGCGAAAGGTCGATTTATTTATTAAAGTAAATAAAGAGACTTTTGGGGTAATTGATCCTATTTTTAGTATTTTTCAAGCGTGTTCAAAGGACCCATGATCCTCACATCATCTGTCTGTTGTTCAGTGGGTTCAAACTGTCTGAACAGTATGGTGGATCCTAACGATACCGTCTGAAAGATTATAACAATGGTGCTCACTATAGGGAGTCCAGTGATCTACCACTAAATACTTAGGATCTCCAGTCACCGGCTATGTCTCATAAAGCCTGCATTACTGGGGAATCTTCACAAAGCGCTGCACTAGCTGATTATGAGGAGCTTAAACTCACTTTAAACGCAGTGCTCAAGAAACAGGATGAACTTCTTCAATAAAGAAATACCATGATGCACCAGCTTGACAGCACGTTTAGCCAAATTCAAATTCTGGGATAACAAAACAAGGAACTCGCTGATTGTTCAGATGATACCACTGAATGGCTGCAGTACGTGGAGTAGTAATTGACAAGTACCTCCCAGTCTTCTCACTGGGAAGAGGATGGATGACAAAGGGGCACCATATGAGGCGGAATATGACGCTGGTAGGAGCTACTGCACCCAGGATGGTCGGCTATGAATATGAATATGAGTCAGAGCGCCAATCCCCTCAAGTGATGGTGGTGCTGCCCATGGCAGAAGGCCACACTACCCCTGAAGCAGTGGACATCCAAACTTACGCTGGACCAGAATTCACATTGATAAACTGCTTTTGAAGCTTGACTCATTCCTCAGTATGCCCCAAAAAGCTGTGAACGGTATGAGGAGGTCAATATTGAGAAACTGCCTCCATTTGATTGAAATGGGAATATCCATGGCTTTATTAAATGGTTTGAATTTACAGCAAGAATGCGCATCTAATTGATGGAAAACTAAACTGTTGATATCTTCCTTGGATGTTGAGAGTGTCAATCAAGTCACCCGTTACCTCACAAGCAGATCTGTTACCTATAGGGATGTAAAAGATACTGTGCTTCGCCTGTTTGGGGGCACCTCAAAGATGTCGCAGTGGAAGGCGGAATTCTAAACAATTGGATTCTGCCGTACTGAGACTCTCATGGAGTTCGTAGATAAATTTATGATGGAAGCTCATGTGCTGAATGGGGAAGGATACTTAGTGGAAGCTGACATGTGCATTACCATGACCTCCGCGGTGAAGCTATAATGAGAGCTTCACAATGTCATTTTGCTGATTTTGGATTATGACGTTACCCTTCTCAAAATCGTACAGTTTTTGCGTTGCATATCCCCTAGCTTTCCGCCACTAAATATGGAATGGAAGACTACCGCCTCTGCTGTACCCTCTTATTCAGGAGAATACACTCGTCTGACTCTCATTCCGCCTAGCAACCTTCAGCCTTACTATAATTCTGCGCCTCATCCATGGCAAAATTATTCTCATCAGTTCAATTATCACCCTGGGGCTGGTTACAAAAATCTTCAGCAACCTAACTACCAACCAGGACCTAGTTACGCCAAATGTCAGCAATCAACTTACCACCTGGTCCTGGTTACGCTGAACATCCCCAAACTGTCCAACCTGGACCCTCTTATAAAAATCAAGTATGTGGCTCTTATGGGGTTAGCTGCTATGAATGCAGTCACCCTGGCCACTTGGAAAAATTCTGCCATAACCGCCGTGTGCACTACATGCACCAAGATCAATGCTATTAGAGAAAAGATGAAGCAGAGTAAAGATGGGACTCTCTACCTTCGCGATCCCAAACCCCAAATGTCCCTGAATAAATAGCAGTATATCCCGCAAAAGTCCCTCAGTACGATGACAGAATTTTATACCAGCAGCCAGTTGGAGGAGTGAATGTAGTGACATGAGCTCAAGCCAAGGCTGCGGCGGACAAAGGATCTTCAAAGAAACTGAAGCCATACAGATGCCAAATGCTTGATCAAGCTTCCTTGGGCAAGCTGGATTCTGCCACAGATGCGCCAACTCTGAAAGGAATAAACATTACCCTTCAGTTAGACGCCATTGTCAAAGAATATTCCAAAGTTGGTGAGGGGATAATGAGTTTATTGAAAAGAGAAATCATATAAATGTCCATGTATTAAACAATCATATTCTTCTTATTCTGAGTGTATGTACTGTGATAAGTTTTGTAGTGAAAAAATAGAGTTCGTGATATAATAGATACTGGTGCTCCAGTTAACATAGTTTCCGCTAAGCTGATGGAAAAGTTGACGTTAAAGCCTGATGTGGACCATCAAATGGTGTATGGGGCTGCTGGAGCAGAAAGCACCATCTCTGAGGGAGCGTACATTGCAATACCTTTGCATTTTGGGTCCATTGTCATTGTAGCTCCAGCAATTGTGCTAACAAATGAAACTTTCAACTTGCTACTTGGAACCACTTTCCTGCGACATTTTGGGGCTGTCATTGATATGATGGAGGAGACTCTTGCAAAATTGAGACAGCGGATCCCAATTTACTTCACCTCTAGTGGAGTGCCGAAGAATCTGGTGCACATGAGCCACATCAACCTTGCATATAGTGATGGGGTTATGCCAGTTTTCCATCATCAACTAAAAAACAAGACTTGGCCCCTTTCCCATCTGATAAATGAATATCAAGTGATACCTCTCCGAGCTGCAGGGCCCATATATATTCCTTCTGGACACCAAGTTTTAGTGAACACCAAGTTAGAGGTGGAAGTGCCTGCCAGGTTATATGGGAAGTTATTGGGATCTACGTCAAACATGGCTTGAGCCTCATGTGGCTCCAGGGATTATACTTCCAGGTCATGGGGAGATTTAGGTTTTGTTAGCCACTTCATAACAACTAGTGTAAATCCACCGACACCAATTAGTAGCATATTTACACTTGGCTCCAATAGATGAATTTCCCCAGGTTTATGATTTTGGTTTGTTAGACTAATTTGGTCTATTAGTCAAGGCACTGGCTGGCATAATGATGGTAATACCACGGAGTGATTTAATAGTGATATCAGAAGAACAAAAAGACCAAGTGATAGCTTTATTTCAAAAGTAAAAGGAGATTTTTGCTGTAGCTGATCACTATTTAGGGTGTGCTCAGGGGGTGGTCCATTGAGTGGACACAGGAGATCATCCACTCATAAGGTCTAAGCTGTTTCAACAATTTTAGAGCAGCGGAAGACGTTGTCACTGAGGAAATTGAAAAGTTGCTGGAGCAAGGGATGCTCAAAACGTCCAAGAGTTTGTGGGCTTCAACCGTTCTGATTGTAAAAAAGAAGGATGGCACTAACTGTGTAGTAATAGAATACTGGAAGCTCAATAGTATTACAAAAAAGTACTTTTATTCCTTGTCATGGATCAGTGATGCTTTGGATTGGGGGCAGTGAGAGCCCATTACTTCTCAGCGATGGACTTGATATCAGTCTACTGTCAAATCAAGCTACCCGCGGTGGAACAGGAAAGGTGTGCTGTAATCACATCCAAAGGCCTTTTTCAACTGACTAAGATGCCTCAAGGGCTATCTAACGCCCCAGCTACGTTTCAATGAGCCATAGACACTATTCTCAGTGACCTGAAACTGTCATGTGTCCTTGTATACCTCAATAATATTAATGTCTTTTCTTAAATTTTTTTCAGAGCACCTCGATCATCTAGAAACAGTATTCTGTTGGCTTGCTGAGGCGAACATCAAAATTAAGCATTGAAATTGTAACTTCTTCAAAGACCAGTTGAAATACCTGGGGTATGTGGTAGACTCTAAGGGTCTGAAACCACAGCCGGCCAAGGTGGAGGCCATCTGCAAAATGACTACACCTAAAGTAAATGCGACATACAGGTATTTTGTGAATGGTAAGTTACTACCAGCGCTTCATCCCTAACTTTAGCTGTATTGGTGGGCCTCTATTTGAGTTGTTATAAAAGGATGCTGTGTTCAAACGGATGGAATGTAATTAATACGCCTTCAATACACTTTGGACGGCGCTGATCAGTTCACAGGTGTTACTCTATCTGAACTTTGATATGGAGTTTATCGTTTAGATGGATGTGTCCCTTTCTGCTGTTGGGGCGGTATTTTCTCAGAAAGATGACGAGGGAGAGGAGCATCACGTTGTATACTGCAGTTGAAGTTTGAAATGCCATGAGCGTAATTATACCATGACTAAACAGGAGTGCTTAGAGGTGATCAACGTGTATAAGCAAGAGTCTACTTGCATGGGATAAAGTTCAAAGTTGTAATAGATCATGCGTCATTACGCTGGTTGCAGAACCTTAAAGAGCTTAAAGGGCGTTTGGCTCGATGGGCTCTTAAACTACAGGCTTATGGCTTCAAGATCCTTCACTGCCCAGGAGTAAAGCATCAGAACGCTGACTGATTATCTCAATTGCTGACTGTTGCCATGATGGCAGATCTCAGTAATGTGATGTACGATAAGATGCTCAGCGAAAATACAATGATGAACTGCCCCAAGTAATCAAAGCGTTTAATGAGATGCAAAAAATACCTTCCAATGGAATGGGGAACTGTACAAGAGAATTGGCGATTCTCTATTAGATTTTCTGTGACCCTCAGCAT
Organism: Massospora cicadina; assembly: GCA_022478985.1. Lineage (NCBI taxonomy): Eukaryota > Fungi > Entomophthoromycota > Entomophthoromycetes > Entomophthorales > Entomophthoraceae > Massospora > Massospora cicadina. The sequence goes on from JAKSZP010002652.1 coordinate 199,357, forward strand.
GGCTGGGAATTATTATGAGCGGCCACAAGGCAGTCAGATAAGGTGGTGTGCGCAAGACAATGGAGTTGTTGCGCCCTCAGTACTATTGGGAAAGCATGAACTTTGCTTGAAACCATTTCCTGTTGCCACCAATGCCAAGTGTAGAATCCATTTCACCATAAGACTTTGTACTGGGTAATGAAACCACATTTTGCTTGGCATACTATTTCCCTTGATGTTGTTGGCCCTTTGCCAACAGGAGCTAACCGGTGAAAGTACATTCTGGTGACTATTGACCACTTTACCCAGTGGGTTGAAGCGCGGGTGATACATGATTTGGGGGTGGTCACAGTGGCCAAGTTTGTAATGGAATGTACTATTCAGAGACATGGCTGCCCTCATTTCATTCTTACTGATAATGGAACTAACTTCACCTCGCACATCCTCCACAAACTGAACAAGCTGATGGGCATCTGCAGGATTCTGATGACTCCATATCACCCAGAGTCCAATGGAATGGTCAAACGGGTGAATGGGGCCTTGGTGAACATACTACAGAAATTAGTAATGGATCGACTACCCAATCGGAGCTCTCTCCTTTCCACTGCCATGTTTGCCTATATTATTAGATACCATTCCACCATGGGGAAGAGCCCCTTCCAACTACTATACGGGTGACACCCGACTCTTCTGGAATTACTTTATTTGTGTGTAGAAGACACCAGCGGAATGGAATCTCACCACTATTTGACTAACCTTACAAACACTTTGATCAAATTGAAAACTAAAGCATATTCCTTCAGCTTAGCCAAGAAGATCAAAAATCAGGCTGCCAATCAGGTATGTCATAGTGGGTTGGCGCAGTTCAAAGAGGGCAATATGGTTCTCTTCCATGACCAACATGGGTTTGGCAAAAACACAAGTTGGCCAGTATTTGGATTGGTTCATTCGAAGTTATTGAGAAAACTGGGGTTGATGCCTATACCATCAAGGACCCTGCAAGTGGTCAGATCAGTAACCGAGTGCACACAAAGTTCCTCCAACCATATAAGCAATAGAAGCCTTATTGTACAGTCAAGGAGGGGGTAATCTCACAATTCCAATATGACTGGACGATAATCCCTGAACAGCTAGGGCGGATTGGACAGAATCTGCCAAACATGATATCAGTTATGATTATTTGAGTGCCTTGATATGAGGCAATATTGGAATATAATGGGTCTTTATTGGATACTGGGTTTATTGGATCGCCTCTATATAAGGCGATAAGGCTATAAGATGATGTCGATATTTGATGAATATGAATTAGATCACCTCAAATTAAGGCGATAGGGAGCTAAAGAATAACAAGCCAAAACCAAGGAGAATTGGCGGAATATATAGTCCAAAATATGAAAGCAGTATCATCTGAATCCACTGTATATAAGCAAGATGGGCGATTGAGAAGGTTAGGTTGTTAATAGTAGATAGAGAACAGAATAGCGAAAGGTCGCTGTATTTATTAAAGTAATTAAAGAGTCGTTGGAGTGATTGATCCTATTTTTAGTATATTTTCAAGTGTGTCTGAAGGACTGAAGATCCCCACATTATCTGTCTATTGTTCAGTGGGTTCGACCTGTGTGAGCAGTTTGGCAGATTCTAAAAATACCATCCAAAAATTATAACAGATAGATTAAAGGACAAAAATCTAGATTAGTAACAAGGCAGGAGTGAACCACAAATTGGGGTCCATACCCAAGCGATGCTCTGGTCTGGAGTGCAAAAGCAGCCCAGGCTGGAGGGAACCAGGGCGGCGCAGCAGTGCACCAGAGGAGAGAGTTATGGATGAGGAAATCAAATGGTTAACGTTGCAAGAGACATCCTTGAAGAGGTCCACGCACAGGTTCACCCAACACATTATAAAGAAAACTTTTACCAACGAAAGGTTTTTATTTAGGAGGAAGTCAACCAACAAGAGAGATTGGTCTCAAGAAAACAAATCTAAGGAAATTCGGGGGGAATAATTAGATTGATAGGAGTGTTGCTATGCCAAGGTGCACCAATAAGCACACACTTCCATTGGGCAGTGTACTATACTTGGTAATTGACTGAACTTGGGTTATTAATTTTAGGTAAGACAGACCCAAGGTGGAAATTTTTGAAAACTATATGGGTTTTGAAACCCGTTCACTAAGAAAATGAATTGAACCGTCATTTTTAATTGCAAGCTGGTTCATTTTAACGCATCTGCTGTAATACAGGGCCAAACTTCTCTCACATCACCAGGACCAACCTGGGCACACCTCGCCTTAACAGCGTTGGTCAATGGTATGTTTTAGGTCAGGGAGGCCTGCCAACTTCACCCTCTTGGCCTCCTGACATGCAGCTTTATCCTTGGTGTTTCTCCCCATTATTATGTCATCCTCAAGCCATAACAACTGTGAGATCTTATAGAGGTGACATTGTTGTTAGTCACTAGAAGAGATTTAGGTAACAGGTAATAACTAAACGCCTTTACCTACCTAAAAATTATCAGCAGTGTTGGTTGGTAAAATCTTCAGTAATGAGAAAATAAATGCTTGAACTGCTTAATAGAGTATTGGCATCAGTTGCCAGTAAAAAGGGAATGGCATCCAACTGAATGAGTTGCTTATGTGACAGATCATTGGCATGGCACTCCAGTAAGAACAAAAGTATCAGAGAGCAACTGAATTCTTTGCTTATATAAATCATCAGCAAGGATGGCCAGCATGGAGATAAGCGCCAGGGGCAACTGAATGCCTGGCCTGTTGGAAGGACCCTTGGCACTGATGGACAGCAAGAATGCAGGAGGAATAAGCACCTAAATGCTTGACCTACCTGAAAATCATTGGCACGGATAGCCAGCAAGAGGATAGTCGTCAGGCAATTGAATGCCTGGCCTATTAATAAGATCATCGGCCTTTACAGTCAATATTTTATTAAAACCATCAGAAGTGGCCCCAGCAGAGAGCTTTGTATATCCTCAAAAACAAGTCACTCTTAACCATTTTAATTGTCTCAACTCAACTTAATGAGGAGCTTAGTTTAAAATTGCAAACTTTTCTTAAATTGTCAGCAGCGGAATCATTGTCACTCACTTTTAGTAACAGGATCCTCAGCATTCTGCCAGAAAACTACTGATTTATTATTAGGTGGATTATCCTTAGCTTTAATCACCAGAAATTCTGAAAACCTTGGCGTCAGATTGTCAATTTTCTGGAACTCTGAATTTTTATAATAATTAAATTAATGACATCCTTAGCTTCAGTCACCAGTGTCAATTAGCACTTGATTCTATTGGGGATAATTCCATGACAATTTGAATTAGCTCAACCCAAGCTAATGGGGAGCACAATTCAGAATGTAGATGTTTTGACCATTAAGAGGTCTATCCTCAGCATTGATAGCCAGATATAACCTAAACGTTGTCCACTGGGTTATTTGGGGTTAATAGTTTAAACCAACAATTAATTTGATTTTAATTAATATATACCCAGTTGATTCTTCCTGAGCAGCAAGCTCAGAAGGGCGCAGTTGAGGGGTTGGATGCTTTTCAAAAGGTTATTTTTTCACCACCTTCAAAATTAGCAGGTGGAGAGGTTGGTGATAGCTGTAGCAAGGGAGTGTCCAGTCTATTATAAAGAATTATTGGCCACAATGGCCAGCATCATGGATGTCCCAGAAAATTCATTGGTGCTGGTTGCTGGCATCATGGAATAGCCCTGGAAAGGTCTTTTGGAATGAGTAGCTGGTATTGAGGGTAAATCCTGGAATGAGAATCAGTGGTGGGGCAACTGAATGCCACACCAAATAAAAAATCATTGGCCATGAGAGCCATCATCTGGAATGACCCCAGAAAGGACATTGGCACTGATTGCGGCATTGGGGATGGCCCTGGAAAGAGAATCAATAGCAGGAAAACTAAATGCCTCACCTATTTTTTATTTAACAAAAGATCATTGTCTGTGAGGGCTGGCATTGGGGAATGCCCCAGAAAGAGCTTTGATATTGTTAGCTGGCATCAGGGGTTGGCCCCTCAGAAAGAGTGTCAGTGGTAATGCCATTAAATCCATGCCTATTACAAGTATCATCAGCTGCGAGGGCTGGCATCAAGGAATAGCCCCTGAGAGGTCATTGGCGTTAGTTGCCGGTATCAGGGTTTGGCCCCAGAATTTTTAGAAATGACTGACAAATGGAAGTAGCTCAACCCAATCTAAATAGGGAGAACTTTGGGATTTCTTTTTACAATTAGTAATTATCAGGGAAGTTTATTTAAATTAATGAGCTGCTGAATTGGGGTTTGAGATAAGGGCTCAACTCAATTTAATGTGGAGCAGAGTCAAATCTTGACTAATAATTAAAACCCACAATTAACCAATCAGAAATCAGGGGCTAATTAGCAACAAACCCCAATTACCCTAGTTGCTGATCTCAGGAATTTACACCCTTCTGAATTGTCAAAGAGGATCGGCAGGCTCAGGTTGGCCTGCATTGGTTAGGTTATGAGGAGGGGATTAATGAAGAGGCTGACATCTTTGCAAGGGCTTTGGAGTACTCATGAGGTGCCTGGTTGGCCCTCAAAATTGAAACTTAACCTCTCTTAGATGTTCAAAATTTCCCATACAGCCTTGAAGTTGGGGCTCAACATATTCAGCAGCATCTTGGGAGTGCAGCTCAGTGCAGGTATGTTATTGGCACTTGGAACTGACAAGAACCAGTGGCAGTAAGCCATATCCTAACTGAACCCTTATCCAGGTGGAGGTGGAACTCAGGGCTATACAAGGGCCCCTGTAGTGAGCACCAATGTCAGGATTTTTGGCCACTTAGAGCTCGCATGGTGCAGGCTCAGAATCCTAACAAGGGGGCAGGAGTGGGAGGCTCAGTGCCATGGTTACATGACATAATTGTGGGTACAGACTGTAAAGTCAAAGCTGGACGTCAGGAAGCCAAAAATGTCAAGCCGCAAGGCCACCTTGACTTAAAACATACCTTGGACCAACGTTGAGTACAGGCCACATATGATCAGGTTGGCCCTGGGGATGTGTGTGACACTCAGTCCTGCATTACAGAAAGGGTGTTAAAAAGCACCAGACATATTACTAATAATAATGGTTGATTCAGCTTCCTGGAGAAAGGTGTTTCCAAACCTGTTCAATTTTTAATATCAACAAATTGGGAAGAACCATTTACAATCAATAACTTTGGTCAGACTATTCTAAGTGAAAGTACCCTGGTCAATGGTAATGTGTGCCTATTGGCTCATTAAGGCTTACTATCTCTCCAAAGAATGATGATTCTTCACCCATGTTTAATAATGTTCCCTTAAAACCATCCTTCCTTTTTTGTTGATTTTTATTGATAAACGCCCCATTATCTTTACATTTTTGTTTGCATAATCCCTTGGGAAAACCTGTGTGTGGACCTCCTCAAGGAGATCTCAAACAACTTAGGACACTTCATTTTAACTAAATTGACAACAGACTTTGGTGCACAGCTGGGCCGTCCTGATCCCCCAAATTTGAGGCACCCAAGCACCCTGACACTGATCTTCAATTTCTTATTGACTCCATCTTGAACCAACTAAGCTTTGCTGTTTGTTAGTACTATTTATAGATTAAACGTTGTCTACACTAGCCCTGGGTCCCCTCTGCTATGGCACCATCTGAGGTGCCCTATTCCCATTGTTATTAGTGACTTGTTCCCTTGCAGTGTGGCTATGCATTCCACACTACCTCACTGGGAATAAGAGCGTTACAGACACTCTCTTAACACTCATTCCATCGTTCTTCCCAAGAGAAAGGGGGCCAAAGTTCCCCTAAGTTTACCAATAAAGACCCTTCTTGGAGAAGGTCTTTTATGTAATAAGTTAGATTAGTTATTGAAAATATAGAATTTTAAATTATTTGTAGTATAAAAGAAGGTACGGTTTATTTAAGGGAGCCTTATACTATTTATTGTGCCAAGGCTAAAGGTGATAGGGCGAGAATTCATAATAATCATAGGAAAAATGCTAAGTGATAGAAGACAATGGAATGCCTTGCTTAACTAAACTCTCAGCATTTATTGCCAATTGAAGTAATAATACTTATAGCTTGAGACTCAAATTCTTATTGGAATAAATCCCAGACTATTAAATGGTTCAAATTTTAATAAATGTTATTAGGAATGACCCCTGACCCATTCAATATGCTCAACTCAAGTTAATAGGGAGACTAGTTCAACAATTATTAATAATTGAATAACGGCAAGTTGCAACCCCTAGTATTGGCTTCACCCTTTAAAGGGCATTGCTCAACAACCTTTTTTTTCAACTAATATTTTTTTAGAGAAGTAAACAGGGTTGATTAGGGGGAAAATTCAACTAACATAATATTTAGATAGTATTGTTAAATTTTCTTATGTTTATTTATCAATATAATCATATGGAACATTTCATAACATTATAATCCTTCCTGTAAAGTGTATTGTGGATATCGTCTTACCTCCTATAAAGCTCATCTACCAACTCCTAATCAAAATCTTCCCTATATAAGAAAAGACTTCCCAAGTGGTCCCTATGCCATAGTATACCCAAATACACCACTTATCCTGCTGTGCTACCTAGTTTTGTACATCTTAGATTATTTATTGCACCTATCTTTGGTGATACTCAGCTTATTAATATAGTCTAAGTCCTGATAGTCAGATTTTCTGTAACCGCAAACCTTAATGGGTTTAAACTCAAGGCCCTCTTGACTCACCTATTCCTTAAGGTGATCACTGAGCTGGAGCCTGACAATATATTAGCTTACATAGTGGTCTGGATAACAACAGACAGTCCAGGGTTTTTTGGTTGCTCTAGGATATCCTGTTACTATCCTGACATCAGTACTTGGTGGTCACCTTGACTATTATTACCTTGTACCTGAGTATATATATATATATTCACCTAAAGAAACAACCAGCTAAAACAAGATAAATTACATGTACACAGCCAAGTATAAACAGTGATATTAAATTAGTCTCAATGGTGCCTACCCTAATCAATGACCACTAAGATACTCTGATGATCTTGTATTAGGCAGAAACAAAGTCTAAATTAGAAACACAGAACTTCACTACAGATTTCAAAAGGATTGACCGTGTGGTGGAACAACTAACAGAAAAGCCTCACCATTGGTTTCCTGAAGCCAAACTTTAAAACATTAAATTATGCCAGGTTTACCCCATTTCCGCCATTAATTGCTTACAGTAGTTCAGTCTATTATGAATAAAAAAAATTAACGAGGTATAAAATCTCTATCAGAAGGAAGACCCCATTGAAAATATACTCTGATCAATTCATAGCATCCAAACAACAATTGGGGCTAAAAATCCAGAGCATGGTTTATAATTCAAGAGAAAGTTTCTATTGAATCACAAAATTTTTTTAGTGCCACAGCTATTGCTAGAGGAACTCAAAGTTTTTAATAGGGACTTACTATTTTACATAAGTCATGGAAAATAAAATAAAAACAAGACTAGCATGCCAGTCTGGAAGCTTAAACATCCAAGATAAAAGCCAGAATATCAGAGGTATAGCTGACCACGGCACTTTGTGTCTATTAGAGAGGGGTAGAACCTGGGGCTGACAATTTACCACAATATTTAACAAATACCCCACAAGAAGCTAAGCAAAAGTGGTGGCTGCAGCAGCGGATTCAAGTAAGACAGCCTTCTCAGGAACAGATTGCACTGTAGTACTATCTTTGGAAGCAGGTGAAGGGAATATTGTGGAATGGCTTTGGAACTTATAGATTGGGATGAGAGTACCTCAAAGAGCAAGGTAAGTTTGTGATGCTTCAAATTATCCAAAATAGGAGACAAGCCCAGATGGGCCCCATACTGATACCCCATTCAAGCAAGAAGGGCAGAAGCGTGGTAATGATCGACACTATAGCCCTGTCATTTTGAAGATTGGGGAACATGGCAACAAAATAAGTACTAAAATTTACTTTGAAATAAAAAAGGAGTCAAAGGTTCCTTTTTGGGGGCAGTTGCGTTTATTGTAATCAAAAAATGAGATAATTGCCTGATAGCAGAACCTGTTGTGGACTGCCGTCTTAAAAACATATATGTGGGGAATAAATGGGGGTATGCATTAGGGTCAAAGAATTCTTTTGAGCATGATTCTGGTGTAATGACACACAATAAACTTTTGATAATGATCAGGTCCTGTCTGACCTTTCAGATACTACCAATTTTTTACCCAATTGTTTTCTAGATGATTTCCCTTTCAGGATGGTGACGATCTGTTTGGTGGGCCAATGAGTTTCACACATGAACAGGGAAGGGAAAGAGAATTACATTTTGAATTGAATGTGTCAGCATGCCAAACCTACTGGGTTGGGCTCTCCTTCTCTGGTATTAAAATTGAAAGCTAAGCAGGGGATTCTGCGCTCAAGGTTGATATGAAGAATTTAATTGCATTCTAAATTGATTTGTGCCCTTAGGTGGAACTTGAACTATGATCTGACACATTCTGGCATGGGAGGGGGAGGCGACCTACCTACTGGCAGCAACTTCAAGCCACCACTACTTCCTGACATAGCCTCTGGGTCCTCCCCATTAGTCCCTTGGTGGTAGAAGAATTGACAAGTAAAGAACCTTCAAAAGAGTAGGCTGTCACCCACTGCCAATCTGAAACATGGGCTAAATTACCCTTGCTGGTGCAGGGGGAGGCAGCCTTTTTAACTCCTTTCTTGGTTCTTAAAGGAAACTCCTCCTGATTTAGGCAGCAGGGGTTGCTCCCCCAGCACTTATAACGAGAAAAAATTTGAGCAACAACCTTAGAAAGTGAAAGTCAGATTTGGGGCCTCTAGACATATTGGTTCAGGTTCATGACATACAGCTGAGCAACCACATATAATAATTACCTAGGATGGAGGAGAATTTCAACTTCAATAGAAGAAGGATAGTCTTTCCATGAAGGCTTTCATTTTTAATTCAAATTAAAGAGATATCTGGTAACATCTTTAAAGAACTATAGTGACACCGCATTTAGAGCCTCAGCAAACACAGTATTAGACACAAGTAAGGAGATTAAAGTACTCTCCAGACTTTATTCCATGTTTCTGTTGCAGCTGATAAGCAAAAACATGAGATATCTCTCTAAGTCCTTTTAAACACAAGTGCAATAGCCAATTTCATGGACTAAAGCCTAATCAGACAATTGGGGAATGTGACTTCAAAAGATTTTAAAACTAAAATACCTGATATGTCCATTTTCAACTTTAGCTTGATTGATTCTCTAGTCAAAGTCACAATGAGGAATGCAACTCTGACCTGAATTACTATTTAATAAACAAGTTGACTGAAGGACTAGGAGAGCAGGTCATCTGAAGGCAGGTCTTTTAAGCTTGATAGCTTATATATAAAGTTAAATAGATGGAAAGCTAAATAAAGGTCACAGGTTCTGAGAGAGAGTGAGCTCTTTTGAAATTTGTCCAGATTGAGACTGAGGCTCAAAGATATACATATATGAAATATCTAAGGGACTTACTACACTGGTCAGAGTCCCAACAACGAGCTTTACTGAAAATAAATAATATTAAAAGAAAGTAAAACAATATTTTTTATTAAGAAGAACGATTAGCATTTTTTGTAGTGTTAGGAAAGATAAGTTTATTTCTAAGTAATGAGATAGGGAGAAATTATCCTAGCTTATCTAATAGTGGTTTCTGGAGGCAATTTATCCCAAGTACACTTGTTTGGAATTTATTACTCTTATTGAGATTGTTTAAAGCGGTATAACTTGATGTTGATAAAGATTAGTCCTTTGGACCAACAACGCATCAATTGATAAATTAATAGAATTTAAAGTTGGTGTTATTTTTGGGCCCTCAACTGTAAGTCCATATGACCTGCTCCTCCATATGGAACGTGAAAAAGTTACACATAGAAGCAGGAAGGGCCCAATCCTCAGTTGAGCCCCTCTCTAGGATCAGTGTCCTAGCTCATGTAGTAGATGAGCGAGGGGTACTTCCCTGGCTCCTATAGAACCACCCTCTCTGCCCCATTTTTCTCTTATTATCTTGTAAAAATGGTAAAGGGGTTAGCAGAGAGGTTCATTTTAGGAGCCTCCAGCAGGACACTCAAAACCACCCCAAGTGTGACATGGTCACTGAAGATATTTGAGAAATTGCTCCACCCCACATATATTCCCATATGAGCCCTAGTTCACATAAAAAGTAAGTTTGGGGTTATTTTATAGGTTTGTATTGTAGATCAGACCTGCAGATCATGAAATTTGCTAGTAAATTTGTACAATTTACAATAATGATAGGATGGGTCTTGATGGAACTGGTGTTAATGAACTACGGATCTGGAGAAATCTGTTCAATTTCAATAGTATTCCACTAGAATTCACTTCAATCTGCATACAGGTGGCCATAACTTTATAATGCCATCTGAGACCTCTAATGCCTTCCCCCTCAACTCTATCACAAGAAGCCTAAGATGACAATTAGGGTGCTCAGAAAGAGGCTTAGTCATCATAAATTTACAAGCTCCCTTCCCCCTCCACTATATAGGCAACCACCCTCCTTAGGGTAGGTTGCCCGTTTATTCTTTAAATTTCCTTACCTATAAGTTTACTTATTAAAGTTAATTTTGTGTTACCATCTAGTACTAAAAAAAGTTAATTTTGTGTTTGAACCCTTTGTCAAAGAATCTGCCCTCCACGCTGCCTCATTATTTTTTGCTAAAATTATCTGGTGATACTCACTGCCATCAATAAAATAATACTGGAAATTGTTGAGCAATAGTTCTGACCCACAGATCCATTAAAGATCCCTTGCTTCTATGAGATAGTGGACAATTACCTTCAAAATTTATTACTGATCCATTGTGCACAATGCAGATGCCGTCAACTACTTTATTATAATCAATTCATCCCATTTAGGGCGTGATCTGTTCCTTTTTTTGTCAGAATCCATTCCACATTATTTAATTAAATGATCCAGCCTATTTAAATATATTACTAAACAGCTGCGAGCCAAAGAGGGGTTGTCACCTTCTCTGCCTCACCAACCCTTAGGGTTACCCTAGTAAGACACGCAGTTGCCCCTACTTCAACATTCTGGCTTTTTTTAGTGGCTATTGTATGATATTAAACAATTTACTTCTCAATAAATCCTTAGGGAACCCCTCTTAAAAGACATTAGAGCAGCTGAGCCTCTGGCATTCTTTACCATCAACTGGGCACTGTCAAACCATCTCAAGATGGACAGTCTTCTTCAAAATAGCTTCAACCCTGAAATCAACCCAACTATGCATTAATTTATAAATAATATTAATAAATATTATTCAGAGGTATGATGTTTTTTACCACTCTGTTTTACTTTAGGCAAATATATAAAAGTAAATAAATTATAAACGTTGACCTTTTGCCCCCAGTTCCACTCCAATGTCCTAAGATCCCCCACTGCTGCTATATTGTGGGGCAGTGACAAGCCCCCAAGCATTTTCTGTCTGGTGGGAAAATGTGCCCAGACAGGGTCAACCAGTCCTAACAAATCTTTGATCAATTCATTTCACCCAAGGATTTCAACCTCCACCTCATATGTTCTCAGGCAGTGCCTCAAGGACCAAAGGAGCTCCCTCTGGAGAAGCATGCATTTCAGCCTTCATTTTGAATACAGGAAACATTTTCCATAAACATATAAAACAATTATCAAATTGGCTATCCAGTAATGGAACCCACCAGATTCAAAAGCTTCTGCCCCTATAAGGGGTACTTTGACTTGAACTTCATCTGCAAAGCCAACGCCATCATAGCAGCGACTGTGCCCAAGATATTCCAGGACACCCTCTCTACTAACCACTTGAACCAGGCTATCATCAGATTCCACTAGGGTGCTTCAGTCATCTGGTTTGCCCCCCACTGTGCTCCACAAGAAGCTGATAGTTAGTTGAGCAGCCTATAGCTCTAACCACCTACTTCAATTCGTGATCCCTAATGGTGCCACATGGTTTTTATGGCTTCAGGCATTAGCCACAATATGACCTAGTTTCTCATGAAATTTCCATTAAGTTCTCCATCACTATACTATCTCTTCTGCCCCTGACCATCCATTCTGGGCTCATGTTGAGGATGGGCGGAATATCTGTGCATTCTGTTTCAAGTTGGATCACTAAAAACGCAAATGCCCCTCCCTTATAGCTTCTGCTAGTATAAGCCTGCATCTTCCAGTGTCTAATATGCTGCAAATTCCTCAATGATTATGTCTGTGGAACAATCCTCACCTTCTTCCTCCCAACCTGTTGCTGCACTAGTTTCAGCATCAGCCATTATGCCCATCCTCAACTCAGAACTGCAATCACCTCAGACCTCAGGAAGCATCTCAGACTAAAACTCATCTCAAGATACCTTTCATTTGATAGACAAATCCCAAACTTAGCCAAGACCCTAATCTAGTTAAATTAGAAACCCTTTGGGCTTTATTTTCTGAGGTTTACAAATTCAGGTGATTTCATTAAACCATCTAATTTTTACATAGAACATCTCAAGAACAAAAAATATGACGCTCAATTCACCCTCATTTCTATTCTACCACAAACACCGCTCCATTCCAAAGTGACCACCATATTTTTTTGAAAGCTGCCTAATTGTTAAAAATTTAAACTAATGGTATTCTTCCCTTAGTTTCTGAAATTATATTTTAGTTGAGCACGGCTGCCAATAAATCCGACTAGTTTTGATGATTTTAGTAATATTTAATTCCAATTTTAGCTCCTCATTCAAATGAGTTTAACTATTTTGATGTTCAGTTTTTTAAAAAGCATCAGACCAAATATCAAAAAACTTTTCAGCTCATGATTAAATAGTAATTGTACAAAGGATAGATTAATAGCTTATATTAAGTATTTATTATGATTTACTGGTTAATGAAGCTGAGATAATTTAAAATTGTTGCCATCAATTGATGCTAATGGTTTTTGATAGGCGGGCATTCAATTAGTGACTGTTTATCAGGTTTTTAGGATTACTGCAATTAATGTCAAAAATAAAGAATCAATTTATATGATTTATTTTCAATATTTATGACAACTGATGCTAAGAATATCTGATTAAAATCATCTGAAATTATTGCTAAGGGTTTTGAGGAAATGGTTGCTGGCAAATGATGCCAATGTTATCTGATAGGAAGTATTTGATGGCCATTTGGCGCTTAAGTATAAATACCCCAAATTCTTTCTAAATAAAGATCTTTTTCTTGTCTACTTTTATTATTTCAAGTTAAGTAGTATCCTTGATTTTTAGGGGCAGTATTAAAGGTCCCTTGGGGTTTATGTGCTGGGTGAGTGCACAAGGAGTGGTCAGCGCCACCGCTACTATACATGGAGCTACAAGTAACACCACCCAGACTTACACAACTGGCTACCAATAATGAGAGACTGAGAGAAATTACCCTAAGGGAGATGATAGGACAGATATGGGCCACCCAAGTGAGTATGGGGCTCTGGTGCCCCCAAGGTGGTTATTTAACCAAAGATGAAGTTGTTGTCTATGCTATGGCAGGAAGTTGCTATACAAACTTGTAGTGAAAGGGAGCGGGTGAAAGAAAAAGAGAAAGGGTCAATAGTCTTCTTACTGTTAGCCTGTAAAATTAGTTGAGTTCTGATTGTATGGATTGTAAAATTTGTAACATTGGTGCTCACTACAGGGGCGCTGTTTGTGTGCTGCTTAACTAGCCAGAGGCAAAAACTTTTTTAGGTTGTTAGGGGTGACTTAGAGCCATTATTTCTTTGTCTTAAAATGCTGACCAATACCTGTTGTGATATCAGATTACTAAACATTAAGGGAAGAATAAAACCATTTAACTCTCATGAGAGGATTGATGCATAGACCCAAGAAGGGGGTTAAGGAAACCTTATCAATAAATTATATGAAAAAATCAATAATTGGTAAGGCTCAATACAATACTAAGAAAATTCCTTCATTCTGATTTGAGCTCAAAATACCCCAAGAGATATCCTGCTTAATCAAAATAAGAGGATTCATCAAAATCTCAGGTGTCCACTACACTAGGTGGCACACAGGGAAGAAAAACTAAATAAACTTGCATGTGGGTAAGAATTAATAATCTGCTCAATATTGGACCTAAATGATACAAGTCTCATATGATTTGGTACATTTAAGATACCATTTCTCCTTATCAAAAATATTTTACAAAAGCATTGTAAAATCTGGATGCATCTCCTGACCAAGCGCCCCCATGTTGATTCCTCCCTCCACTATGATATTAATCCTTATCCTTGGTAAGTTTTACATTGTTATGTGTAGAATATAAAGAACCCTATTCTATACTGAAAATATAGTTACACCAATATGTCTGAATCTCTTTTTGTACTTGACTTTGATAGAGTCCTTTCACCAAACTTACCATAGGATGGATACTATATATGAAGTGACCTAAGCGTGACTTATTACCATTTTATAAATATATTTTTGCTGTGAGTCTTAAGATTCTTAAATTATTTACTGTCAGGCTTCTTGGGAACAGCATCATTAAGCCACAAAAATGGAAGCATAACATGCTGGTGTTCACTAAAGGGGGCTTACACAATGCTTAATGATACCTGCACCTAATTGATCGCACCATGGAAGATAACCTGATTGATATTGCAACCTGATGGGTGCACAAAGGAAATGGAGAAGAAGATGACCAAATTGGAAGTCACCTATATTCACATTTGGAGAAGCACAAGAAAATCCAATGGAGATTTCTCAAACTCGACTTCTAACCTAGATTTCCAATGATGGAGATTGAGACTTACTTCCTGGAGTCATTAATCCAGGAGAAAGAGCCAGATGCAAAAGAGTATCTGACGTGGTTAGGATTTCCAAAAAACCTAAGTAAATCAAATATTTTCTAAAGAAATAATGGTTAAATGTGAATCTATCTCACTATATCATGAAAATTTGTATATCCAGCATTTTACCTCATTGTGAACCTATTATAAGTCCATAATGATAGACTACATCATCATATTAATAGCATAGATACCTTACAGTTGGCCTATGTACAGGTGTATATTTAGCATCTCAAAGTATAGGGGACGTCCACCAAATAATTAAGCAGATCATTCCTATATCATTCAACTCCATAAATGAGACCATTGATTCTGTAGTTATCAAGTATGTAGAGAAAACTATGGAGCTTTTCAGAAAGGATTATGGAGTCTAATAAAAATAGTAAAACATTACTTGATGCTTTCGCCCAAGAGCTTTTATGAAAAGATGACAAAGCTCATAGTGAAATAGCGGTCCAATCTTCTAATAGCTACAATAATGTGAAAGAACAGATTAAGCTTCTCTGGTCCTAACTAGAGCAAGACCTATAAAATATTTGATGAGCTGAGGACCCATTGAATCTCTAAGAAACAACTATCACCTCAATTTCTTATTTCCTGACTGTCCCACGTTGAGCAAGATTTGGCATCCCATGCAACTCAGAAGCTACTCATTCAATTGCCAGTTGACTGAACAAATTGAAGAGCAATATGAGAGGCTAATATAACTGAGAAAACATTAAAAAAATCTACCGCTCGCCTAAAAACACTGAGTAACTCTGTATTCTCTCACAGAAGAGCTGAAAGCCAAGGCTGACAAGCCTCCTCAGAGCACTGAATTCCAACAAATGAAGGAGGACTTGAATCTGTGCATTGAATATTATAATGAGGACAAACTTTTGTGATTTTACCACTCATCCGCTTGCCAACAAATATATGATCTGGACATCCGTGTTAAGAAGTTGGATAATGATTAAGTCATTATTGAAAGAAAAATTAACCTTCTGGATGTCAAGTCAAGACTTACTTTAGAGAAAATGTAACAACATCTCAAACCTCTATAGGATCAGATATGTCAACTTTTGCATCAAGTTGAACAGATTGACACATGTACCAAAATTATTTATCCAAAGCTCTTGGATTACACATTGTCAAAGTAATGGAAGTCACTACCTTTAACCTACCTTCAAGGACAAGTTTACATCTGGAGAGGGGATTATAACATCTTTCCTCTAAATTTATGGAGCCATGCTGGTAAGTGTGACTGATCATCAAAAGATTAAGCATATTTTATCTTGTTCAAGATTTATGGCTCAAGAGGTTATGGTACCTCATATAGATGACTTAAAAACATGAAGTGAAGTGTAGGAAGCGCTCATTAAAGAACTCAGTTACAAGCAAAGCTTGAGTATGAAGAAACTGGCCTTAATGAGAATTGCGCTAGGACAAAATGAAACTATGGCAAAATACGTGGATTGCTTCTATTTTGAGTCCCAAATGGTGATGACCTCAATGATGATTACACTGGACAATGCATAGCAGCTATTGACGCTGGTTTACATGGTAACCTCAACCTATCCATGCAAATCACATCTGTCAAATGAAGCTTCAACTCTATCTAAGACATTAAGAAGCCCTGCTCAATGTGGTTTGTATATACAAGACAGAAAATATAAAAAGGCTTCTATAAAACCCAGATACTATACCATGGAGGAAGCAAAGCCTAAGAAGATGGAGAAGCTTAAGTGTAACTACTGTAAGAAGAAAATCTACAATATAGACATGTGATTTAAGAAGAACCCTGTTTTGCCAAGAATGGAAAAGGAAGTTGGCTCAGGGTCAGGTACTTATAAAGCTAACCAAACAAAGAACCTGAAAGAAAACATTACTTATCGCTCATCTTGCATGCATTAAAAATGATTCTAGCGACAACTCTAAAGGGGGTTACAAAGATACAGGTTATTAAATTTTAAAAGCACCACTGAGCTCACATTCCAGAATGCATGAACGCTGAAAATATCAATGACACCTGGGATCTAGAGGACACTTTGCTTCAGTCAGGTTATCAAGAGTACAAGGATAATTAATACGTCCAGAAACGCTGATTAATACCTTTCCCTATTGATCTGACCCATATTAAGCATGCACAGTATAGTTGAGATTAAGAAAGATATCTGAGACTGCTGCAAGCTCAATGCAACGTTTCCACCTCAAGGAAGTGTTGGCCCTCCAACCAAAGTTTGGAGGAAGCACAACCAAAGTAGAAATTGGGGATCAAAAAGGTTGAGTAATGGCTATCTTGGATATGGGATCCCTGATCAACGTTGTCTCATACCATTTTGCTACAAGATCAACATCACTCCTGACCTTAAATAGACTCAATAGTATAGCACTACCAGTCCAAAAAATACCAAGGCTTTAGATGCATACTCTTCCCTGCAAATTTAAGTTGACAAATTAATCTTCACAGCTCCCATAGTTTCCCTGGACAATAGCCAGTAGAACACTTATTGGGACGCAATTTATGATCATATATTAAGGATTCATCAATATGAAAGAAGGTCACTTTTCTTTCTCGTTGCAAACACTTTTGCAACCTATTCAATTCAAGACTGAATCTAGTTTGATAATCTCACAGAGGATATTAGTCTTGCCCATGTCAGGGAGCAGTTGGGCAAGCAAGGTAAGAGGAGCAGGTGGAAGGCCTGCGGCCTCCAACGTTTGAAAACGCCCCGGAGAATCCGGTGGAATAGACAAAAATCTTAAAAAACTGGCGGTCACGATTTCCCCAGAGATACTCGCATGGCAAGCACGATGCAACCAGTACATCAATACGCCACACTCCCAACCACTTTTGTCAGTGGAATTTGGAGTCCGCGTGTATCTGGACATCCAAAAAATGGCCTTATGGGAAAAATTTTGTGAAGATGTACACAAAGTTTTCCCAACCGCGGTGTACGTTGCACCTCACTCCATGTCACATGGTTGGCTGGACCTAGGTTTCAAGAGCAAAAAAGCAGCAGATGAGGCTGCAGTGGTGCACGTAGTGGTTGACCTCCCTGAAAGGCAATGGGTTATTGAAACCAAATGCACCAGATGGACAAAATCAAACCAAATTTTCCCCACGTTTGACTTTTTGCCTACTACGGTAAAACGTGCCATTTTGGAACAACACCTGAAAGATGGTCTCGCCATATATGGCGAAATAGAATCTTTCGAAATGCAACGCTTCATGCTGATGCCACACCTGTGCACCAGCAAAGCCATCGCAGTTCTGACTCCAACTGAGGAGATCGCAAAGGACCTAACCCAGATCCCACACTCCACTTTTATTGATATTGCAGGGCATACCACCCACCCATTCCGGGTGGCCATGGATAGCGCGCCCCCCATTTGCACCCACTGTGATGCATTCAGCCATAAGGCGCACGCATGCCCCATCAAGGAGGGTGTCACATTCCAAGAGCACCCCTCAGCAGCCATGGCCAAATGAGAGGCGCACTATGAACCAACTGCAAGCACCAAGGAGGCTTTCCCGTGGGGAGCACAAGGCTGCTACCTATTGGTAAAGCCTATCTCCCCGCAAGAATGGAAAAAGGCCAAGCAGGCCCATAGGGCCGCGGCTAAGGAAATGGCCAAGCCCACCACCGCTATCCCACACTCACAACGCCAGGAGGACATGGAAACCTTCGCGGTGGAAGCAACTCAGGAATCCATCAACCAATCAGATTGGGAAGCCCATGCTGAGCGGGCCACTCAATCTGAGGATCTGATGGGAGACTCAATCTCACCCAATTGTTGCACCCAAGCTCCGGTCAAAACTGACTTGGGACCTATCCCAAAATGAACATTTTTTTTGACCCGCTCAACGGTGCACCGAACTCATCTGCACCGCAAAAAATTCGTCTGACGTTGGGAAAACAAAAAGCGAAGGCCAAAGCCAATGCGACTCTTTCCACAAAAATCAACAAAAACTCCAATAGCGTTGCTGCTAACACCCGCGCTGCTGTGAAAGCCTGTGGGGACCTAGAAGAGGCTGGTGGGCCCGGGGGCCCACCCCTCACACCTAAGGTGCAATGGGGGAATCCTTCACTTTAGGGATGTTGAATATCGCCGGACTCAAGGCCTCCCCATCCCAGGCTAGGAAACTGAGTTTTTTACAACACAATTTACCCGTGGATATCCTGGCCATCCAGGAATCCCACTGTCCATGAGGTTCTGAGGAAACTTGGAAAACAATGCTCCTCCCATCCCAATCCTTTTGGTCAAAGCACTGTGGGGTGCTAATTCAGAAAAATAATTTTTAAATTCGTATCCTCATAAATATTCCTAAATGGCTGAGTGCTTGTCATCACCTTCTCGTGGGCTGACGTAGCGCATGCAATTGTCAATATCTATACCCCAAATGGTGCACACGAGCGTCAGGAATTTTTCTCATTAGTCAAATCCCTCCTGCTACCCCCTGATTCTTTCCAAGTCGGCAACATGAACTGTTGGCTAACCTCACCAACAGACCGGTGGCCTCCCTCACCCCATGCCCCACAGGGTCACGTAGAACTACGCGTTCTAAAGGCCACCCTTGGGTTAATGGATGCATTGCTGTGACATGCCCCGCTGCTCAAAAACATGACGCGTCCCCATGTCCACAACAGCCAATTAAGGTCCATGACCTGCATCGACCTTATTCTAATGTCAGCAAAATTCCAACCCCACATCTCCCAATTCAAAACAACGAAAATGGAATTCTCCAACCACCGACTGGTCAAAATAACCTACCACCTACCTGTCACAGTT
Source organism: Massospora cicadina (assembly GCA_022478985.1). NCBI lineage: Eukaryota > Fungi > Entomophthoromycota > Entomophthoromycetes > Entomophthorales > Entomophthoraceae > Massospora > Massospora cicadina. The sequence goes on from JAKSZP010002652.1 coordinate 218,944, forward strand.
GCTAAGGCCCCACATTGGTGCAAAATCCGCCCCCCTGAGCTTGCGTCGCCAGTATTTTCCATGTGGGTGGAAGAGGCAACTTTGGCAAAAAAGTCTGTTGCACCATTTTGTGTGGACCCCATTTCCACATGGGCAACTTTCAAAGAGGACACCATCCGCCACTCTCGCCATCTCTCCTCCAGATGCTCACAAGCCACATCGGCAGTTATCTTGCGCGCTCTGGCAGAATTGGCCCACTTGGAGTCCAACATTCCAGCTACAGGATACAGCCCTGAATGGGGCTGGAAGTGGGTGGAGGCAGCCGCCCACCTCAATGCACTCGAAAGGCAACACAAACATCGGGTTTGTGTCTAATACAGGGCCACACGCATCACTAAAGGTGACAAGTGCACCGCATATTTCTTTAAAATTTTTTTTACACCACACCAGAGCGTGGCCTGAACACAGGTGCGAAGAACGGATATTTCTATTGTGGATACACCAGCTGAAGTGGCAATCAAAACGCAAAAATATTACTCCAAGTTGTACCGAGCTGAACCAATTCAGCCAGCTGAAGTGGCGGAATTTCTTGACCGAGCTCATATCTGCACCATTTTCTGATACCTGGAAATAATGAATTTAATTACTCTGAACGAATTATGGACAGCCATTTGCAGTGCGCCAAACCAAAAATGCCCAGGCCCAGATGGCATTCCATATGAGTTCTACAAAAAATATTTCAAATATATATCCCCACTTCTGCTTGCCTCACTTAACCAAAGCCTGTTGGAAATGCGCCTCCTACCAGGAGAACATGAGGCCTTTACTGTCACACTTTTCAAGAAAGGGGATAAGCTTGACTTAGCCAACTGGCGCCCCATTTCTCTAACAAACACAGACACCAAAATTTTAACAAAAATTATGGCTAACCGATTAGGGACTGTAGCATCTGCCACCATCTCCCCAGAACAATTCGGTTTTATCCCCAGAAGATCAATTTGGGATAACGTGCACTCTGTGGCTAATGTATGTCAGTCCACAGCCTCTGGGGCACTTGTATTCTTGGACCAACAAAAGGCCTATGATAGAGTAAACTGGGAATACCTAAGGGCCTGCCTCCATCAATTCCGCCTACCCCCTTGCTTCATCAACAGGGTGATGCTGCTCACGGAATCTGCAAACAATGGCAGTGCGTGGCCCTGGCTTCCTAACGGACGTAGTCCGCCCTCAAAGGGGCCTGCAACAAGGGGACCCCCTCAGCCCACTCTTATACAACTTCAGCCTTGACCCACTACTGCGAAATGTGAATGCCCAGCTCACTGGGGTCCATAAGCCAGGCCAAGCCCCAGTCAATATTGGCGTTTGCAGATGATTGTGTGGTTGGGGTGTCTAATAATCAAGATGCACGCGCGCTTGAAGCTCTCATCCAGGAATATTCCCGGGTAAGCAACGCGGCACTGAACGCCTCTAAAACCGATATCATCCTCCTTGGTCAGTTTTAGAACTGCTGGGCCCCAGCAATTAGTTCCCAACCTGGCCCATCTGCTCGCCCATGTCCACGCCTTACTAACTCAACACACACCGCTCCACTGGTGCTCCCCTTCATGCCACGTCCTACCACAGGACTGGTGCGCCATCTGGGCGTGTGGATGGAGGCAGGTGGATACGCGTCAGTAGTAATGGAGTGCCTTATTCTGGACAACGTGATGAAGCGAATCGCCTCTCTCAGAGCCCACCCTACTTCCCTTACTGGCAGGGTTGTTTTAGCCAACTCTATGCTCCTATCCAAAGTCTGTTTCGGAGCCCACGCCATCCCCTTCTCCCCAAGCTTTTTCAAATCCTTGTATGCCTTGCTGCAAGGAAGGCTTTGGTCAGGCCGCCCTCCACCAGTGCGGCTAGAGGTCATGTTTGGCCCTCATCATCATGGTGTCATGGGCCTGCTTGACTTCAAAGCCCATGCTGCCAAGATCCTGGGCACCTGGATCGCGGCCGTCACTGCTCCTACACTCCCATCTAAAACTGGTCCCATGCAGCCCGCTCCAACTTCTCCCAAGCCTTGGGCCTTAACAATCCATCGAACCCCCACTCCCTGATGAAATACCTCGCATCATATACATTGGCCACAGGTCTTCACGGGACAAAAACCCACTACAAACGAATCCTACTCTCCATGCGGAGCGCAGAGTGGAGAATCTGTATTAGCAGACATACAACCCAAAGAGGCCGCCCCTCTCCTCAGTTCACACAGGAGGTACAAGGGCTACCCATCCATGATGGCGTGATCCTCATTCGGCCCCATGTCCTATCCAGGGTGGACTACCTGGACATGATGGACATCCCTTATTCCATTGAGACCCAAAAAAACAATCTGGAAATATGTACATCACCCTCTGTTGCAGCCTCAAGTCCGCTCCCAAGTGTGGCGCTGCCTGAGGCGGGTGTATCATACAGCTGAGCGCTCTAATGCTTTACACTCATCCTGTGTCGTGTGCGGCCAGTATGGAACGCTGTTCCACCGCCTGGAGAAGTGCCCCACCTCTAAAGTGATATGGCGCGAAGTTCAACGTCTGCTGGGCCAGGATCAAACGCATCCCTTCAGTCTGTCAAGAGATACGTTTGCTCTATCAATGGCCTCCTCCCTTCCACCCTCCCTTCATGCTCTGGTGGTTGCAATCGCCATGTGGACCATCCACACGATTGTCTTAGATGCCATTGCAGGCTCCACCCCCACCCTCCCAGAAACTGTCCACAGATTCCGGTCTCATCTGGTGGACCACTTTCAAGTGTGGATGTTTGGATACCTCCCACCACGTCGCCAACAGCTGGTCTCCTCCTGGTTCCCAGTCTGGTTCATCAAATCAGACCCCTTCCTCCACACGTGCTCAATAGTGGCTACGGCCCCTTCACACGTTCCCTCCCCCTCCCCATAAGTGGCGTTCCCGCTGGCAACAAGAGATAGCATCGCTTCTCTGGGGTGCCTCCCCTGGTACTAAGTTTATCTGTCCTGAGTCATATTTGGAAGTGTCCGTCCCATGGTTGACCTTCCCCGCAATAAATTTAAAATCTAAAATCTATATGAAATAAGGTCGTTTATCACTTCTCATTATGAAATTTCCCTTGTACTGGATGATAAAACACTAGAAAAGGTAATAATCTTGTCTAATTGAGTACCCTGTTTCTTCTTTGGATTATATTGTTCTACTTCTGGGAAAACTACAAAAAAAGCTCCCTGACTCATTATATTCAGAAGATGGCATACCATTCTATGCTACCTTTGGTCAAAAAAAATTAAACCAGGAGAACAAAGAGTGGCTTATACCAACATAACCTTGAGTATACTCCCTAACTGCTTGCTATATATCCCTAATGTTGATGGAGACAGTAGATATGATCCAAGAGTTTTACCAGGAGTCCTCAACCCAGATTATCAGTGGCATATTGATTTATTTCTAGGAAACCAGCATAATAAAAGATATCTTAGTCAAAAAAGTCAAAATATTGGGAAAGTCAGATCTTTTAATAATATAAACAAGGTATATTTTTTTTAGTACTAGATGGTCCCAACCCAAGGGGGGATTCATCGATGTTATAAACAAGATATAGTTTATTGGCACTCGCTTTTGATTTTGGCCTACCTGCTAACAATTTAATTTTTGCTATTCCTCAAGTCCAAATATCCAATAAGTAAAGTCAAGAGAACTTAAGAAAGTGCATCAATTATTTGAAGATTACAAGAAGATTAATTCACTTCAGATGTCAACTATGATCACATGTTATACTGGACACATGGCTTCAATGTAGGAGACTCAACCCATTATGATCAAAGTTTATAGAAAAAAGGTAGAATTTTAATACATGAAGACAAATATCAAACAATTATTAGATGTCAACTTACTTGTTCCCTCTCAGAGCCCATGGTCATCACCACTGTTACTTATAAAAAAGAAGAATAGTGGCCATAGAATAGTGAAGGATTAAAGGAAGCTGAACAACCTCACAAAGAAGGACACCTATTCAATTCCAAGAATTGATGATGCTCTGGCATGACTCTCCAGCTTGTATTACTTTTCTGAGATGAACCTCACCAGTGACTATTGCAAGATGGATCTATCACCAGAGGACAAAGAAAAATGCGCTTTATTATGCACAGAAGAATTATTTTAACCTAATCAGCTCCCTCAAGGATATGCATTCTTCTCACATCATTTCAATGGGTGATGGGTCACTTCATGTAAGATATAAACTAAGCTGCATGATAGTTTACCTAGATATCATGAAGGCATTCTCAGAAATATTTTTACGATTATTTAAACCACCTTAAATAAGTTTTTCAATGACTACAAGAGAAACTAATGTGACTCTAAAACCTTTGAAGTGCACCTTATCCAACTAAAATCAAAATTTTTAGGACGTGCTCATATTTCAGGAAGGAACTGAACCCTAATACAGTAATGTTAAAGAGATGCTTAAGATGCCTGAGCCAAAAGCCACAGAGATATACAAGTATCTTTAGAAATGATGAGATATTAATATCATTTTATCCCTACTTTTGCTTAACTCACCAAAAATCTTGTCCATTTTCTTGCTATAAGATACCCTTTTCATGTGAAAGAGTAAAGTAAAGAACTTCATTCAGAACACGATTTATTGAAAAAGACCAATTCTTTTACATCTGAACTATGGAAAGTCATTTCTTCACTTACAGATGCCTCCAACTTGACCATAGGAGCCATTCTCTTGCAATTGGATGATGAAGCAGTGATCACTTAATGTCTTGTTATAGTTTAACGTTTTTAAAGACTGAGTATAATTGCATTGTCATGGAGAAAGAGTGGCTAGATTTAATACTTGAGGTGGAAAATTTCCAGTTTCTTGATTGGTACAAACTTTTTAGTTGCTGCAGGCCACGCTTTTTTAAGTGGCTACAAAATGTGGAAGCCCTGACAGAAAATCTAGCCCGTTAAATCTCAAACTTCAAAACTACATCATGAACATCGTCAATTGAGCTGTGACAAAGCACATGATAGTAAATAGATTGATCTGATTGCCCTACTACTATTAGAAAATAGCAAACCTGAATGGTTACACGACCTACTCATGAAGCCAGACTCTTGGGAGGATAAAGATGAACCAGTTAAAAAGATGTTAAAACAACACGCACAAAATACTAAAGTTCTCAATGTATTAATATAAGAAAGTTAGAGTTTACTGGTTACCTTAATTGGAACTTCAGAACTAATACCAGTGCAATGGAAGCCCACAATACCTTGGGCATGGAGGATCCAGAAAAACCTATGAATGGGACAAAAATCAAATACTTTTTGTGAAAAAATACTGGATTCTGTAGTGGAAGTCATAAACTCTTGCATAGCTTTTAAAGCCATTGTCTCATAAGGCCAAGTATAAGTTTCAGCCAATGACCCCTCAACAGCCTCTTCATACCATCAGTTTATATGTCATAGGTCTACTGCCTGAATCCACAGGAGAGATCGATACATTATTTTAGAAATTTATCATCTATAAAGTGTATTGAAGCAATTGCAATTCCCACATATACCACCATGGATAACGCTAACTTTTTTATATCAAAATATGTATACTAAGAATGGCTGCCCGCAGGTACTGCTATGCGTCAATGGGAAGCACTTTACTTTAAGAGTTATGAGAATCCTAGTTATGAGCATAAGAACTCAACAACTATTCTTGACTCCCTACAACCCATCAAATAATATATCTGTAGAATGAGCAAATGGATGTTAGCTTCATTATTATGTAAGATGACCATTACTGATCCATTACACTGATACTAATATCTCCCAAACGTGTAGATTTTAAAGAAAAGTTTTCATTGTATCATCAAGATGTCACATTTCAAGGCCTTATATGAAAGGGAACTTGGTATCCTAGCTCAATTATCCTAAGAAGCTACCAGTGATATTATTGAATAGTTTATAAAAACGCTAAAAATATTAACTCAGAAAAAGTATACAACTTTAATCAGAGGCAATGACAAATCAAGCTAGAATGTTTACTAGAGAAGGAAAAGCAGCAAACGCATCCCACCATCATTTACCCGCTTTATAAGATTTCAGATTAGTCTTGTACTATCACAATTGCATAGCACCCTGAGGGGTATAGTTAGATTCCATCTGGGATAAGCCATACGCTATAGCCCACAAACACAGAAATGAATACTTAATCAAGTCCCCAGAACTGGAGTAACTATCAACTGCGTACATGTAATGAATGGGAAATTCAAGTTCCCATCCGCCAGCAACACAAACCTAAATTTAAGACTTGCCTCCATCCAATAAGGTAACGTGTATATGAACAAATCCAAAATTGGTTATACCTATTGATTCAGCCCAATTGGCTGAGGTATGGTGGAGAACTAGTTCAATCACCCTCTATTACTGAGGGAATCCACTGAACACACATCTCATCCTCATACCAGACCTCTAGATCAAGGCCTCGAGCCAATATGGCCTCTGCCACCTGGGGATTCATCAGTGCTCAGTCCAATGGATCACTCTTGATTAATCAGGGCTCTGGCACCTGGTTTATGTTAAAGACCGAGGTGTGGATTCAATCCTTACCCTTTGGACCACTCAGTCAAATTGATGAATTTTAGATATATGGCTGAAAGTGGAGCAAAGCTCCTCAAAGCTGAATGATACCTCAAGAGTGACATTTGGAATCCAACATATAATTTAAAGATATAAGCTTAGAATAATTTAATTAAAACTCACACTTTATATCAGCTTTGATGGAGTAAAAATCCAAGATGAAGATCATCCTATTAATTCTACCTTGAAATAAGGAAGGAAATAAAAGGGAGCTTAAACAAATATTTTATATTAAGGTTAAACAGTTAACAATAGTGGATTATTAATTCCTGAAGCGCGTTTGCCAACCTCAAACGCAATAAATTAAAAACCAATTGTGTGAAAAACATCCAGATTAGCCAAACTATTGAATTGACCAGATAATAGTTTTTGTATTGTTTGAGTAAGATCTGTATATCTTTTTAAATATAAAGAACTATGTGATGAATCATTTAATCACAATATATAGATGATTCCTAGATTGGTTCTTACCTGCTGATTTTATTAAGGGGGGTAATGTTGGATATCATAATACCTGACATGATGGACACCGCCAGCCTCATTACCAAAGAAACCCACAATTATACCTGCTTATGCCACATGTCGCTGATGCTCCCAACCTGATGCTATCTGCCATGGTCTGCCAGCTAAAACGGGCGCCAGACGAAAGTTTCTCAAAGTTTCCTCTCCTTCTGATATGACTTCCTAGGCTGTTAGTTGAGGTGCCATATTAGAAAATTTTTTAATTTAATAATTCCTTTTATTTGGCCCATTTGTGAATAAAGATGCGTGGTAGCTCCCCCTGTTTGGGTTGGGCACCACCAGTGCTAAAAAAGAATGCCTGACATGATGGGAAGTATATCAACTACTTGATTCCCCTTAGAGAATAGATGCCTAGACCCAAGAAGGGGATTATAGGAATCCAATTGATAAATTAAAAAGAAAAGTCAACAGTTGATAAGGCTCAATATAATACTAGGAATAATTTTTCATTTTGACTTGAGCCCAAAATACTTAAAGATAGGATCTTGCTTAATCAAAATGAAGGATCATTAAAATGTCAGGTGACCATTACACTAGATGGCACATGAGGCAGAAATTAATATGTACCCAAAAAAGAGAAAAATCAAGAACCTCCACCACTATTGATCTAAGTGATATTAAGTCTCATCTGATTTGGTACAACAAGATACCTTTTCTCTCTATAAAAAATGCTATAAAAGAGTTGTGAAATCTGGATGCATCGCCTGACCAAGAGCCTCACTTACATATTCCTTCCTCCATTATTTTATTAATCTTTTTCCTTATTGGGGATTAAACTGTTATGTTACACATAAAAACCCATATTATATACTAAAATAAAGTTTTGCCAATGTTTTTATATCTCTTTTTGGTATTTGACTTATAAGACTTTTCACTAAACTTACCAAAGGATTGATACACAAGTTTATGGGACCTAAGCGTGACTTGGCACCCCAAAAATAAATATTAGATACTTGTTGTGAGCCTTAAACTGCTTTAAGTATTGACTTTCAGGCTTCCTGGCCACAGAACCACTGAGACACTAAAATTGAAAGCCAAACATTGCCCTTGGCACTGTCATCAGTTTTTGCAGCAACAAAAACCACAAATTATTATTGTTTCTGACTGTAAGGAGAGTGTCTATAACTCTCCTGTTCCCAGCGTGGTAGTGCACGGTGCACAAGGCCAACGCCAGGGAACTAGTCATTGGTATGAAAGCTATTAGAGCCCAGCAGAGGGTGCTGGAGCAATAACAACTTAGGCATATAAGTGTGATTATTATAATAAATAACCCTAAAAAGTGACGAGATGCACAATGAGTAAGGGGGTAAACGACCCAGGTTGGAGGGAACCTGGGAGAACCAACGGTGCACTAGGGGATAGCTTGATCATTTTGAAAATGGCAAGGTTAATGGAGCGTGAGACCTCCTCGAAGAGGTTCACACACAGGATTGTTCAAAATATCATAAATAAAAAAATTTTAAATGGGGAAAATGTTTATTCAGAAGTCAACCAACTTGGAGTGTTGGTCATGGGAAACATAATTAAACTATGGCGGGGGAATATGGGGTATGCTGAAGTGGGCCCAAGCACTGACCACCAATAGGCAGACACTTCCATCCAAATTGGTTGAATATGCCAAAACTGACTTCACTTGAGTAATTAATTGAAGTTGGATCTGACTTGAATGCGTTGTTTAATAAATGAAATGGGATTCAAAACCCCCATTCCTCGACTAACCAAATGGAACCATCAACATTAATTTAGTAAACTGTCCGTTTTAACGCCTGGACTGACATAATGGGTGGGCATTTGGCACCTTACTTGTACCAACCTGGGCATATTTACCCTGTACCCATTGTTGGTCTAGTGTATGCCTGAGGTCAGGGAGGGCCTGCAGCTTCACCTCCTGTGCCTCCTGGCGCCCAGCCTTATCCCTGGGGCTGGTCCATACTATGATTTCATTTGACCATGACATTACCCTCTCCTCCTGATGGGGCTCCAACCCCCTTCAGGGGCTTGCGTAAGGGAAAAGTTCTTGGGGGCAGGGACCAACTTCATGGTGGCAACAGTCGGTTTGGGTTGAGATCCTGCAGCTTGGGGGAAACGCTCGTGGAAGGCTTCAATCAGATCTTGGGCATGCATGCAGTCGCACGCTGGAACCCAACTGTTCTCTGAAGCAGCAAAGCCCTTCCAAGATGCCATGTACTTAAGTCCTCTTTTAATGCGGCTTGATGCAACTATTTCTTCTACCTCCCACTCTAGTGCCCCATCCACAAGATAGGCCTCAGGAGTCTCTGGTGGGGGTGCCCTTGAACAACGTCAGTTTGCTCTCATGAAACACTGAGAAGATCCAGAATGAGGAGGGGAAATCATCTGGTATGAGGCATGGACCACCTTTCTAACAACGCGGTAGGGCCCAATCTTCTTTGGTCCCAGCTTCTTAAATGGCTGCTTGATTGGGATGTTATGAGCATCAAGCATCACGAGATCTTCTTCCTTGTATGTGGGACCCACTCGGCGTTTCCCATCAGCGTTCTCCTTATATACCTGCATAGCCGCCTCCAAGCTTGTGGAAACCCCCTGGTGGACCTTCTTGATTGTCTTGGCAAATTCCACCACTGCTTCAACCTTCGACTCACAGCTGGGATCCATGTTTAAGGCGGGGTTAAAGCCATGGCTGGCGAAAAATGGGGAACAGCCAATTGAAGAGTGCAAAGTATTGTTGTAGCTAAACAGGACCATGGGAAGGGTAGAAGCCCAATCTGAATGATCTGCGGCGGTGTAACACCGCAGGAACTGTTCCAAGCATTTACACTCGTTCATTCTGCCCATCTGATTGGGGATGATAGGCAGTTGAACGTCAAGGGAGAATCTGAAGAGTCTTACACAACTCTTCCCAAAAGATGGAGGTGAATTGGGGTCCCCAGTCACTGATAATCTTTTGAGGAACCCCATGGAGTGCAAACACATGGGTGAAAAAAGCCTAGCCATCTCCACTGCGGTTATCGTGGTTTGGCAAGAAATAAAGTGGGCGAAAATTTGTAAATGGTCCACCACCACCATGATGGCATCATAACCATCAGAGACAAGTAGCTCCACAATGAAATCAACTGAGAGGAAGTCCAGGGCCCATCAGCCTTTTGGACTGGTACCAACAACCCTACTAAAGGTTGACGATTGGGTTTCATCTGGTTGCATACCAGGCACTCCTTACAATACCGCCCCACTTGAGCAAGCAAGCCCTTCCAATTGTATGTGCGTCGTATTAACTCTAATGTCTTCACTTTACCAGGATGTTCAATGGTGAGTACATCATGATGGTCCCAAATGATTTCCAGGCGAAGTGGTCCAGAAGGAACCCATAGGTGCCCCTGAAACCACACCATCTCATCTTTCATGTGATAGCCCCTGGAGAGATCCTCTTGATTCAACTCACACTTAGCAAGTATCATAGTATATTTGGCTACTAGCAGCTGAGAAAGGACTACCCTTCTGAACATACTATATTCCTCCGCATTTTCCAGAGGGACAAGAGCTGGCCCGTTAGCCAGGGGAGAGGGAAGTAGCGACATAATTTTGCTTGAAGGAATCATCACCTGGGTGTTGTGCACTTCTACCTCCATGGGGTTGGGGGCTAATGCAGGGTTGCAGCTCAAAGCATCCGCCAAACCATTGTCCTTGCCCAAGGTGAAATCATACGTGAATGAAAATCGGGCAAGGGTCTCATGCCAATGGGTCTGACGTGGGGTTTAGACATGAGGGGCGCAGTAGTACAGCAAGGCACGGTGGTCTGTATGTATGCGGAATGGTTGTGTAGAGCCATTTAAGTGGTAACACTAATATTTCAGCGCCTTTAACACTGCTAGTAACTCCTTATTGTAAATGGCGTAATTCAACTCAGGCAGAGACATCTTCCTAGAAAAAATATCCCACCGGATGCTCTATTCCATCTTCACCTACTTGTAACAAGGCAGCCGCTATGGTTAAGTTGGAGGCATCAGTCGACACAATGAATTCCTTTGAAGGGTCAACATGGCAAAGAACAGTCGTGGACTACAGGGTGTACTTCACTTCTTGGAAAGCATCCTCCAAAGTGGGGGACCACTGAAGCACCTTGGCACCACTAGCCTTGTAAGGGGAGCCGCCACCTCAGAGATTGGGAGTGAACTTCTTGAGGAACGTGCACATCCCCAAAAAGCTCCTTAATTCCTTAACTGAGGTGGGGGTAGGCCACTCATGAATCGCCTTCTCCTTGTCTGGAGCTATCATGTGACCCTGGTCAAACACGACGTTGCCCAGAAATGTGACCTGGGACTTGAAGAACTCGCACTTTGGAATTTTCGACGTAATGCTGGATGCCTTTAACTGCTCCACCACTTGCCAAAGGTGAACTGCATGGGACTCCTGATCAGGGGAAAACACCAGGATATCATCCATGTAGGCGACCGCGCATACCCTTAACAGGTCCCCCAACGCTTCATCAATGCGGCGTTGAAAGATAGCAGGGGCATTATTAAGCCCAAAGGGCATGACCCAAAACTGGAAAATTCCTTTTCTGGTATAGAATGCGGTCAACCACTCTTGTCCCTTTTTAAACCAGATCTTATTGAACGCGTTGAGGCAATCTATCTTGGAAAAAACATTCACCTTCTCCACATAGCGTGCAATATGGGAATAAAAGGGATGGGATGGAGGTCTGGTACAGTAACGTTGTTAAGGTTATCATAGTCTACGCAGGGATGTAAAGTACCATCAGACTTCTTTACAAAGAGTAGGGGGAGCATACAGGGGAGGTACACTGAAAAATCGCACCCTTGGCTAACTGTTCCTTTACCCACACATCCATTGCCTCCTCCTCCCGGACAGTCAATGGGTAAATAGGGGAAGAGATACGCACCAGATCCACCATGAGCTTGAAGTCACAATCAAACTCAGAGTGCTCAGGGAGTGCGTTGGCAGATGCTGCATCAAAAGAGGATTCCAAACCCTCCAAGTAAGAAGGTATAGGAATTTCCACTGAGGGCTTCTGCATTGAGGCAAGGCGACAAGGGAGACGGTGGGGCCAATGGGGCAATTTGCCTGGGGCGTTTTCTTCTGACAAAGGCACAACAAATGTGCGACCATTCTTCATGGTGAGGGACATAGTATTCTCCTTCAGATTAGTTCAAACGTCAAACTTCCACCACCACTCCACACCCAAAATGATAGGGAAAAGGAGGTTTTTGATCGCACTGAAGTGATCAGACAAGTGGTACTTGCCAACCTGATATTCCACTGCCCAATGATCTTCAGAGTTGGAATACCTTGGAACGCCCCTCCTCTAACCAAATCACCTGGCAAGTAACTCAGTCCAAGGTAGTCAGCTAAGTACTGGTCCATATGGTTTCCAGAGGCGCCAGTATCCACCAAAATAGTAGTGGTGAGCTTTCTTAAAGGGGAGGAGAGGGTAACAGTCAGTAGAAAATACCCAAAATGGTCTTTATTTATGGTAGACAATGACAACACTTCACCAAAAATTTCTTCTTCTGGCTCAAGCATGCCAACAGAATCTGTTTTTGGAATCAAAAAGGGGAAAGATAGTTGGCCACTTTTAATACTGAGGCCACATACCCCACCATGCCTTCTGCAGATGCATATACTTTGTCATATTTTAAACGAAGTTCCTTCTCCACCTCCTGAGTGTGCCGGATCATGGTATAGGTTAACCGTGGGTTCTTAGGGGTAATCTGATACACCAAAATAGGGTCCTCATCCAGACCATATGAACTGATAAACAGTTCAGAGATAGAGTCCAGGGTTTCGTTATAAAACACGTTTTTAGACGCAAATGACCCTATCCCTGGAACTGTGACATAATGTCCAACGTTATCTAAGGCCAACACCCCCAGGCCCATCTGCGCCAATTCCTCTGGCATCATCTGAACGCGCTGGCGAGGGAAAATTCATTTATCAAAATGGAAATTGATTAATTCAGCGGAAAGTTGGGGCATCATGACTTTTGGACATCGAAGCATCCAAATCCACCAGGTTTAAACATGAAGTGTTGGTACTTTCAAGTTAGAGAAAAATAAATGACGCTGAGTTGCTCCAACCTTTTGGAAAAAGGGAAACCGCGGTGCGGCGAATGACAGCTGAAACCCACAGCTGGCGCCCACTGTTTCCACTTAGGAAAAGTCCCACACGGAAAAAGTTCGTGCACATAAAGAAAAATGGTTGGTTGACTAACGTAAGGAGAGTGTCTATAACTCTCCTGTTCCCAGCGTGGCAGTGCGCAGGCACCAGGCCAACACCAGGGAACTAGCCATTAGTGCAAATGTGATTAGAGCCCAGCAGAGGGTGCTGAAGCAATACCCACTTAGGCATAAAATTGCGCATTTTATAAATAAAACCCCAGTAAAAGCGACAAAGTGCACATATGAAAAGGGATAAGCGACCCAGGTTGGAGGGAACCTGGGCGAACAAATGGTGCATGAGGGGAGAGCTGCAAGGTACTTGCAATGACAAGGGTAATGGAGCGCGAGACCTCCACAAAGAGGTTCACGCACAGGAGGTTTGGAATTTCATAAAATTTAAAATAGTATAGGCAGGGAAAAAATTTATTTGGGAAGTCAACCAACAAGGAATGTTGGTCGGGGAAATGTATTTAAGCTCAGATGGGGAATTTGGGGTTATGCCACAGTGGGCCCAAGCAGCGACTCACCAATAGGGCAATACTGCCATCTGAATTAGTAGAATAGGCCAAAACTGACTTCATCAAGTGATCAATTGAAGTTGGATTTAACCCAAGTGCGTTATTTTGTAGGTGGAATGAGTTTCAAATCCATGTTCCTCAACTAACCAAATTGAACCGTCCGCCTTTATTTGGTAGATAGTTCATTTTAACGCCTGGCCCAATATCAGGGGCTGGGCACTTGGCATCCCACTAGGACCAACCTGGGCCTATTTTTCCTGTACCCAGCGCTGGTCTAGGGTGTGCTTCAGGTCTGGGAGGCCCTGTAGCTTCACCTTTTGGGCCTCCAGGCGCTCAGCCTTATCTTTGAGGTTGGTCCCCACTATGATGTTATCTACATATGACAATGGAAGCGTGCGCCTATTGGTGCACCAAGGCTTGGTACCACTTCCACATACAAAATTTCCCAAGTTGGATTTTGTATCTTTGCTTGAGACCAATGTTTCTCATTGGTCATCTTTCCTTATAAACACTTATAGTCATTTTAAAGTTTTCCATATGTTGACTTGGGCGCACCTGTGCGTGGACCTCTTTGAGGAGGTCTTGCAATGTGTTAGCCAATTTATTTTATTTAAAATTATCAAAGCATCAGGTACACCGCTGGTCCTATCAGGTCACTCCAAACCCAGTCACCAGTGCACTCCACCACTGTATAAAACATGGTTAGTAACAGCCCTCTGGGGCATGGCCAAGTTTTTTTTGTATGGGCCAACTCATTATTGCTTTTACTAAGCTCCACACTCTCGCCCTAAGTTTCTTTAGCTCCAGCACCCTGCTGGTCTATTTCTATTAAATCGTTGCCTACTAGTTCCCTTGAGTTGGTCCTGTACACTGAGCACCACATGCTAGTTTTGGAGAGTTATAGATACTCTCTTAACATTAGATGACTAACTTCTTAACTTTATGTGCATAAACTTTTTCCATGTGGGACTTTTGCAAAGTGCACATGGTGTGCACCAGCTGGTGGCCACAAAAGGCTCATCCCTGGTTTTTCATTTTGTTGAGGGTTGAAGCATTCTGTCGTTATTTTCTCTACCTCCTAGAAAGTACCCACCCTTCTTGCCTGTAACTGGTGGATATGGATGCTTTGTGATCTGAAAGTCATGATTCCGCAAAATTTCCACCAAATTCAATAAATTCACCGCAGAAGAATCGTTTTGTTTCTGTGTTAATTCTTGGCGGTTGAGCTCAATTCCGCTGATTTGGTTTTACACAGGGTATGAGCCACTGAGCAACCAAATCGGACAATATGAGGATCGCCAATTTATAATAAAATTAATTGAAATATGTATGGAGCCATTGCCCCTTATTCTGACCTTTTATTTTAATATCAATCGCAGACTTATCTGCGCGCTCCCTTTCTTGTCAAAAAACCTCCCCCTTTTATCTTCCATCTGACTATTTATACCTTGGTTCCCCAGCCAGATGCATCCTCAGCTTGATACTCTTCTATTCTGCTTCCCTTTTCATATTACTCTCATTTGTATCAAATCTCGGCATAAACCCTCTTGATTCGCCAAATGCCTCATTTCAAAGCGCTTAAATTACCAGTACCAGTTAGATTCCATCGGATTCCATTCATTCCGCCATATTGACTTAGGGCTTTATCATCCAGTCATATTGGAATCGTAACATTCTGGTACCTCATTTGGACAGTGCAGGTGGGATCATCGATGAAGGGTCTGTGGGTGTTGGCCCTGAATAAAGTCATACAACCCATTGTGAAAAGTTTTATATAGTCATTTGCATCTCAAAACACATTTTATAATGATTTTTCATATATATATATACTACTGAGCCATATATCTTCCCATATGGCTTAGATATGGACCTCATTCCAGTGTATCAGATCACTCCAGAAAACCACGATTGACCACAACCATGTCTAAGGATCCCAGGATGTAGAGAAGTGTTACAATTAGACTATAAAAACATTTATGCAGTTGCTGAAGATATGGTGGAATATATGGTCTCAGTAGTAAGAGTGGTCAACTATCCCTCTCCATTTTTTGATATAAAAACGTACCCTGGGTGTATGTACAACCCTGAAGAAGAGTTTGGTGGCAAAGCGTTGGCATTCTCTGATATAAATAAAGATCATTTGTGATATTTTTATTAACTGCTACTCTCTCATCCCCTTCAGGTGAGATTAGCACTACTGCTTGGTGGATAATGAAGACTCTGAGTATTTCATTGACCAAAACCTTCCAACTACCTTGAGCTTAGTTACTTGCCAGGTGGTATGGTTAGAGGAGGGGCTTCTTAAGGTGTTTCCACCCTGAAGGTACTAGGGTTGGTGGATTATTAAGAAGGCAAGTATCTTTTGACAGACCAATTTCAAGCTATCAAAACCCTTATATACCCTACTATTTTTGGAGTGGAATGGTGGCGAAAGTTTGATGTCAGGACTAACTTGCAAGAAAATAAACTATACTTAACTTTAAAGAATGGCCGCAAGTTGGTGGTTCCTTTGGCTGAAGCCAACTTTCAGACTGATTTTGCCACACTGGCCCAATATTTACACTCTCAGGCTTGCCACGTTACTAAAGTACTCTGTGGAGGTTCCTTTACCGTCCTGTTTGAAAGGGTTGGAATCTTCGTTTGATGCGGCTTCAGCTAGTGGACTACCAGGTCATTCAAAGTTTGATTGCAAGTTCAAGCTCACTGTTGATTTGGTGCGTATATCTTCCCCAATTTATCCATTGTTTGTATGGGAGGAAGCAGAATTATATTTGTAGGTTAAGGAGCAGTTATCCAAAGGTGCAATTTTCATTGAACCTCCCCTGTATGTTCCCCTCTTCTCTTTGTTGAGAAGGCCAATGGTACATTATGCCCCTGCATAGATTATGGGAATCTCAACAACGTCACTGTACCAAACTTACATCCCATCCCCCTGGACTCTCATATTGCACGCTATTTGGAGAAGGCAAGATTTTAGAATTGCAGATTACAATATAATCCAACCTTTTAACCGATTATAAGATTAGTGATTAAATTTATAATCATATAGGATTGGCAACAGCGGCCAATTGATAGGATATTGTTGGACATCATCATTGATGATATCTGAGGCCTCCAACTAATGAAATTATCATCAGGCATCATACCCAATGATATGTGAGGCTGCTGACAGATGAGAATGTCGTTGGGCATCATCCCCAATGAAATCAAACAATAATTCAATATGGAAATAACAACCAATAGTCAAATTGTAGGGAATCATTAGAGCGGAATAATTGGGAGTTTTCAGAAACTACCAATGTTTAAAGGTTGGAGGAAGAGTAGAATTGTCATCAGCTGAAACAATTGGTTTCAAGTCCCTAATACCGATTGTTTGGTCGGCCAAATACCCAGATTTACGCTGCCTAAGAAACTCAAGGCAACGGTATATGACAAGATTTGGTGCCTAACAATGAGGGTCAAACTAGTATATGAGCACAAAAAACTTCCAATGGACATCTGAAAAGGTGTGTGCCAATTCTAACTATAAAAACCCCAAATTTTTCCTAATAAAAGCAGATTAAAAATTATTGATAACTTAGTTGTTTTAACATTGATTGTTTAAACATTACTCTTAAGAGAAGAGTGCAAGGATAAGATATCTTTAAGTTGTTTATATCGAAATCTCCTTTTGGCCCTGTGAGAAGGGATTAGGGAAACTGTTCCCTACCAGTACAAGAACATCTTCAAGACGAAGAAGCATCTGTTTAGCGTTGGACAATACTCTCAACGTGGCTTATGAGAAATCAACAATAATAGTCCTCATAATATTATTACCCCAGTCTATCAAATTGCATCATATAATTTATGCAAGGATCCATGAATCAATGCAGTTGAAATCTAGAACCAGAAGCGAGCAACAAACTAAGCCCAAGATTTTAAAATTAGTGCTCAATACAAGGGGTAATTGAGTTGTCAAAAGCCAAATTAAACAGCAATGTCTTATAAGGAAAAGCTTTGGAAGCTCTGGGTGGAACTACAGTCTGGCAATCAAAATGTGCTCAGCTTGACATCTCAAACTGATGTTAGTACCTTAGAGGAGCGTATGATTAAGGCGGAGGAGATGCTTGAACAATTAGGAATAGTGAATAACGACCTGTGTGTGAAAGTTGTTTCTTTGAAGCAGAAAGAGGGCGAACTCATTATAGAAATTTTATTTCAGAAAAAAACAGAAAGAGGATTGAGAATGTATCTGGAAGTTTCATGAGGAAATAGTGAAATTGATCAAGTATGTTAAGTAATTGGAAAAAGACAAATGTGATTGCTTTTAATTTGAGGCGAATGAGGCAGAAACAAAGGCATGTGAAACGCCAATTGGGAAGACCTCTTCGCCCCAAAATATGCCTAAATCATTTGCTGGTTTGTTGTAAATGACTCCCAAAGCAACTCCTATGGCTTTATAAGTAGCTGGGCCAGGATCTTCTATAAGTGGAGCAACTGAGGAATTTTGAAATATGGCAAATTTGCCCACCTTTCACAGGGATAGCGCCCTGGAATTTTTCAAATTATTTGAGATGATCATGTTCAGCTATGCAGACCATCAAAAAAGTGGTGACTGTAATGAACTGCCAAATCACAGGCTGCCAAAATCTGGTGCTACCTCACCTCAATGGAAATAATTGGTCATATGCGGAAGCAAAAGCAGCCATTATGTTGAAGTTTGAAAGCCCTACTTGGATGGCAAATCATAAAGAGGAGTTCATGGGTATCCAATTCCTCAAAGATGAGACCCCGGCTAGTTTCACCAGCTGGTTTCACAAAGAAGCCCAGATCTTGGCAGGAGAAGTTGCTTTAAGTAATTTTGATGCTTGCATAGTCATGCAGTCGGCACTTTGTCCCTACCAAGAATTGCATCAGATTATGGTGGTGGTGCTAATGACTCAAACAATGACCTCTCAGATGGTGGACCATCTGAAAATGCTTGGAGCAAAGTTTGATGCTCCCATCGCACTTTTAAAGTAATTCAAACGTATGCTCAAAATATTTCCCAGATTTGCTGAACCATCTAAAGTATTTGAGAGTCGAGTTGTGATGGAAAGTAAACCCAAAGTTCAAAAATGAGCGGAAAAATCACCAAACCGCTGTTTCCAATGCGGGTAGTCAGGCCATGTAATTTCCCATGTCAGGAAACAAAGCTGAAAGATCAGATTAATCTCAAGAACCTAAGAAACTGGTTCAGATTCAAGAAAGGGACCAGCATTCTAGATCAGGAAAGTTCTAGCATTGCTGATAAACCTGTTCCGCCTGACATAATGAATGAAGAAATCGATATCTCAGACCTATTCATGGATAAAGACTTACCAGATCTGCTCCATCAATGAGTTAACTTGGATGTTAACGCTATAACATAAGCCAAAGTGAAGGGGATTTATACTGAAATTGTTAATGAGGTCGCTCGACCCTATGTACAACAGTTAGTGGAGAAAGTTAGATCTGCCAAAAGCCCTGAAGACTTAATCAAAATGAAGTTGGATGAGGCGAACATTTCTTTACCTATCAGCGCAATCAAGGAGTCATTCCCTGATTTATCCGCTCAAATAATCCACACACTTGATTCAGCAAATAAGGCCACTATCCATTCAGTAAATACTTTATTACAGTACTTGGAGTGTACCTATGTCGATAATCTAGTTAATAGGATAAGAGTCTGAGCCATAATTAATAGTGGAGCGCCAATCAAGATTGTTTCCATTAAATTAGTGAAACGTATGAAAATCTCACCAGATTTAGAGCACTGAAAAGAGTATGGAACAGTTGGACCAGACGTTACCATCTCATGTGGAGCCTACAGTGCGCTACCACTTTGGTTTGGATTGCTGATGGTGTCAGCTCCCACCATAGTGCTGGACAATCCAAACTATGATATACTTATTGAGATGGAGTTTTTGAGGAAGTATGGGGTGAAATGTGATTTTAAGAAAACACCCTGATGATATTGAGGCAGACGTTGCCTTTGGTTTACCAGCATAAGGGAGAAATTATGCTTACAAAGAGAAATAATTTTGTCAATTTAAATTTATGGTGATGGTATTATATCCATTCACTATAAACTAGTCAGACGAAAATGGAAATCAATGCCAATGGAAATTATGGAGAATCGTGGGATACCTCTAATGATGAATGCATTGAACACTATTCCGCTGGGGGATCAAACCATAATTAACACTGGGTTAATGATAAAACTTCCGGAACAGCTATATGGGGAAATCATCAATCCCTGGGAAAAATCAAGGATCAAACCATGGGTTGCACCAGGGATCTTAATGCCAGGTCACAAAGAGATATGAGTACTAGTAGCCAATCTGGGAGAGAAGACAAAGAAAATTGAAGAAATCAGACCATTGCATTTCTGTACTTGCTACTGACGGCAGAACTATATGCTTTCCATGGATTTGGATCATTTTCTAAAGTGGGATTGCCAGCGGAAGTAACCAAAAGTGTCAATGTATTAGTGGATTGTGAGCAGCTAGACAATCTGATTGAGAATCAGCAGGAGAATGTGCTCCAATTATTTAAAAATATTGTGAGATATTTGCTCAGAATGATCATTACTTAGGATGTGCAAAGAACGTACTCCACAAAGTTGATACTGGGGAATATCCACCAATAAAAATGAGACCTGTTAGTAGTTCAAGAGCAGCAGAAGCAGAGGTCAGCAATGAAATAAGCAAGTTAGTGGAAAATGAGTTACTCGTTCCATCATTGAGCCCATGGGCGAATCTGATCCTTTTTATAAAAAGAAGGACAAATAAAATCAAGTAGTGATCAATTATCGCTGACCAAATAAGATCACTAAAAAAGACTCCTATCCAATGCCCTGAATCAACAACGTGCTTGATCGCCTGGGGGACAAAATACATTTTGACTATGGACCTGATTTTAGGCTATTAGCAAAAAGATTTTCCAAGTGAAGATCAGGAAAAATGTGCAATAATTACTGCACAAGGACTATACCAGCCAGCCAGAACGCTCCAAAGATTATGCAATGCGCTGGTCAAATTTTCAGTGTGCTATGGATTCAATACTTTGTAAAATGAAGCTATCCTGTGTACTAGTATAGTTAAATGATATCAACATTGTTGGCGCTACAGTTCTCTTGACTGGTGCCAAGGTTTGTAGGTGGCTTGAAGCTGGAAAATCCTAAAAGAGTACCGAGAAGGAAACAGAAAAAATGGGTTAGAATACTGAATACTTTATTAAGTCAGAGGGTTTTGATATTTATAGGGTACGTTGGGACTCAGTGCCTCTGGGATTGTTGGGGCCTCATCCATTCAGGATCTTTACTGATCTTCTGGAATGGCCTCCTTGTGGGCATCCTTAATGGATTGTGTTGCCCACCTAACCAAATGTGTGGAAACGCCACCTCACGTGACTTAGGAATAGGGGAGGAGGATCCTGGAATTAGATTAGCTTGGTTAGGTTTGACAACCGATTTGGCACAGCCTGATCCAGAAGTGAGGAATTTGATTCAATTGTTATCTCAAATTCTGACAACGCCCCACTTAAGATCCTGTCAGAGGGGGAAAATGGATGCAGGAATCAACCATGCACCCACTTTAATATGGTCACTTGGTTGATGTTGGCAATGAAGTACTCAGACTTCACCCTATGAATGACTTTATAGGAATCAGACCAAAGTACGTCTAGCTTATTTTGTTGGCCTCCAGGTCGATGGTGATAAAAGAGAATGAGGTCACCTAATTAAAAATTTGGTAAGAAGGGCCATCTGAGATTAAATCAGGATTTCTCTCTTCCAGTGGTGGTAATAATGCCTTTAGTGGCTTGGCCTAAAAGTTGGATAATTTCATTGGCTATAGCCCTCATAGATAATTTGGAGTTCTCAGATGTGGAGGCTTTGAGCAGTGGCTGGATGCTACTTGGTAGCTGAGGTGCCCGACCATATATGTCTTTGAATGGGGACAACTTGATGACTCGATGATAGCTCACCCTGTAGGCAGGCAAGGCGCTGGGTAGATAATGGTTCCAACGGGCAGGATCTGAGGCGGCCAACTTTCTACAATGGAAATAAGAGTTCTATTATCACGTTCTACTGCCCCATTAGTAGACGGGTGGTAAGGGGCAGCAAACCTCTGGGTAAGCCAAATATTAGGTTAGTTCTTATAGTACCTGTGAGGTGAAGTTTAATCCATTGTCTGAAAGTAAGGTCTGGGGGCACCCATGCCGGGTGAAAATGGAGCAAACAAGGAAAAGAGCTGTAGCCTTGGCAGTGGTAACAGGAACAAAATTTCCTTGACTCACTTAGTTAAGTGGTCTACAGATAGGATAATATATTTGTGGCCATGCAATCCTGTGGGAAGGGGACCCACCACATTGATGCTAACAACATTGAATGGCCCTTTCGGGGCAATAACTGAGTGTTGAAATCGAGGGTTAGCTAAGTCATGGGATAGGTAGACCATACAAGCCTCCAAAAACTCCTGGATGGTTTCTACCATTTGGTCCCAGTAGCAACGTGACTTCAGCCATTCGTGAGTCTTCTTAACTGCCCTGGTCCCACAGTTGAATGGCCCTCCAGGATGACATTGGTTCAAGAGGAGGGGCGGATATAAGGGAGCCACTTCTTGTTGACTTTCTTATATAGTAGCCCATCCTTGATTTGCATGTCTCGAGTCATTTGGCGGAGTTTGGCCTGGACGTCAGGAGCTTTAAATTCCCATTGCTTGGGCTGTCCTATCAGGTCATATAGCTGATTTCCTCGGGGGTCAAGGATGCTAGCACCAGCAATCAAGAGAGACCATCAGCATTCTGGTGAATCGTGCCTGCGCGATATATGATGGTGAAATAGTAGCTTTGCAGTCGTAGAGCCCACCTGGCTAGCCAACCACTGGGGTCTTTCATTTGTTGAAGCCACTGGACGAGGAGTGGTCTGTAATAATAGTAAAATGGGTACCGTAAAGGTAAGGCCAAAAATATTTGATGGCTAGTAGGATGGCTAGACATTACCTCTAGGTGACACTTTAGTTCCGCTCAGCTTTACTTAGCATCTACTAAAATTGGCTATGGGGTGGTCGACCTATTTCATCATGTTGGACCAGGATAGCCACGATGGCAATGTCGCTCACATCTGTGAATAACAATAAGGGTGGTCAAAGTGAGGGTGAACTAGAACGGGTTTAGTACATAGAGCCGTACATAAAGTGTTAATAGCCTGTTCTTGTTCAGGCCGCCACTCAAACGGTACATTCTTCTGCAGAGATAAAACAGTGGCTCATCTAGGTTGGCAAACTGTGGGATAAACTGATGGTAATAGCCTACCATGCCAAGAAAGGCTTGAATCTCTTGTAAGCTTTGGGGACGTGACATTTTTTCTATAGCGTCAACTTTGTTAGGTATAAGTTGGATTCCACGCTTGGAGACCTTGTGTCCTAGAAACCCTAGCTCAGGCTGGAAAAAGGAGCACTTCAAAAGCTTGAGCTTGACAGAGGCCTTTCAAAGACATTCAAAGACTTCTCTGAGATGCTCCACATGTCCATTAAAGGTCCGCATAAAGAATGTAATGTCATACAGGTAGACGAGGACTCAGGAGAGCTTCAAGTCCCCAAGGATCCCGTCCATGGCACGCTGGTGAGTGGCCGGGGCGTTACAGAGGCCTTGGGCATCCAGGTGGGCTCAAATATCCCCTCATTGGCGATTAGAGTGCACTTGGCTCAGTCTTTGGGGGCGAGCTCGACCTGTCAATATCCGCTGGTGAGGTCCATTGCTGAAAAAGTATTGGGAACTGGCAAGCAGATGGAGAGAATCGTCAAATCAGGGCAGAGGATAACTGTCCTTCTTGGTGATGGAGTTAAGTCATTGATAATCCATCACCACCTGGTGCTTGCTGTCCTTCTTTCGAATCAGCAGAAGAGGGAGGACCAAGGGCTACATGAGGGAACCAAGAGCCCCGTGTCGAGCAGCTGTTTGAGATCTACTGTGACCTGGGCCTCTTCAACCTTACTTTCGTGGTAAGGCCAGGAACAAAATGGGGGGACATCCCCAGTTTCTACACGGTGGAGGACTCCGTTCATCCTTCCAAAATTGTAGGTTGAAGTGGAGAATAGATCCAAGTATTCCTCCAGGAGCTCCTGAATCTTAAGTTGCTGTTCATCAAAGAGGTCCTTTCCTATGTTAGCATCGACCAAATTAACTGAGGATGGCGACTCCAAGCCAAGGTCCCTCAAATCCCCAAAGCTTCAGATGTCAGCAACAGCCCCCATTGGTAACAGGAAAACATAAGCGGTGGGTTAGTTAGGTCCTATAATTTTAGTTTGTCAGTCAGGTTGGCTAGCAACACTGATATCGATCTGGCATACACTGGATCAAGGATCCTGGGGCAGGTCAGCACTTCTTTAGGAGATGGGTTGTATAGGCCTCGGATTTCCTCTGGTATCCCAAGGGAATGTACATGGACCCAAGAGTTGGCAATGAATTGGGACTTTGGGGGTACAGTAGTCATCCTGGATAAGTAGATTGGCATACCTTCCCGTCCATCAACAGCAGGAGGGGGTAGTTAGACTCAAGAGCCCTGATATGATACTCGAGCCAATAAATTCAGCCTTCATTCTCCAATAGACAGGCATGGGCTTTGACCTCCATTTTAGAGTCATAAGTACCTTCAAAGATCAGAGGGACTCGATGTCCTATTAGGGAGAGGAAGCCACAATCATAATGGAGCACCACTCAATAGTCTTGAAGGAACTGAGTCCCAAGGAGCAGGTCATAACTGGGGTTGTCTAGTGCAACCGCGGGAGTGTTCACAGCAAGCATCCAAACCATAAACAGTAAGGAAGAATAAGCTCCTATAGATGGGTACACTGTGGGCCGGCTGTGCCATATTCCATGTAGTGGGGCAAGTCTGGAGCGATCTTGACTTTTTTTTATCAACTTAGAAGATATGACATTCACAGGGGAGCCACTATCAACTATGGCAAGGACCAGAACCTTGTGGACCCGGACAGCGACTCAGGTAACCAGACTTTCTAAATTGGGGTGGTTAAGTGAGGAACATGGTAGAATCATCAGAAGAAGAGTAAGCAGTATCACCGTTTTTATTGTTATCAGATACCAAAACTTCTTCTCCTGATATGACAGCTTCTGGTTTATTCAAGGAGAATACTTGAGGCTGGGTAGGGATGTCAGCATTTAGCGCCTTGTCCTTCACACTGACGGCCCTTTTCCCGCCTCCTCGGCAAGTCATGTTAGCAAACCTGGACACTATATCTGAAACCATTACATTAGGTGCATCGAGGTCACGGATTCTTCTGGTTTTCAACCACATGGATCCTAGGACGGTTAGAGGGGCCTGTAGACGTAGCCTTAAAGTGTAGATTTGAGGCATTGATCTCGTTGAGTGCTTCCTTGATCTCCAAAATACAGGTAAAGCCATTCTTCTGCAGATCATATGCATTAGAATCTCAGGATAGATCCTAAATCAGAAATGACAGTGGTGATGGCGTCGTCCAGGGTGATATGATTTGTCATGACCAAGGGTTGTGCTTGGGCATAAAAATGGTTGGCAAACTTCATGGAGTTTTCCCCTTTATTCGGTTGGATGCCCATGAACTCTTGCCTTCTGATTGGCCAGAGTTTGATTGCTGCCAAACTCTTTGATCAAGGCTGTACGGACCTGTTCCCAGGTGTTACACTCCTTTAAATGGGGGTCATGATCTCCTGGGTGGTGCTTTCTGGGCGGGAGTGAATATGCTTCACCTTCTGCTAATCAGTGGTCTCCTCCATAGAACTCTCATAGGCGTACATAAAGGAGGCAATAATCTCACATCTTGGGGTGATCCTTTCCTTAAAACTAGGCTTAAAGTTAGCTATGATATGAGTGGAAAGGGTGTTAACGCTGGGGGATGGGTACCAGCTCTGAGATCTCAGTTTCCGCATAATCCCAGGGAGCCTGCTGATCCAGCCGTCGCTGCAAGCCTTCTAATTCCTCTTGGATGTAGTCCCAATTTCAGCTGAGGGTGGAAGCAGAAGCCTTATTGGCAACCTACTCATTTAGAGATTGGATCTCGATGCTATGAAAGTGGAGCTGGCTTTCAAGGGTGGTCAACTGGGTTTTGAACCCTCGACAAGTTTCTTCAAGATGGGAGATATGAGCATCTGTAAGCTTAGTGATGGCACTGAGGTTATCCATCTCATCTGACAATGCCTTGATAGAGACCCTGGGGTTGAGGAAGACTCCATCTGATCAGTGTTTGTACCCCATCGCCACATTTTGGATTTGATCTTGTAAGGCAGCCAAGGCATCCATCACATCCCTTCACCAGGGTCTTTGGGCTCGCCAGATGTTGAAGGGCCTGGGGGCCATTGAGGTCCAAGGGTCCTTCAGGTCCAGCTGGCCCTTGACGCCCCTTGGGGCCTTCAGGCCCCCTAGGTCCTTCTGGCCCTGAACTCATGGTGAGGTAGTCATGAGAGGCCAGCTCTTGGTAGTGCTGTTGCAGTGATTGTTCCAATTCTTCAACTTGGAGATGCTGATTCCAAGTCGCCTCAAGTAGCTGAGCGTTTTGACAAAACTGCTCCTCGAGGTAGCCAGAGATTCCGCTATCTAATACTTCAATTTGATCCCAAATCTTATTAATCAATCGCCAGTTATCAATAATGGCTTCAAAGTTGTCATGCACAAAGGAAGAGGCAGCATTGTAGAAGTTGATGATGTATGAGTGTAAATTCTGGGTGAGTCCCAGTTGCCAGGAGACCTCCTGATGGTGTAACCCGACTAGCTGAAGTAGGTGATGAATAGCTGGGTGGAAAAAGTTATGAAGGTAGCGTTCAGGCCCCAGGGCAAGTTCCCCTGCCAGTAGTATGGCTGAGGTGTAGAGGTCCCACATTGTAGAATGTACGGAAGAGGCATCGGAGCAGCTGGAGCAGGCCCCATGGAGTAGATGTCATTTATCTTTTGTTGGATGAAATCATTGAGGTTTTTGTACTCGAGTTGGTATTGGTTTCTGTCAAGGAAGGCAGCGAGAGTTGGAAGGCAGCCCAAAATTTCAGCCTCTCTGGCTGTGAGGGTGGCATTGCGTATCATGAGGTACTAACCCATTGAGTAATGCTTCTTGACTGACCAGTCAATTGGTCTTCAGGGCTGCTAATATTTTCCATTTTTTGTGATAGACAGTTTCACTTAAGCTTGGAGCCCCCTGTAGTGAGCACCACTTTTGTTGGCGCTACAGTTCTGGACTGGCGCTGAGATTCATATGTGGCTCAGAGCTGAAAAATTGGAAAGGGCACCGAGAAGGAAATGGAAATAATGGATTAGAATACAGAATACTTTATTAAGTCAGAAGGTTTAAATAATTATAGGGTGTATTAAAACTCAGTGCCTCCGTGAGTTTTGGGGCCTCATCCATTCAGGAACTTTACTGATCTTCCAGAATGGCCTCCTCATAGGCATACTTAATGGGTTGTGTTGCCCACCTGACTGAATGGGTGGAAACGCCGCCACACGTGACTCAAGAAATAAGGGAGGAGGATCTTGAAATTAGTTTATCTTAGTTAGGTTTGATAACCAATTCAGCATGGACCAATCCAGAAGTTGGGAATTCAATTCGATTGTTATCTCAAATTCTGAAAAACATCTTCAGTAGGACCTTCATAGATTATTTGGAGCATCTGGAGGAAGTTTTCAAGCGGTTGGTAATGGCGAATCTAAAAATTAATCAAAAAATGCCATTTTTTCAAAAAAGAGCTCAAATACTTAGGGTTTGTTATAAACTCTAACAGATTACAACTGCAATTCATGAAAATAGAAACTATTGAGTGTATGTCGATCCTGAAAAGTGTTTGGGATATTCAAGTCTTTTTAGTAATGGTCGGGTACTATCACCAATCCATCAAAGACTTTGCTGGAATTGCCAAACCTTTATTTCACCTAAACAAGGATCTGAAAAAGTAATTGTGTGAAATGAAATGGCCCAGAAGTCATTCAATAAGCTCTAAAAAGATCTCATGAGCAGCCCAGTGTTGAATTATCTGAATTTTAGTCAGGAATTCATAATTCAAGCAAATGCCTCATTAATGGCGATTGGAGCCATTTTAAGTCAATTAGATGACAATGGGGATAAACATCCTGTAGCCTATGCGAGTAGAATATTATCGCCAGCAGAAAGAAACTATGATGTGACAGAGCGAGAGTGTCAAGTGGTTATCCATGCCTGCAAACAATTTTGAGTTCATGGAATGCACTTTAAAGTCATAACCGACCACTTGTCCCTGCACTGGCTTCATAACTTGAAGGAACCAGAGGGCTGGTTGGCCCGATGGGCTTTGAAACTGAAATCCTTCAATTTTCAAATAATTCACAAGGGCTGGAGTGTTACATCAGAATTCCACTGGAATGTCTATATTGCCAGTTGTTACTATGATCTATCATAAGGCCAATGCACTGTTTCAGAGGATAATCAAAGGAGATAACAAGGATGAACCCCAAGAATTTTGGAATGCATTATGAAAGGCCTTGGAAAATACCAAATTTAAGAGCAATCAATTATAAAAAACAATTGAAGGGTAATGGGTATACTTCCTAACCCATCAAAATGATTGAAAATAATTTAAGCCGCTCATAAGGTTGTTGGCCATGGTGTCCTGAGAAAACAGTGGATCATGTTCGCTAGTATTATTACTGGGAATCAATCAACTATGATGTCGCAGATTACCTAGCCAGTTGTGTGGAATGCAACTTCACAAACCGCACAAGAACATTGTAGGGTACCATCTAGTACGCCCTGGTTTTGCGTGACACATGGTGTCCATAGATGTTATGGGACCATTGAGTATCAGCACCAGAGGAGTGAAGTATATAATTGACGCAATAGATCATTTAACCTGATGAATCAAAACAAAAGCCCTCACCAAAGTAGATGCAATGAGTATGGAGAAGTTTATAACTGCCCAATTGATCTATCAGCACGGTTGCCCTCAAGTTTATTCTCAGTGACAATGGAACCAACTTTACTTCACATATGCTTCCCAGGCTAAACGAATTAATGGAAATCCATGGTGTTGTATCTGTCCCCTATCATCCAGAAATTAACGGAATTGTGGAAAGAGTGAACGCAACTCTAGCCTCAAAATTACAAAAATTGGTCATGGGGAAACTTCTACATGGGGAGCATATCTGATTTAGGTCACATTCATTTATAATATCAGTTACCATTAGGCAACTGAGAAAACGCCATTGAAACTGTTATAAGGGCAGAAGCTGAATTACCACCAATATTGTATTCAGCAGTAGAGCCATCTTTGGGAATGAGTGCCAAACATTATCTATCCCAACTGACCAAATTTTTAATTGAATTACAACCTCAGGCATTTGAGATGACAATGAGAAAAAGAATCAACGCAAAGAAAATGGATGACCAGAATCAACCTACGTTGAAAGAATATCATGTGGGTGATAGGGTAGCCTATCACGATACCCATGGGTTTGGGAGAAAAATAAGTTGGACGCCCTTTGGATGGGCCAATCAAAGGTATCACCAAGTTGGGGAATGATGCCTATACGTTCAAGAATACTGAGGATGGTCAAATAGTCAATATATTCCATGTTAAATACTTAAAGTATTGGACTTAAAGGAAAAAAATAATAAATAAATAATGAAAACTAATAATAATATTATTTATAAAAAGATAAAAAATATTTAATAAGATGCATAAAATTAGAAAAAGTAAAAAATATTAATAATTGATTTTAATTTGAGCAGTGATGCATCTAGTGATATTCCCACCTACCAAGTGTAGAGAAAGGAAGAGATAGTGATGGACATGAGTCCCAGGCTTTGGCAGGATTAAGATGGGCTGAAACTAGATCCGCCAGAATAGTCCATAGCAATGAAATGTTGAGACCTGTCATGGGTTTGTACAGGTGTGAAGGTTCCAACGGAACTCATCATGGGGTTTGTACATGTGGAAAAGTGTCAATGAGACCCATCATGGGGTATGTACAGGTGGACCAGTTGATCTTTTAAGCAAACGTTGTAAAGATGGGACTGGCATGGCATGATGTCACAGGAACTGCACTTAAGAAGAGGTGGCAATGGGTAGCAACCAAGGATACAAAGTCATCAAACTAAACAGAGCATATGGGCATTGAGTGCATACATACCTGCACTCCACTGAGGACATAAAGATATGATAAACCAAATATGAGCTCAAGCTAGAAGCGGCTTTTATCCCCTGAGGGTTTTATTTTCCGTTGGATTTCTGGTCAAGAGGGGGATATGTTGGAATTGCAGATGACCACATAATCTGACCTTTTAACCAATTATAAGATTTGATGATTAAATTATAATCATATAGGATTGGCAACAGCAACCAATTAATGGGATTATTTTATGGCATTATTCCCAATGATATTTAAGGCCTCCACTAATGAAATTATCATCAGAGATCATCCCCAATGATATTAGAGGCTGCTGACAGATGATAATGTCATTGGGCATCATCCCTAATGAAATCAAACAATAAATTGGTATGGGAATAACACCCAAAAGTCACATTTAGGGAATTTTTAGAGCGGAATTGGATTAGAGTTGTCAGAAAGTACCAAAATGTCTGAACGCTGGAGGAAGAGTAGAATTGTCATCAGCTGAAATAAATGGTTTCAAGTCCCTAATTCCAATTTTTTGGTCGGCAAAACAACTAGAATTCATGCTGCCTAAGAAACTCAAGGCAACGGTATATGACAATATTTGGTGCCTAACACTGAGGGTCAAACCAGTATAGGAGCACAAATTAATTCCCAGCGGATAGCTGAAAAGTTGTGTGCTGATTCTAGCTATAAAAACCCCAAATTATTCCCTAATAAAAGCAGATTAAAAATTGTTAATAACTTAGTTGTTTTAACATTGGTTGTTTAGTCATTACTCTTAAGAGAAGAGTGCAAGGATCAGATATTTAAGTTGTTTGTATCAAAATATCCTTTTGGCCCTGTGAGAAGGGAATAGGGAAACTGTTCCCTACTAGAACAAGAACATCTTCAAGACGAAGAAGCACCTGTATAGCGTTGGACAATACTCTCAACTTGGCAAATGAGCAATTAAAAATACTAGTCTTCATACTATAATTGCCCCAATCTATCAAATTCTATCATATAATCAACGCAAGGGTCCACAAATCTGTGCAGTTTAAACCTAGGGCCAGAAGCGAGCAACTAACCAAGACCAATATCTTAACACAAGAGTTTTCTACAAGCTGGATTGCCTAAACGCGTTTAATCATATCTGGATTAAGAAGGGCCATGAGTGGCTAACCGCATTCCATACCAGGAAAAGACTCCTTTAATTTCTGGTTATGCCCTTTTGCTTAAAGGTGCCCCTGCTAAATTTTTGTTGTATTGATGCGGCTTTGGGGGACTTCTGGGGGTATTTGACAGCTTACATGGATGATATTTGAGATTTTCCCCTGATCATGAGTCCCATAAGCACACCTTCAGCAGGTGGTAAAGCGTCTGAGGGCTGCCAACCTTACGCTAAAAATCAGTAAGTGTGAATTTTTAAGTGCCAGGTCACCTTTCTGGGCAAGGTCATGTTTGATCAAGGGCATATGATAACTCCTGACAAGGAGAAGGCGATTCATGTATGGTCCACCCCTACTTCAGTTAAGGAATTGAGAAGCTCTTTTGTAATTTGTACATTCCTTTTGAAGTTCACACCAACCCTTTCTGAAGTTGTCGCGTCTTTGTTTAAGGCGAGTGGGGCAAATGTACTTCAGTGGACCCCCATTTTGGAGGATAGCTTCCAAGCAGTAAAGTGTACGTTGCTGTCCACTTTTATTGTTCGCCATATCGACCACAATAAAGAGTTCAATGTTGCTTCAGATGCCTTCAACTTAGCCATTGCGGCGGCCCTATTACAGGTAGGTGAAAGGAATAAAGCATATGGTGGGATATTTTTCAGACAGTTGTCTCTATCAGAATTAAACTACGCCATATATGATAAAGAGTTATTAGCAGTGGTTTAGGTGCTGACCTATTGGCGTCATCACCTGCATGGCTCATCCTAACCTACCATATATATACAGATCACCGTGCCTTACTGTACTACTGCGCACCTCATGTCTTAACCCCACGGCAAACCCTCTGTCATGAGACGCTTGCCCAATTTGCGTTTTCTTATGAGTTTACAAAGGGCAAGGAGAAATAATTTGTTGGATGCTTTGAGCCTTAACCCTGCACTAGCTCCCAATAAAAAGGAGGGGAAGGTGCATAATACCCATTTAATGATTCCACCGGGTAATATTGTATCTCAACTTTACTCTTCCTTGCCAATGGGCCAGCGCTCGCTCCTCTAGAAAATGCGGAGGAAAATAGTATGTAAAGAAAGGTAGTCCTTTATCAGTCTTTGTCATCTGAATATACTATAGTCTTTACAAAGCGCGCTTGAATCATGAGTATATTACCAGAGGTTATCATGTAAAGGATGACATGTGTGGTTTCAGGGGCGCCTATAGATTCCTGTTAGACCACTTCGCCTGAAAATCATCTGAAACCATCATGACGGAATTACCGTTGGTCATCCTGGGAAGGCGAAGATCCTTGATCTTATCCACTGAACTTACAATTGGAAGTCATTGGCCACTCAGCTAACAGATATTGTAAAGAGTTCCTAGTCTGCAATCATATTAAACTGAATTGTCAGCCTTTAGCAAGGTTGTTGGTTTTATTTCAAAAGACTGATGGGCCTTGGATCTCTCTCTCAGTTGATTTTGTTGTTAAATTGCCTGTATCTGATGGCTATAATGCTATCATGGTGGTGGACCGTTTTATAAAGTTCTCCCACTTTATCCCTTGCAGAACCACAGTCACCGCGGCTGAAATGGCTAAGCTTTTTGTTACTAATGTGTTCGCTCTTCATGGGGTCTCTCAAAAAATTATTAGCGATTGGGACCCCAGTTTACCTCTGTCTTTTGGGAAGAGTTGTGTAAGACTCTGAAAACCCATTTCTGTCGTTTAACTGCCTATCACACCCAATCAGATGGGCAGACTGAATGAGTGAACCTGTCCCTCGAACAGTTCTTGCAGTGTTACACTGCTGCAGATCATTCAGATTGGGTTTCCCATCTCCACATGGCCCAATTAAGTTAAAACAGTGCCCAACGTGCATCAATTGGTTGTTCCCCTTCTTTGGAAACTATGGCTTCAATATCGCCTCAACACGGAGCCCAGTTGTGGATCCAAGGTGGAAGCGGTGGTTTACTTTGAAAAAAATGATCAAGAAAGTGTACCAAGGGGTGAGCACGAATTTAGTGCGGCCATTAAGGCTTACAAGGAGCATGCTGATGGTAAGAGACGAGTTGGTCCAGCGTACAAGGAAGAAGATTTCATGATTCTAGATGCTAAAAACATCCCAATCAAGAAACCATGCAGAAAGCTGGTGCCAAAAAGGATTGGGCTATACCGCGTTGTCAAATAGTTGTGCCATGCCTTGTACCAGCTGGATCTTCCCACCTCATTTAGAATCTTTTTCAGTATTTAATGAAAGATAGCTTACGTTGTTTGAGGGTCCCCCTCCAGAGACTCTCAAAGCTTACCTTGTAGATGTGACACTAGAATAGGATAAGAGGGATATTGTAGCCTCTCATTGGGTAAAAGGAAGACTCAAGTACCTTGTGTCCTGGAAAGGATTTGATACAGCGGACAACAGTTGGGTCCTAGTGAGCGATTATGTCCATGCCCATGTTATAATTGTAGAATTCTTCGAGCATTACCCTAAGGCTGCAGAATCGAAGTTTAAAAAAGCCATTGCAGCTATGAAGTTGGCCCCAGCCCACAAAACCTATTCTTGTTGAAGGCCCTGGGGAGTGGAGCTCAAGTAAGATGAGAGAGTAATGTCATGTTTACATGACCTTATAGAAGGGTACCAAAACAGGGACAAGGCTGGGCGGCAGTAGGTCCGGAAGGTGAAAATTCAGGCCCTTCCTGATCTCAAGCACACATTGGATCAACGCTGGGAACAGGCTAGATACTCCCAGGTTGGTACAAGTGAGGTGCCTAAAGCCCAGACCCCTGTTTTGGCTCTAGGGTCAAAACAAACGAGTTTTGAATTAAATGATAATGGGCAATTCGAGTAATCAGGGAATGGGGGTTCAAAACCTGTTCCATTTACAAAATTGCGAGCTTGTGTCATTTACAACTTCAGTCAATTACTCAAGTAAAGTCAATTTCGAGGTATGTGACCCTTTCAGATGGAAGCGTGCACCTATTGGTACACCAAAGCTTGGTACCACTTCCACCAATCCAAAATTACCCAGAGTTGGATTAAGTATCTTTGATCAAGGCCAATGT
This sequence comes from Massospora cicadina, assembly GCA_022478985.1. Classification (NCBI taxonomy): domain Eukaryota; kingdom Fungi; phylum Entomophthoromycota; class Entomophthoromycetes; order Entomophthorales; family Entomophthoraceae; genus Massospora; species Massospora cicadina. The sequence goes on from JAKSZP010002652.1 coordinate 253,070, forward strand.
TACTTGTTGGTCATCTTCCCTGATAAACCCCCATAGTTGTTTTACATTTTTCCATATGTTGACTTGGCGCACCTGTGCGTGGACCTCTTTGAGGAGGTCTTGCAATGTGTTAGCCGATGTATTTTATTTATAAAAATTACCAAAGCCTCAAGTAACCGCTAGTCCTACCAGTTTCCCTTCAAACCCAGTCACCAGTGCACTCCACCACTGTACCAAACTTTGTTTGTAACAGCCCTCTGGGGCACGGGTAAGCTTGCAGATGGTCCAAATCATTATTACTTTTACTATGCTCAAAACCCTCGCCCTAAGTTTTTTTAGCTCCAAAACCCTCTACAAGGGCTATTTCTATTATAACGTTGACTATTAGTTCCCTTGCGTTGGTCCTGTACACCAAGCACCACTACGCTGGTTTTTGGAGAGTTATAGATATTCTCTTTTCATAACCACTGTAGGTGCTTGTTCAGATACTCGTGTGCTTTCCTTAACTAAATTTGTAAGATATTGATCATGCTTACTTCATGTTCATTACGCAGATTACTGTGGGACAGCTGAATGTCACATTAAATGCCTAGGTGGACACAGGTGCAACTGTAAGATCTCATTTTCCTGAAGGTAGTGAAGGCTTTGGATAGAACAGTTACTACTGAGGCCTCTGCCTTGGATGCTTCCTGCATCCCTATAGTCACTCTGACACTATGCAAGACTCTCATGTTCAAAGCATATGAACACAAGTTTGTGACTCACTTCTCAGCCATCCCAAATTTGCTGTGTCATGTGACCTTAAAGGTTGGTTGGTGGCGCCGTCTATTTGAGTATTGACCTAGAACGAAACTTGCTGGCTTTCAACACCCATAATTACTCAGGAGAAATTCTCTTGATACCCACTTTGGTCACAAATAATGCAGTGGCAGCAGTATAGTATTCCACTTCAAATTATATACCTGACCTTCACACCATGCCAAAATCCTGGAACTCTATAAAGCTGTGTATAACGTTAACCATCCATTCGCCTTCCTAAACATTTGTATTTGATCTGGCTTCCATATGAAAGTTGATCTCATTAGAATCAACTGCTAGTTATATCCATACAAGGCACAGGAGTATCAGCTCTCAAAGTTTGGATCGATGACTTTGTAATTAAAGGTTGGATGATTAAAAAAACCTCCACGGTGTCCTCCCCAGTAGTTTTAAAGAAACATGATGGCACTCTAAGACCTTATGCGGATATGGCCACCTGAATAACGTTACAGTTATTAATCAATATCCCTTTCCTTAAAGACTGCCATTTACCAAGCCATTTCCAAGTCAAAAGCCTTTTCTAAATTTTACCTGGTTAACTAAATCACAAAGTGCGGGTAAAGTCTGGACCAGAATGGCTGACTGCTATACAAACACGTTATAAAATTTATCAATTCATAGATGTGCATTTTGGCCTGAAAAATGTACCAGAAATATTTAAACGCCGCATAGATGCTGCTTTAGGGAGGTTCAGGTTCTCCTGCGCAATAGCATACGTGGATAATATTTTGATTCACTTTTCTAATATAACAGCATGGTAAGGATTTGGTGGTCATGGTGGCATCCCTACATAAGTATGGATATGTAAAAAATCCGTCCAAATGTGAGTCCTAAAAGGAAGAAGTGCAGTGCCAAGGGAATCTAATTTTAAAGAATGATCATGCCATTTCACCTTAAAACTAGGTGCTATTTACTCGTGGCCTACCCCTTTTACACATAAGTAGCTTTGTAGCTTTTTAGATCTGTCGCCTTTTTGAAGAAGTTTTCACCAGTTATTTCTGAGCTTGTATTCCCCTTACACCCACTTACTTGTTAAGAATACCCCAATTGTTTAGACCTCAGAGTGTCAAAAATCTTTTGATGCAATAAAGGACATCTTCACCTCTACTACCCTTTTGTGGCATGCTGATGAGGAAGGACATTTTATTGTGGCATGTGACGCCTCAGGTACTGCAGTGGGCGCCGCCTTGTTGCAAGAATTGAGAGTAAAGAACATCCTGTGGCTTACTTCTCAAGGAAGTTTGATGTGACTGAGCGTTCTTGGTCCATATATGATAAAGAGTTGGCTGCCGTTGCTTGGTTTCTATTACATTGGTGGTATCCCTTAAAAGGTGCCAAGTGCACAGTAGTGGTACGCACTGATCACAAATCGCTTATTTACTATTGCAAGCCACAGAAGCTGGCCCACTGACAAACTAGAGCTCATCAGGACCACTTGAGTTTTAATTTTAAGCATGAGTTTGTCAATGATTCCACACATATATTGCCAGATATCCTTAGTCGTAACCCCTCAATGGGACAAATTTCTATTGGTGACTCTTAGTTAGTTACAATATTCCCACTTGAGCAAATCATGACACCTTCTCCCCCAGCCATTGCCACGGTAGCTCCCTCCATCCAATTACCAAACCCAAAACCAGTTCCAAGACCAAGCTCAAGCTAATCCTAAGCCCAACCCCAAGTTTCTAAACCCAAAAACACTACCCCCACTACTGATCCTGTAAATGAAATAGAGCTGAGCACTCACACATAAAGGTCAACACAGAAGAGGGTTCTCTCCTGGATGATGTGTTGGCTTAGCAAGCAGCTGACGCTGAAGGTCTTAACTTTATGTCCAAGATTGTTGACGTAAAGGCTTCATCTAGATAGTAATTTCAAAAGGATAGGGTAATATATGTCTATGAAAGATTATGGATTCCTTCTGATATGCATTCCCGCATATTAAGGAAAATAATGATCACCACTATGATGCACCCTGGTGTAAAAAATGCATTAACCTGATAAAGCGTGACTATGATTGGAAAGCCTTAAAAAGGATGTCCCCGCATGGATTGAAGGCTGTTTAATGTGTACGTTCCAGTTCTGCCCTACAGGGTGAAATGGGCTCTTCCATTCTGTAAGTCTAAAACCCAACCTCTAGGGCTAGATAAGAAAGTTCCCTTTTAGGAGGAAAAGGGACATAATGCCTCTGTGGAGCCCTTGGTTCAACTGGGGGACTTGGGTCATGTAGTGGATGAACGTTGGGTCACTGCATTGGCACCAAAAAAACCCCACCACAGTACCCCATTTGGCTGCTTCTGCTCTGATTGAAAGGATAAAAGAGGTCTGCAATGAGGTAATTCAGGCCAGGAGCCTTCAACAGCAGCATCCCTTCCCTCTGAGCACCACTCCGCCATCCTTTACATCCTTGGATAATAAGAAAATGAGCTTTGAAACTCAGAAAAGGGCTCCAAAGTCAGAAAACTGGGTCCAGGACACAGAATCCGAAATTCTGGGTCTGGGAAAGCCAATATGAGTTGGAAATTCGCTTTCAGGAAATTTTAAAAAGTCTTCTTAAAATATATAGGAATTGACCCTGGCAGAACCCAATTCATCCGCACCTTCAATCTGATTTATTCCGCTTATTTTTGGATCAGTGAGGGTCCCTCCCTGGAGGATCCAACGCTTACGTTGCCAGAGCTTTGGCAACCTGTGCATAAGCTGGATGACAAAGCCCTGAACCTTGGCTGAGTACCCATGAGTTGTCAGTCATCACTGCCCAGGAAGAACGTATTCCATGGCCCCCTTTTCCCTACTTCACATATATTTAAAGAAACTGTCTCTGTAAGGAGCAGTTGTTGGTCCACTTTTACTTTTGAGTTTTAATAAAACTTCTCCCTTTAAACCCACTCCATGAGCTCCACCACTCTTTCCACAATACTTTTACTTAACCCAGCAAAGTACGCAGTTTCCTGCGTCCTAGGACCAATGGTAGTTGGGTGGTCCCTCCAAGCCATCAATCCAGTGGCCCACCAAATGGTGATAACAATCCAGGAGCTCGCCACCAACCTTTGATGTCAATCCACAGCTTTGGGAGAGTTATTGGATCTTCCAAACTCTTTAAAATGACTTTGTTTTTATTTGGCACCTGGAATACCAGCTTTGGGTGCGCCTCCCAATCCACGAAATAATTGTAGAATTCAGCTAATCTGCCTCGCTGATCTGCTAGTGATTTGGCGCAATTTTTTTGGAGTGAGGACATCTCCACTAATTGCAATTCTCTGTTAAGAGGTAAGGACTTGCTGTCCACACAATCACAAGGTGGTAAACACTCACCAAACCATCTGGGACATTCCACCTAGGGCCAATCCAGCCAAGTCTATTTAAAAATTGATCTGTCAAACTGGCGACGCACCTGACCTTTCTACCCAACCCAAAACCCCCAATGGACACAAGAAGAGGCCTGAGGCCTCCTGATGGTAAGAGCAATTTTATTCAATTTGATTCACAAAGCCAATCATCATTTGGAAATTTTTAACAATTTCTATGATTTTCAATTTTTATGATGAAACAGCTAAAAATGAATGGAAAAATGAAGTCAAATGGTCAACTACTGCAAACCCAGAAGGATTGGTCGTCCTCCTTGCCTCTCCCATCCTTGGGGGATGCCCCAGCAAGACCCATGGTTGCCCCCATTGCAACCATTTGGTTTGTTATGAGACCTTTGGTATGTTAATTAACTTCTATTTCCCTCACCAGAATTCTAGGGGATCACTCCTACAACTGCTCAGAACTGCTATGCTCTTGGCATTCTGGGCCTTCCACTGGGTTGTTACACACCCAGATTGGAAGCCCAGTCTTACTTTAATCAGCAGATTCCATAACAAATTCCCTCCAACAGAAGAAAGGGTCATGGAGCTCAATTTCAGTGGATTTAATGTGGGTTTCCGTTGTCCCAAAGGTATGATTCACTCATGGTGGTGGATCACTTCACAAATTATGTTATATTCATCTCCCGCTTGACAACTTTTTCAGCGGAAGAGATGGCAAATCTGTTTGTATCTCATGATTTTTATTTATTTACTTTACCCCATAAGGTAATCAGTGATAGGTGGTCTGGAAGTTTTGAATTAAACTTTCTATGGGGCAGATTTTTTAAAAAGGTACTTTAAGTGGATTCTTCAAAAATTGATAAATTAAAGTAAAAATAGGAAATAAATCGACCTAAATTTTATATTATTAAAATGATGGGATATTTATAGATTTTGATTTGGTTCATAATCTATCAGTGCTAATTAATTGCTATGCGATTGATTCTCAATTTATTGATCAGGATGAGGCTGATAGTTCTTATTAACATTGATAGATTGAAATAAATTAAGCTTCCCTTCCAATGAAGCTGGGGGAATTGATGGAGTAGAATCTCCGAGGGCAAGAGAATTTGGCGAAATCCTGACACTTCCCCCTTTAAGATTCAATCACGGAGGAGTGTTTTAATAAAAACCTGGGGTGAATACAATTGAAGGCTATTCTGGTATCAACATGAACAATTGAATACTCTATTCCTTTTCAAAATATAACTCAATAAAGACTAGACCAGTTGGTTCCTAACTTTTCAGTTCGTCCACCAGGCTGAGAGTGGTAATACATGACATGATCTCTGATTTGGTATTCAGGTAAGGCGGGTTTATGTTGATTGGCTCTTTGAGTCCTTCTTGAGTAGTTACTTCAATTGATTTCATAGCTTGAGCTTGAAGACAAAATTATCTCATCTGCCATAATACTAAAAATTAGATCAGAGTTTTCTGTTATGCTTTCTTCAAGTATGGCTTGGACACTAGAAGGGATTGAGGGGTCTCACCCATATAGGCACTTGAAAGGCGACATTTAAAACTTTGATGATACCCTATCCTATATGTAAATAAGGCACTAGGCAAATAAAAATTCCACCGAGATGGATTTTTAGGAACCAGATTTCTTAAGATTTAAACTAGAGTTTTATTGACTCATTTAATGGCCCTATTCATGGAGGGACCATATGGAACAACAAATCTTTGGGCAGTGTTAAATAATTTAGATAATTCCTGTACAAGTTGTGAGGTAAAGTTAGTCCCATGCTCTTACATAAGGACCTTGGGACATCCATGTTGAGAGATTATATGTTTGTATAAGAATAGCGCTGAAGTTTTAGCAGAGGGAGTGGCAATAGAAATGGACTTCTCATTTAGTTAAATGGCTAACCGCCATAGGAATATACTGGTGGCCATGTAATAACTGAGGAAAAGGACCTACCACATCAATGCTTACCACTCAAATGCTTTAGTCAGGGGATAACTTTATGTTGATAAGTTGGGTTGGCAATTCCATGATTTTTACAAATATGACATGAGTCAAGGGTCTCTCAGATGAATTTAGTCATGTTCTCCCAATAATATCGGGTTTTCAACCATTCTTGAGTTTTCTTCAACCCACTGTGGCCTACTTGCTCATGTCATATCATGACAGCCTGAAATCTTGAGTTTGGGTGTAAAAGGGAAACCAATTGGTTTTGACCTTCTCATATAAAACTCCCTCCTAACTAATATTATCTTTAGTTATAGAAAATAAGCTCAATTCTTTTAGACTCTCAAACCCACAACTAAGGCTGCTCAATGAGCTTATATAGCGTTCTTCCTTCTCCACTTCCAGAGTCAGAATAAACAGTTGAGACAAACCATCGGCATTTTGATGTTGAGCACCTGAATGATGAACTATGGAAAAATCGTAATTTTGCAATCTTAAGGCTCAACGAGCCAATAACCATCAGGATTCTTCATATTCTACAACCATCTTAAAGAAGCATGGTTGGTAATAACAGTAAAATTGTTACCATATAAGAAGGGACGGAAGTGCTTGATTGCTAGAATTATGGCAAAACACTCCCGCTTAGTAACACTATAAATTTGTTTGGCTTTGGACAAGGTTTTGCTATAAAAAATGACGAGATGGTCCTTCTTCTCCTCATCATACTGGGATAATATAGCCCCAATAACGACATTGCTTTCACCAGTATGTAATAAAAAAGGAATATCAAAGCAAGGGTGAATTAAGACAGGTGTCTTAGTCAATGCAGTTCGCAGAGAATTAAATAAATGTTCTTGAGCTGATCCCCACATGAAAAGACACCCCTTTTTGCAATAGATAAAATAAGGGTTCATCCATATCAGAAAAATTGAGTATGAATTGCCAATAATATCTAACCATACTTAGAAAGACTTGGATATCCCACAGAGAGGAAGGAGGAGGTATTTTATGGATAGCTTGAACTTTATTTATGAGAGTCAAATTCCTTTGCCAATACTTGATATCCTAAAAGCTCCATTTCATTTTGGAAGAATGAACATATATAGGATTTGAGCTTTAAGTAGAAGCTTTAAATTCTCCTGAAAGCTCTTTAAGATGGCCCAAATGTTTGGTAAAGGTTTTGGAAAATACAGTTATATCTCAAGATATACCAGAACACAAGTAAACTTTAGGGAAAAACTTTTCTCTCTCGTTGCAATCACTTTTGCAACTTATTCAATTCAAGTCTGATTCTAGATTGATAATCTCACAGAGGATAATAGTCTGCGCCCATGTCCAGGAGCAGATTGGGCAAGTAAGGTAAGAGGAGCAGGCGGTAGGCCCGCGGACTCAAATGTTCAAAAACGCCCCAGAGAAACCGGCAGAATAGAAAAAAAAATAAAAAACTGGCGGTCACTATTTCCCCAGAAATCCTCACTTGGCAAGTGTGATGCAACCAGTACATCAACACGCTGCACTCCCAATCACTCTCGTCGGTGGAATATGGATTCCATGTGTTTCTGGACATCCAACAAACAGCTCTATGGAAAAATTTTGTGGGAATGTGCACACTTTTTTCCTGACTGCGGTGTACATTGCACATCACTCCATGTCATGTGGTTGGCTGGACCTCAGTTTTGAAACAAGGAGGCAGCAGACAAAGCTGCTGTGGTGCGCATAGTGATTGACCTCCCCAAAGGGCAACAGGTCGTCAAAACCAAACGCACCAGATGGACAAAATTTAACCAAACTTTCCTCACATTTGACTTTTTGCCTACTATGGTAAAATGTGCCATTTTTGGAGCAGCACCTGAAAGAAGGTCTCACCATATACGGCGAAATACAATCTTATAAGATGCAATGCTTTACGCTGATGCCACACCTGTGCACTGGCAAAGCCATCGCAGTTCTGACCCCAACCGAGGAGATCACGAAGGACCTAACCCAGATCCTGCACTCTACATATATCAATATTGAAGGGCATACCACCCACCCTTTCTGGGTAACCGTGGACAGCGCGCCCCCCATCTGCACCCACTGTGATGCGTTTGGCCATAAGGCACATGCATGCCCCACCAAGGAGGGCATCACATTCCAAGAGCACCCCTCAGCGGCCATGGCCAGCGGAGAGGCGCACTACAAACCAACTGCAAGCACCAAAGAGGATTTCCCATGGGGAGCACAAGGCTGCTACCTACAGGTAAAACCTATTTCCCTGATAGAGCGGAAGAAGGCCAAGCAGGCCCACAGGGCCGCGGCCAAGGAAGCGGCCAAAGTCACCACTGCTATCTCACACTCCCAACGCCAGGAGGACATTGAAACCTTCACAGCGGAAGCAACTTGGGAATCCCTCAACCAATCAGATTGGGAAGCCCATGCCGATTGGGCCACCCAATCTGAGGATCTGATGGGTGACTCAATCTCACCCAATCTTTGCAACTAAGCTCTGGTTGAAACTGACTTGGGGTCCAACCTACCTGAAAAATATTTTTTTGACCCAATCGTTGGTGCACCAAACTCATCTGCACCGCAAAAAATTCGCTTGACGTTGGGGAAAAAAGTGAAGGCAAAAGCCAACGTGAACCTTTCTTCTAAAATTAACAAAACTACTGATAGCACTTCTGCAAACACCCGCGCTGCTGTGAAGGCCCATGGGGATCTAGAGGAGGCTAGTGGGCCTGGGTGCCCACCCCCTTGCACCTAAGGTGCAATGGGGGAAACCTTCACTTTAGGGACGTTGAATATCGCCGGACTCAAGGCCTCACTGTCCCAGGCTAGGAAACTGAGTTTTTTAGAAAAAATTTACCCATGGATATTCTGGCCATCCAGGAGTCCCACTCTCCACGAGGTTCCGAGGAAGCTTGGAAAACAATGTTCCTCCCTTTCCTATCCTTTTGGTCAGAGCACTGTGGGGTGCTAGTTCAGAAAAACAATTTTTTTCAAATTTTTTATTGTCAGAATCCTTCCTCAATGGCTAAGTCCTCGTTGTCACTTTCTCGTGGGCTGATGTGGCGCATGCTATCATCAACATCTATGCCCCAATCTGTGCATGAGAGCGTCAGGAACTTTTCTCATTGGTCAAATCCCTCCCACTACCCCCAGACCCTTTTATAATAGGCGACATGAACTGTTAGCTAAACACACCCACGGACTGTTAGCCTTCCTCCTCCCACGCCCCCCAGGGTCACGTAGAACTTCGCGTTCTAAAGGCCACCCTTAGGTTAATGGATGCGCTGCCACAGCAAGCCCTGCTGCTCAAAAACATGATGCGCCCCCACATCCACAACGGCTAATTAAGGTCCATGACCCAAATTGACCTTATCCTTATGCCGGCGAAATTTCAACCCCACATTTCCCACTTTAAAACAACAAAAATTGAATTCTCCGACCACCGACTGGTCTCAATAGCCTACCACCTACCTGTCACAGTGGCTAAGGCCCCACATTGGTGCAAACTCCGCCCCCCAAACTTGCGTCGCCAGGGCCTTTCCACATGGGTGGAATCAGCAACTTTGGCAAAAGAGTTTGTTACACCGTTTTGTGTGGACCCCATATCTACATGGTCAGCCTTCAAAGAGGATACCATCCGAAACTTTTGCCACCTCTCCTCTAAGTGCTCACGAGCCACATTAGCCATCATTTTGCACGCTCTAGCAGAGTTGGCACACCTGGAGTCCAACATCCCAGCTACAGGCTACAGCCCTGCATGGGGATGGAAGTGGGTGGAAGCAGCCATCCACCTCAACACACTCAAAAGACAACACAAACATCAGGTTTGTGTTCAGTACAGGACCAAACACATTACAGAGGGCAACAAGTGTACCACATATTTTTTAAAAAAAAATTTCACCATGCCAGAGCGTGGCCTGCACACAGGTGCGAAGATCAGATGATTCCATCACGGATACGCCAGCTGAAGTGGCAATCAAAATACAAAAGTATTACTCCAAATTATACCAATCTGGTCCAATTCAGCCGGCTGAAATGGCGGAATTTTTTGACCAAACCCACATCTGCACAATTTCCTGATACCCAGAAATAATGAATTTAATTAATCCCAAATGCACTATGGACAGCCATCCAAGGTGCATCAAAATGGAAATGGCCAGGCCCAGATGGCATTCCATATGAATTCTATAAAAAGTACTTCAAATATATATCCCCACTACTGCTTGCCTCACTTAACCAGAGCCTTCTGGAAATGCACCTCCTACTAGGAGGACAAGATGCCTTCACCGTCACACTCTTCAAGAAAGGGGACAAGCTAGACTTAACCAACTGGCGCCCCATTATTTTTAACTAACACAGATATAAAAATTTTAACTAAAATCATGGCTAACCGTTTAGTGATTGTAGCATCTACCACCATCTCCCCAGAACAATTTGGTTTCATACCCAGAAGGTCGATTTGTGACAACGTGCACTTTGTGGCTAATGCATACCAGTCCACAGCCTCTGGGGCACTTGTATTCTTGTACCAACAGAAGGCCTATGATAGAGTAAACTGGGAATACCTTAGGGCCTGCCTCCACCAATTCCGCTTACCCCTCGCTTCATCAACTGGGTAATTCTGCTCATGGAATCTGCAACAATGGCAGTGCGTGCCCTGGCTTCCTAACGGAAGTAGTCCGCCCTCAAAGGGGCTTATGACAAGGGGACCCCCTTAGCCCACTCTTATACATCTTCAGCCTCGACCCACTACTTTGAAACGTGAATGCCCAACTCACTGGGGTCCATATACCAGGCCAAGCCCCAGTCAAGATGATGGCGTTTGCAGATGACTGTGTGGTTGGGGTGTCTAATAATAAAGATGCACGTGCACTTGAAGCTCTCATCCAGGAGTATTCCTAGGTAATTAATGCTGCATTGAACGTTTCCAAAATTGAAATCATCCTCCTTGGTCGGTATCAAATCTGCTGGGCCCCAGCAATCAGTGCCCAGCCTAGCCCATCTGCCCGCACACGTGCTCGCCCTCCCTGCTCACCCCACACCGCCCCACTAGTGCTCCCCTTCGTGCCACGCCCTACCATAGGGCCAGTCCGCCATCTGGGTGTGTGGGTGGAGGCAGGTGGGTACACATCAGCGGTAATGGAAAGTCGTATTCTAGACAACGTGACGAGGCGCATCGCCTCCCTCAGAGCCCACCCTACTTCCCTTACTGGCAGGGTTTTTTTAGCCAACTCTATGCTCCTCTCCTAAGTCTGGTTTGGAGCCCACGCCATCCCCTTCTCCCCAAGCTTTTTCAAATCCTTGTATGCCCTTCTGCAAGGATGGCTCTGGTCAGGCCGCCCACCACCAGTACGGCTAGAGGTCATGTTTAGCCCTCATCATCATGGTGGCATGGGCCTGCTTGACTTCAAAGCCCATGCTGCCAAGATACTGGGCACCTGTATTGTGGCCGTCACCGCCCCTACGCTCCCCTTCCAACACTGGTCCCGCACGGCCCACTCCAACTTCTCCCATGCCTTGGGCCTTAACAATCCATCGAACCCTCACTCCTTGATGAAATACCTGGCTTCACACCCATCGGCCACAGGTCCTCACGGGACTAAAACCCACTACAAATGAATCCTCCTCTCCATGTGGAGCGCTGAGTGGAGAATTCATATTAGCGGACACACAGCCCAGAGAGGCTGCCCCTCTCCTCAGTTCACACAAGAGGTACAGGGGCTACCCATCCAAGATGGCGTGATCCCCACACGACCCCATGTCCTATCCAGGGTGGACTACCTGGACATGATGGACATCCATTACTCCATTGAGAATCAGAAGACTATTTGAAATACGCACACCATCCTCTGTTGCAGCTTCAAACCCATTCCCATATGTGGCGCTGCCTGAGGCGGGTGTACCGTATGGCTGAGCGCTCTAACGCTTTACACTCATCCTGCATCGTGTGTGGCCAGTATGGAACGCTGTTCCACCGCATGGAGAAGTGTCTTACCTCTAGAGTGATATGGCGCGAAGTTCAACCTATGCTTGGCCAGGATCAAACACATCCCTTCAGTCTGTCAAGATATATGTTTGCTCTATCAATGGCCTCCCCCTTCCACCCTCCCTCCATGCTCTGGTGGCTGCAATCGCCATGTGGACTATCCACACGATTGTCTTGGATGTCATCGCAGGCTCCACCCGCACCCTCCCAAAAGCTGTCCACAGATTCCGGTCCCATTTGGTGGACCACTTATAGGCGTGGATGTTTGGGTACCTCCCACCGCATCGCTGACAGCTGGTCTCCTCCTGGTTCCCAGTCTGGTTCATCATATCAGACCCATTCCTCCACACGTGTTCAATTGTGGCTACGGCCTCCTCACACATTCCCTCCCCCTCCCCATAGTGGCGTTCCCACTGGCAACAAGAGATAGCATCGCTTCTCTGGGGCGCCTTCCCTGTTCTAAGTTTTGTTTCTTATGGGTCAAATTCGGGAGTGTCCGTCCCATGGTCAGCCTTCCTCGCAATAAATTTAAACAAGTAAACTTTAGGTCCCGTAACATACCATCCATAGCCCTTTGGAAAGTGGCTGGGGCGTTGCTCAATCCTTGAGGCATCCAAGTTGGTTCATAGAAACCTTCACTGGATATGAGGGCACACTTAGCTTGGTCAGCTGGGGATACCTCAATTTGCCAGTATCCACTGGCTAAGTCCATGGCCGAAAAATAGGTGGATCCAGCTAACAACCTAAGGGAATCATTGATACTATGTAAAGGATAACTGTCTTGTCGAGTAATAGCATTCAGTCTATGGTAATCCATAACTACTTGGTGAGAACCATCATTCTTCTTAATCAACAGCAACGGAGATTCCCAAGGACTATTTGAGGGTTTCAATAGTCCAGCCTCCAATAACTGATACAAATTTTTGGTAACTTCGGCTTCTTCCACTTTAGACTTATGATAGGACTTGTCATGAATAGGAAGGTGATCATCAGTTTCAACGGAATGCATTACTTCTTTCATCTTACCAAAGTCATAAGTATTCTTATCAAAAATATAGAGTTTTGTTTTAAAAACTGAAGCACTTGTTTCTCTTATTAACTAGTGAAGTGTTTTCCAACAGCAGCTCCCACAGTAAGGATTTCCTGATCACTTCCGAAATAAAAGACTTGAAGAATTCCAAAAGGCTTAACATCATAAATGTAAGATATGGGTAATAACTTGAAATAAGCAACGATGTGCTGTTGATCCACTATCAACTCATTGGTAAGGTTCGCCAATAAAACAGATAACAATCATGAATAAGCGTTATTCAATATCCAGGACATGACAAGCTTTCTTTAACTGAAGGTTTAAAAATGCATGGGATTTGTAATAAATGTCCTTTGAGAATAAAAAATGTAAAGAAGAATTAACAATTACCTGCGATTTTGGCAGAATAACTTAATTATTGAGGAGAAGATAGGCATCCCTTCTTTGATATCCGCTAAAAGAGGGGTTAATTTTACATGTAGGTCTCCAACATGATATTGAATAGAATAAGACCTTTTAGACCCCTCCAACAGACATAGCTGACGTCATGCATGAGCATGTTTGGAAAAAAGTAAGGGAACTCTATACCCGAAGAGGGATAGTGATAAGTTAGGGTAATTAATAATTCCATCAAATTCCCGCAAAAATTGAGTCCCCAATAGTAGGTCATAACTCAAGTTATCAAGGACAATTGCAGGGATGATAAAAATTGCTTCCCAATTTTTAGTGGGAAAGACGAAAAACTCCAATTGACCAAGCACTCTGAGGTTCCACAGTGCCATATCCTATAAAATAGGAAATATAGGGCGTTAACTTGATACTCTTGATAAATTTTGATGAGATAACATTTCACCAGAGATCCTGTATCAATGATAGCTTTGACATTGACTTGATTCACTTGGAAGTCAATATGGGTGATGGTGCTTCCAAACTGAGAGGATAACGCCAACAATGAGGGCAAGGAATAAGAAGAATGTTCATCTTTGTTATACTTAACAGCTTTAATGTTCTTGTTGAACACTCATATCATTAACAAGATGAAGAATATTATTGGGTTTATCCCTTTTCTTCTTCTATCCGCTTCTTTCTTGAAACAACGGTCCTCAGTATGGAAATATATTCAGTAACAGTAGTTACACTGAATCGCTCTAGTATTATCAGGTACAGCATAAACTCTAGGATAACTAGGTCTTGGAGAATCATAAACTCAGGGTTTCTCTGAAAATTGAGGAGGCATTTCTAACAAGGCTTTCTTATTATCTAATAAACTTCTTAAATCCTTCTTTACGCTAAGAAGGTATACTTGCAACTGAGTCCTGGAAGTAAAAGCAGACATAATGGCAGTAATTGCATCATCCAAATTTAATTGATTACAGGACACCAAAGTTTGAGCTTCCTAATAGAACTGATAAGCAAAATCTTTGATTGATTCATTCTAGAGGGGCTGTATACCCAATAAAGCCTGTTTTTGAGAGGATAAGGTTTTCTCACTTCTAAATTCTTTGATTAACGCCTCTTTGACCTGCGATTAAGTAGTGAAAGTTATTCAGTGGGGCACCATGATATCCTGGGCCAATCAATTTAGATAATTAGTCAAGTAATTCATTTTCTGATGATCTATGGCCTCACTCAGATCCTTCTCATATAAATAGAGGAAAGAGATAATTCTGCTTTCCCAAGGAGAGTACTTGTCTTTAAATATTGTTTGAAACTCATTTAAGCATTGGCCGTCAAAACATGTACCCCAGGATGTTAAGATTGCTTAGAAACATGAGAGTTGGAATTAAAAATTGCGAAGAAAATGGAGGACAGGGGCTGACAGTCTCAGTTCAAATTTCGCCAATCCATCGATTCAATTCAACATGCCCCACTTTTTCATCCAACTGAAGAGTTGTTTCTTAAATTTTCTCATGATGAACATTGTACTTAAGTTCCAATGTTTCAATTTTGACTTGGAACATCTCGCCTTTTGATTTGTAGGCCTGAAACAGGATGTAGGTGTCCTTCACCCATTTACCCAGATTAATCAGTTCATCAGAGAGAGACTGAAGTGACATGAGGGGATCAATTGTTACCCCTTCAGGGTTAAGTTACATTACTTTGCCACTTTTATAAAATTGGTCACTTAAGTGATCCATCATGCTCAATGGGCAGTCAACCTGTTGAAGGGATCCTGAATACCCATCAGCGCCTGGGGGCCCCTGAGGTCCATCTGCACCTGGTGGTCCACGGGACCCTACAACACTGGGGGTCCTTGGGGCCATCAACACCAGGAGGTCCATGTGGACCTACACCCCCAGGTGGACCACAGGGTCCTTCAACCCCGGAGGACCCATAGCACCAAATGTTTTCTCTACTTCAATGACTCTGGATTGAATTCCAGAGTACAATTGTTCATATTGAGAAAAATGATTTCTGATTTCTTCTTCCAATGCTCGACTCTGCTCAGAAATTTGAGAAATTCTCACTTTCCATTCTTGCTGAATTTCACAGATTCATTGTGGATACTGTAATTCAACAAAGCTGGACATCCCATGGTCAAGCTGAATAAGCTGTTAATGTACTTCGTTTAAAAAGGTCTGATTCCCTATGTTTCCATCTCGATTATATCAGCTAAATTCAGAGACATATTAGAAAAACTTGGTAATATAATTATTCTAGGACTGAAGTCCTTCTATTGAATTGAGCATCCCTTGATGATGCATTCCCACAATAAGTAATAGATGGTATAGGGTAGGTTGTACTAGATGTTGTAAGTATTACTTGGTGCTAATTTCTGGCATTTGGGACGTTAGCAACACTTCTCGCAAGATAGAGGGTACAGTATTAGAACAAAATCAGGTGGAACGGATTTTAGGAATTAAGGCTCCCTCAAGCATTTGATTGATAGTATTTTGTAAAACCTTATAAGGTATTTGAAAATTTGTGGTAAAACTTATATTAGGATTATAAAATTCCAATTTGGAACAGAATTCCAAAGTGGATGGTACTCTTAGGATTTCAGTTCTAGATGAATGGACCCGTTGTAAAATACTGCCTTGCTCATGGTCTTGAGCTTCTTCAGGCGAAAATTGAGAGTCCATAATAGTGACAGACATGTTCACGGTGCATAACTCAGAGTGACCCCTGTAGTGAGCACCACCCTGGAAGTTTTAAATTACACTTTCATAAGGCAGGTTTTCTCTTGAAGTTACTTTATGTGGATTCTCAAAAAAGCAATAAATTAAAGTAAAAACAGGTTTTAAATCGACCTAATTCTTTATTATTGAAAAGATGAGATATTTATAGGATTTGATTTGGTTCATAATCTATCAGTGCTAATTATTTGCTGTGTGATCAAATCTTCAATCAATTGATTGGGATGAGGATAATTCTTCTTATTAAGTTGATAGATTGAGATGAATTAAGCTCTCCTTCCGATGAAGCTGGGGGAATCAATAGAGTAGAATATCCAGGGAAAAAAATTTGTCAAAATCCTGACAGGTGGTCTTAGTTCACTTCAATATTCTGGGATTCTCTGTATGAAATGTTGAAAGCAAGCCCTGCATATCCTCATTGTACCACCCATAATCAGATGGCCAAACTGAACGAACCAACAGTCTTTGGAGCAGCATATTCGGTGCTATGTTAATAGCTCTCAGAATACATGTGCAACAACTCTCCATTTGGCCCAGTTTAAATACAACAAATATTTACAGGCGTTCATGGGGTATCTCTGATGTATGCTAACCTAGGGTACAATCCTGCTTTCACCCTTGGACCTAAAACTTGTTGTGTATTCCAGCTTCAGAAAACTTTGTTAAGAACATATAGAAGGTGTACCTCCAGGTCCAACAGCAGTTGAACAAATCCACTAATGATGCCAAACGGTATGCTGACAAAAATTGTGCTGTGTTACCCCAGACTTTCAAGTAGCTAATTTGGTCATTGTTGACACCAAGAATTTGCATCTCAAAGTGCCTGTCTTAGGTTGGTGTGAGCGGGCAAGTACTTTCCTATCTCACATGTGTTAAACAACGGATTATTCCACGTGAAACTGACCTCCCATTGGAAAAACCACAACTCTTTTCACGCCTCCTCCTTTTCCCCATTTAAAATATTAGAAGCCTTTGGTGGTAGAGACTTACATGGTAGAGGGTGCACCAGAGTTTTAAGTGGAGCGAATCTAAACCTTATGAAGGGTCAATCATTAGTTTGCAGTATTTGATGTTATGGAAAGGGTTATCATCTTATATAGATAAATAGTTCTTCATCCATAAATTTCAAAAACTGTCAAGAACTGATTGCTGAGTTTAACTAGGCCAACCCAAAGGCAAACTCGCCTGCTTTTCTTCTGAAAGAGGCCATTGTAGCCATTAAGCTTCCTATCCCACACAAAAATGTCTTTGGTAAAGGCCCCAGAAGGAGGAGTAGACCCTGTCCTTTTAAATAAGGGTAATGTAAGGTCCTTGGCTCCCGCTATCAGGTTAGACAAAGGTGTATATCACTTTAGGACCAGAAAGAACTTAAAACCCAAGGCTTTTCCCATCACCAAACCTTAGACCTATGGAACACCCTGGATGTGAGAAGGGTGGCCGCAGCCTCCTCTTTTTGTCCAATACTTTCCCAAATCCTTTTACAACCCAAACCCATTCAAATGTCAAAATCTTCAGATTTTTTATTAAAAAACAACTTTGCGTAAATTTTAAAGATCTAAGGAGCTCTCCACATTGTTTCCAGTTGTCTGTCACAAAAAGAAACTTAACCAGAAGCCAACCTGAGTGGGGACAACTTACCTAATAATCCAAAATAAGAAAAAAGGTGAAAAGAAAAGGCTGAAGATGGGGATGAACCTGACACTCCATTATAAACTTAAGAAAGCGATTTAAGACATTCAGAATTTGGGTAAACATTTCATCAATGGGTAGGAACCATTGTCTGATACCATAAAGGCGATATTAGAGATCAAAACCATTAATTGCACAATTTCTGATTTTAAAATTTGTTACTCACTATTTCAGTTCAGCTTAGTAGCCTCCCTCCCCATCTAAGCTTAAAACCCAGCATCCTACCTTATGTAGGTGTTGGGATTTCACCAAATTTGCATATCTCCAAAAAATTTACTTCCTCAATTCCCCTGACATCATCAGAAGGAGTAATCAATCTATCACAATCTAACAAAGTTAATGATCAATTGAATCCTGATCAACTGATTGAAGATTTGATCGTGCAGAGATTAATTCACTTTGATAGATTATAAACCATAAAAAAGCCTATAAATATTTCCTCTTATTAAAAATAAAAATTAAGTCGATTTTTAACCTGTATTTTCCTATTTAGTTTATTGCTTTTTTGGGAGCCGCCTAGTGTAACTTCAAGATTGAACCTGCCCCATTGGAAGTGTAATTCAAAACTTCCAGAGTGGTGATCACTATAGGGGGCACTCTTAGTTACGCACCAGTGACCACATATATCACCATAAATTCTCAATTTTTTTTCTGACGAGGCTCAAGATCAAGAGCAAGGTAGTATTTTACTATGGTTCCCTTCAATTGGAGCCCAAATCCCAAGATTACCCTCCACGTTGGAATTTTGGGCCAACTTGGAATTCTATAATCCTAACTTAAGTTTCTCCTCAGACTTTCAAATTCCACCTGAGGCCTTATGATATATCATTAATCAATTACTTGAAGGGGCTCTAATCCCTGGAATCTATTCTACCCAATATTGATCTAATGCAATACCTTCTTTATTGCAAGAAGTGCTGCAAACCTCTCAAATGCCAGGGATTGGCTCCAAACAATATTTATAACAACTCGTACATCCTACATTATACCACTTGATACCTGTAGTTGGAATGCGCCATCAAGGGATGCTCAATTTACTAGAAGGACTCCAATCCTTGAATAATTGTATTACAAGTTTTTCAAGTCGGCTTCCAAGTTTAGCTGGGATAATCGTGATGCTATTATTAATAATCAAACTTCCCTCAACGAAGTACAACAGCAGCTCATTCAGTTTGATCAAGGGATATCAAATTTTACCAGTGTACAGTTTCCTAAAAAGGTTCAAGAGATCCAGAGGGCATGGAGAGAGGGTGTTTCCTAACTCTCTGAGCGTGGTCAATCAATGGAGGAAAAATTTAGAACTCATCTTTTTCAATTGGAACAATTATACTCAGGTATTTAGTTTGGGTCAATGAAGAAGAGAAAAGCTCTGGAAATATGGGTCCTCCTGGGGTAGAAGGACCTCGTGGGCCAACTGGAATTGTAGGGCCCCATGGACCCCCAGGTGCAGATGGACCTCGTGGACCTTCAGGCGCTGATGGTCACTCAGGATCTTATCAGCACATTAACTCTCTCATGAACATGATGACCCACTTACATGAACAATTCTTTAAGGTGGCCAAAGAATGCAACCTAACCCCTGATGGGGTACCAATTTACCCCCTTTTGACTCTGCAGTCCCTGTCTGATGAATTGATAAATTTGGGAAAGTGGGCCAAGGACACTGATATCTTACTACTTGCTTGCGAATCAAAAGGGGAATTGCTCCAAGTGAAAATTGAGACTCTGGAACTCAAAATATAATGCACATCAGGAACAGATTTTTGAGCTATCTCGCCGACTAGATGAAAAAGTAGGGCATACTGATCTGAATCGTCAGATTAATGAAATTTGCACTGAAGTTGTTGGTCTGTACCCTCAATTTTCTTCTCAAGCTTCAGATTCTGTCTCTTATGTTTCTACTCAATCTGAACAACCTGGAGTGCATGTTTTGACTACCAATACTTCCATGACTTTCAAGCCAGTATTCAAAGAAAAATACTCCCCAGGGGAAAGCATTATCTTCTTTCTCTATCTGTATGAAAAGGCATTAAGTGAGGCCACGGATCACTAAAGAATGAATTACCTGCCTAATTGCCTTACTTGATTGGCTCAAGACATTATGGTTCCCACTTAATGACCTGCTCTACTTGGGCTCAGGTCAAAGAGGCATTGATCAAAGAATTTGGAAGTGAGCAGACCCTATCTTCGCAAAAACAGGCCTTTATGGGTATACAGCCCCACTGAAATGAATCTATTAAGGAATTTTCTCATCAGTTCTATTGGGAAGCTCAAACTCTAATTGCATGTGGTTGGTTAAACTTGGACAATGCAATTACCGCAGTTCTGTCAGCTTTTACTTCCAGAACTCAAATGCAAGTTTATCTGATCAGTGTCAAAAAGAATTTCCGAAGTATTTTGGATATTAAGGAGGCCTTATTGGAGTTGCCCCCTCAATTCTCTGAAAAACCCCAAGTTTATGAGTCTCCCAGACCTAGTCAGCCCAAAGTCTACGCCATGCCTGAGAACACTAGAGCGATCCAGTGTAATTACTGTCATCGCTACTTCCATACTGAGGATCATTGTTTTAAAAGGAAGCAGATGAGAAAAAGAAAAGAGATAAGACCAATAAGATCCTCCACCTTGATAATGATGTGAGTGCAGCACCTAGAGCAGCAAAGTTTGATCAAGTGTAATTAAGACTAAAATTCTTCCTATTCCTTGCCCTCCTTATTGGCCTTATCCTCTCAGTTCAGAAGCACCATTACCCATATTGACTTCTGAATGAATCAAGTCAATGCCAAGGCTATCATAGATACTGGATCCCCAGTGAATGTTGTCTCGTCCAAATTGGTCAAACAGATCAAATTAACCCCCAATATTTCTCATTATGAAGAATATGGCACCGCAGGACCTCAGAGTACTCGGTCTATTGGAGCTTTTTCATCCCTTCCTCTGAGAATTATGAAATTAACCTTTACTATCCCAGCTATTGTACTCGATAATTTAGGTTATGACCTACTTTTGGGGACTCAATTTTTACGAGAATTTGATGGAATTATTAACTACCCTGACTCATCGTTGTCTCTCTTGGGGTATCGAGTTCCCTTACTTTTATCTGATCACGCTTTCACTCAACGTCGGTTATGTATGCTAGAAGGAACTAAAATTTCTTATTTGCTTCAGTATCAGGTTGAAGATCCTCATGTAAAATTACCTCCTACCATGGCTGATATTGAAGAGGGAATGCCTATATTATCTCTTGAGAAATTAGTTATTCCACCAAAATTACAAGTAATCACTATTACTTCTTTACACTTTTCGATTCCCAAGGGGCATTTGCTACAAGTCCAGGGCACTGTCAATCCTTCTGCCAAAGAACTCTTGCCTTGTCCTGGAATATTGGATTATGCTTATTCAGTCACTTTATCTGTCTTATTAGCAAACTTACTGATATGCCAAAATCAGTAGATCGAGAGCGCCCAATTGCTTATGTCAAGATGTTACCCTTATCTCATATCTATGATGTTAAACCCTTTGGGAGTTTACAAGACTTTGGATTGGAGAGTGATCAGGAAATCCTTACTATGGGACCTGCTATTGGGAAACATCTCTCTAAGGAACAGGAGAAACAAGTGCTTCAATTATTGGATGAATATTCCGACATTTTTGCTAGGCATACTTATGATTTTGGGAAGATGAAAGGTGTAGTGCACACTGTTGAAACTGGTTATCGCCTTCCTATCCGTGCAAAGCCTTATGTAAATCCAAAGTAGAAGAATCCCAGGTTACTAAGGAGTTGAATCAATTTCTGGAGGCTGGATTATTGAAACCCTCCAATAGTTCCTGAGAATTTCCGTTGCTGTTGATTAAGAAGAAGGATGGTTCTCATCAAGTAGTTATGGATTACCATAGACTGAATGCTATTACTTGACAAGACAGTTATCCCTTACCTAGGATTGATGATTCACTTAGATTGTTGGCTGGATTCACCTATTTTTCGGCCATGGACTTAGCCAGTGGATATTGGAAAATCGAACTGTCTTTAGAAGATCATGCCAAGTGTGTCCTGATATCGAGTGAAGGGTTGTTTGAACCAACTCACATGCCTCAAGGCCTAAGCAATGCCCCCGCAACTTTCCAAAGGGCCATGGACAGTATTCTTCAGGATTTAAAGCTTACTTGTGTTCTGGTATATCTTGATGACATTACCATGTTTTCCAAAACCTTTACTAAGCATTTAAACCATTTAAAAGAAGTTTTCAGCCGAATTCAGGGCTCTTCCTTAAAACTCAAGCCCTCCAAGTGCTCATTCTTTCAATATGAAATGGACTTCTTAGGACATCAGGTTTCAGCTAAAGGAATTTGACCCCTTGCGGACAAAGTTCAAGCCATCCAACAGATGCCTCCTCCCTCTTCTTTACGGGATATTCAAGTCTTTCTTGGTATGGTTGGGTATTACCAGCAATTTATTCCCAACTTTGCTGATATGGATGAACCCTTATTTTATTTATTGCAAAAAGGAGTGTCTTTTCGTGTAGGGTTCAGCTCAAGAACAGTCTTTCAATTCTCTGCATATCGCTTGATGAAGGCACCTGTTCTAATTCACCCCCGGTTTGATAAGCCTTTCTTTCTACATAAGGATGTAAGCAATGTCACTATTGGGGCTTTTTATCTCTGTGTGATGAAGAAAATAAGGATCATCCTGTTGCTTACTATAGTAAAACTCTGTCAAAGGCCGAACGAAATTATAGTGTTACAGAGTGGGAAATTTTTGGTGGTAATTTTGGCTATCAAGAAATTTCAGCCCTTTTTATATGGTACCCATTTCAACATTATTACTGACCATTCCTCCTTACGATGGCTGCAGAATATGAAGAATCCTGATGGGAGGTTTGCCCGTTGGGCTTTATGATTGCAAAATTACGATTTTTCATTGTTCATCATTCAGGTGCTCAACATCAGAATGCGGATGGGTTATCCTGACTACCTATTCTGACCTTGGAACCAGAAAAATAAGATCACTTGTATAAACTTATTGGATGACTTGAATTATGGGATTGAGAGACTGAAGAGGATCAAGCCTATCTAAAATCAATTACCAAGAAGCTATGATTCAAGATGGATATTTGTATAAGAAGGTCAAGTCTAAGTGGTTGCCTCTCCTACATCCCAACTCCAGGTTCCATGCTGTAATGGAAGGTCATGAACAAATAGGCCACAGTGGGTTGAAGGAAACTCAAGAATGGTTGAAGACTCAATACTATTGGAACAACATGACCGAGTTCATTTGGGAGACTCTTGACTCATGTCTTACTTGCAAACGTCATTGAACTACCAACTTTACTTATCAACATCAAGTCATTTCCCCAACTAAGGCATTCAAAGTAGTCAGCATTGATGTTGTAAGGCCTTTTTCTCGAGGAGTGTATGATCATCAGTATATCATTATGGCCGTCAACCATTTGACCAAATGGGCTGAGGCCATTTCAAAAGCTACCCCTTTGGCTAAGACTACAGCCTTATACCTATATCAGCATATTATTTCCCAACATGGATGTCCAAAGGTCCTTATGTCAGATAATGGGACTAATTTCACCTTGCAGCTTAGACAGGAGCTATCAAAATTATTTAACACATTCAGCGCTTTGTTGTCCCATATAATCCATCCATAAATGAGGCCATTGAACGAGTTAATGGAACCTTAATCTCGATTTTAAGGAAAATGGCCTTGACTGATCTGACTCAGTGGAATTTTTATTTACCTAGTGCCTTGTTTGCTTATCAGACAATCTATCACTGCATTATCAAGATGTCCCCGTTTAAGTGTATATATGGGTGAGACCCCTCAGTCCCTTCTAGTGTTCAGACTATCCTTGAAGAAATCATCTCAGAAAATTCTGATTTATTTATGAGAAATTTGGCTGATGAGATTATTCATCTCCAGGCTCAAGTAATGAATTCAATTGAAACCACCACTCGAAGAGAGACTCTACAAAGCAATCAGCATAAACTAGTCTTACCTGAATATCAGATTAAAGATTATGTTATGTATTATCATTCTCAGCCAGGTGGACAGACTGAAAAGCTGGGAACTAATTGGTCTGGTCCTTATAGAGTTATATTTTGAAAAGGATTAAAAAATTTGATTGTTCATACTGATACTGGCATTATGGTAAATCATATTCATCCTAGGTTTTTAAGAAGTCATCCTCCACCGTGATCAAATCTTGAGGGGGAAGTGTCAGGAATTCACCGAATTTGCATATCTCCAAAAATCCCCTTCTTCAATTCCCCTGATATCATCAGAAGGAGAGAGTAATTTATCACAATCTATCAAAGTTAATGATCAATAGGATCCTGATCAACTGGTTGAATATTTGATCGTGCAGAGATTAATTCACTCTGATAGATTTTGAACCGTAAAAGAGCCTATAAATATTTCCTCTTTTTGAAAATAAAAATTAGGTCGATTTTTAACCTTTATTTTCCTATTTAGTTTATTGCTTTTTGGAGAATCCGCCTAGTGTAACTTCGATATTGAATTTACCCCATTGGAAGTGTAATTTAAAACTTCCAGACCAATATAGACACCACAGTCTAACACAGTTTGGGGTAGGGTTCTGGTCCTGTTTCATGACCAACATGGGTTTGGAAGAAGGAACAAGCTCGCCAGCATATGGAGCGGATCATTTAAGATCATTGAGAAAACTGGGGTTGACGCCTACACTATTAAAGAACCTGTGGGGGTTGAATTATTAACCAAATACACATGAAGTTCCTCTGACCATACAAACAATAAAAACCTTATCGTCCAGTTTAGGAGGGGGTAATGTCGCAATTCTGATATGACTGGATGATAATCATGGGACGGTTAGGGCGGGTTGAGACAAATCCGTTGAAATGAGATTAGTTAAGATTATTTGAGTGCCTTGAGATGAGGCGAGATTGGGATTTAATGGATTAATTATTGGATTGCCTCAAAATAAGGCGATCAGACAATGTTGACAATTGTTGAATATGAATTAAATCGCCTACAATTTAGGCGATAGGGAATTAAAGAATAATTAGCTAAAACAAGGAGAATCGGTGGAACCAAATAGCCCAAGCAACGAGTGTGGTATCATCTGAAGCCGCTGTATATGAGCAAAATGGGCGATTAAGAGGGGTTGTTGGTTAATAGGGAAAAGAGAGCAAGTTAGAGAGGATCTGAGGAGTTTAATATATTAAATAAAGTATTGTAGTGGGAGCAAGTGCCCCATAGTTATCATTTTAACATTTAATCTATTGTTACAAAGGGCCACGATCATCATATCATTGGTCCTATTGATCAGTGGCTAAACCCTGTGCAGACCTCTTATGGCGTATCCCCAGGATTCCGCCAAAATTACAACACTCTATCTCCATGTTGCAGGAGTGCCGAGCTAGAATCTTCTATACTAGTTCATCTTCATCGGCCCATGCGTCAGGAGTCATTAGGAGGTCATGCAACCTCTCAGCTTCGCTATTGTCAAGGTGAAGGACAGGCAGCTGCGTCATCCCATCAACGTTCATATGGCATGTCCCAGCTCGGTGCTCAATGGTCATATTGTAATTCTGGAGCTTAGGAGCCCAGAGAGCCAACCGCCCAGTGTGATCTCTCATATTCTGCAACTACTTCAATGAGGTGTGGTCAGTAATTACTTTAAATGATGTCCCATAAAGAAAAGGGCGATAGTATTTGACTGCAAGTAAAAAAGCAAGGCACTCTTTTTCCATGATGCTGTAGTTGCGCTCATTTTGAGAACATCTTGCTGAAGTAAGATATGGGATGGCATACTCCATTTTCATCCAACTAAACCAAGATAGCTCCAACAGCATAATTGGAGGCATCTGTGAATAACATAAAGGTTTGTCATAGTCAGGGTGGAGGAGGATTGGCCTTTGTAACAGCAAGTCCTTCAGGGTCTCAAATGTTTCTTGTTCAGCACCTCAATGGAAAGGGGTGTTCTTCGCCAAGAGACGTACAAGGGGCTCACTAAGTTGGGCGAATTTGGGGATGAATTGATGGTAATACCCCATCATACCCAAGAATACTTGTATGTCACAAAGAGTTTTGGGCTCAGGCAAATTATTTTCGCTTCCACCTTGTCAAAAAGGGGCTGAATCTCATCTTGAGAGATAGTGTGCCCAAGGAAATCCAATTTCTTTTGGAAGAAGGTACATTTGGAGGGCTTCAGCTTGATTTTAAAGTCCCAAAAGCATTATAAACACTTCCTTTAAAATGTGCAAGGTGCTCATTGAAGGCCTCAGAAAATACTGTGATATTGTTGAGATAAACAATCACACAGCTCAGCTTGAGATCCTGAATATTAATATCCATTGCCAGCTGAAAAGTGGCCGGTGCACTACACAACTCCTGAGGTAGCCAAGTGGATTGGAACAAACCCTCTATGCAGATAAGGACGAACTTTTCCTAATCCTGTGAAGAAAGGTCCATATGCCAATATCTACTAGCCAAGTTTATGGCGGAGAAAGAGATTTAGACTTAGAGAGCTGGGACAAAACGTCCTCAGTGCGGGGGATAGGGTAGCCGTCCTTCTTGGAGAGGTTGTTCATCATATGGTAATTCATCACTATCCAATGACCTCCATTTTCCTTCTTTATCAATAGGAGCGGGGATGAACAAGGGCTTTGGGAAGGCACCAACAACCCAGGGTCTAGCAGCTTTTTGAACTCCGTCCAAATCTGTAGCTCCTCAATTTATGATTTGCGGTAGGGGTTGGAGTGGATAGGTTGAGAATCACCAATGTCAATGGTATGAGATCAACCCTTCATGTGCCTATAGTCGGTGTCAGAGTTATAAATGATGTCGCTATAGGACTCTAGTAAGGTGTAGACTTTATCCGCCTCATCCGGGGTTAGTTCATCAGAGATTTGAACAGAAGGTAGGGTACTAAAGATTGGTCAGCGGGTAACCCCATATCCGCCATAGATCCAATACAGTGAACTTGCTTTATTCCTTAAGGGGAATTGAAATACCCCTTTCAATCTCTTGATGCTTTTTTACAACATATCCTTATTAGTGAGATATCCTAGCAGAAAGTTGATAGGTCATTGATAAGATAAGTCTAATACGCCTGACAAAACTCTGGCTCCAAAGGACTAACTCCATCAATGCTATTTAGGTGCAAAAAGAAGTTGTAATGGATTTGTAGGGTAATTTTAGTGTCAACTACCCTTTGTTCACCTGCTTTAATTAATACTTCTTCTGAAGCATATAAAGGGATACCCTCGAGGGCGTCCACTGAAGGAGGCAACATTTTTGTATGCTTTCCTGCCATGGTGTAATGTAATGTTAAAGCGGAAGAGGGAAACTCAACGGTGCAAGCATATTCTTTTTTAAACTCTTCTTTGGTCAGATTAGAGGAACCTCATAGTTAAGCAAGGAGAGAAAGCCCTGCTTCAAGTTAATAACCCCTTCATATTTGAGTATGAACTGGGTTCCAATGAGTAAATCGTAGGTATTATTGGTCAAAGCCACTGCTAAAGCTGCTAAGAGAAGCTTCCCAAAATGAATGGGCAGGGAAGAGTACGCCCCAATGGAGCGGGTATTGTTTGGACCCACAGTTCCAAACTCTTGAGTGTAGTTGAGGTCATGGGCCATCTTAATTTCTTAATTAGCTTGGAGACACAATGTTCACTGGGACCCAGTGTCAAGGATAGCTCTAACCTGCAATCCATTAACGATGACCTCACTTTAGTTAAAGTACCACCCAAGTAGGGGGAAGAGCGAGGACCTCTTTTAAAGATAAGTGGAGGCAAGTCTTTTGGCCATGTCAGGGTATTTCTTCTGGATAATCTGCAATGTATGAACGCACTGGGTAGATTGGATAAATGTGGCAATGAGCTGTTCAGAATCACTGGCAGTGTCAATAATCTTGAGACCACTTATTACTTGCTTAAGATAAGTTTGACGAGGGATATTATCCCAATTCATTCTCTCCGGGTTCAATTGATCAGGTACCTCCACTTCACCTGAGGCTCCTAAAATGAAACGATCAACATCTTCATCACCCCAGCAGACTCGTCTTCAGAGGGGTTATCAATGCAGATTAGTGAGACCATAGGAGGTGGGGTAGGTTTAGGACTTCCCTTATGGGCTGATAGGTTCTGGGGTCGTTCCTCAACCTTATTAACTTTTGTGGGAGGCGTTGGAATTATCACCACTCGTATTTTGACCTTTAAAGTAGGGGTTTTTGCTGCCTCAGGGAGACAGGTTCAGACTAGAATTATCTGAATGAGAGGTTGAGGGGGATGACACCGTGGAGGTGGATGCTTTAAATTCAAAGCTTTGGGCCGTTCAGTGGCTGTGTGCTTTTGTGAAACAGGCGGTGTATTTTTTATGACCTGATCATTTAACATATTGTTAGTGGTAGCGATTGGGACCTTAGAAAGGGGTTTGGGCTTAGGAACCAGTTTTGGGACCACTTGGGAAGGCCGCTCTGAAGAAGAAGATGATCAAGGCATTGGGGTGACGGCTTTTACCAGCTGAGTTTTTACAACTGACGATGGAGGGGATCGTTGAACCATCACTGCCATTACCACCTGACTCCCCTTTATGGGAATAAGAAGCATTCTGCTATTGCAACTCCTCAGGAGCAGGTTTCCAAAGGGAAACAGCCGCAGTAGATGCTAATTTGGTCGACATAGAAGCTTGGCTCATAGCTCCTTGTGTAGGGTCACACTCATAGATATCTGCAACTGTTATAAAAGCCTCCTTGATATCTTGTAAAGTTTTAAATGTGCGCTTTACAGAAGAAAGATGCATTGCCAAAGAGGGATGAGATGCCAAGCCAGTCACTGTAGCTGCAATTGCATCATCAAAAGGGAGCATTTGGGCAAGTAACAAAGGTTGAGCTTTATTATAGAAGCGCTCAACAAATGAAATGATCAATTCTCCCTCTTTCAAACTAAGGCGCATAACGGCCTATTTTTATCGCTGCAAACTTTGTTTAGAACCAAATTCATCAAGCAGCGACTGCTTAACCTCTGCCCAAGTGCTGAGGTTGAACTTGGTGGGGACCATTCTTTCTTGTGCTATTCGATTTAATGCAAGAAAGAATATTCTGGACTTTTTGCCACTCAGCTGCTCTTTCCATCTCAGATTCATAAACATAAAGGAAGGAGGAAATACTTCCCTCACCAGGTATGAACTTGTCTCACAGAGGTGTTATCTTATAACAGGGCGTTGTAGTGAGTGCTTAAGCCGTTTAAGGCGAGACAGAGCACTAGCTAGCTGGAGTTCATTGGCGGCTAGCTGAGGGTTTATTTCCTTTTTTAGTGGTTTTTGTAGTGCAGGCTCCCCTGTAGTGAGCACCAATTGTTGAATTTTTGGTTTGGAAAAAGGCTCACTGGTGCTTATTTACCTCTAATCCAACAATATATGTGAATGGCTTTTCTCATCACTTATATAAAGTATATAAAAATATTTAAATAAGGAAAAGATTTAGATTTATATATTTTTATTTTGTCGCCATGTGGGGGTAAAAAGACTGTCTCCTTCAAAAATCAATAATAGTATTTAAAATGTCGAGGCTCAACATTCAGATAGCTAGAGGTTTTCTGAAAAAAGTAGTATGTGATCTTAGCCTATTGAAGCTCAAAAAGCTCGCTTCACTTTGGCTGAACAATGTATGGGGAATTATGTTTGGCTAATATGTACCCATGGGTTAACAAATTTATAAATTGCAGCCAATCCCCTTTGATAAAAATATTTCACCTTGGGGGACCCCCACCACATCTAAAAGGGGATGGTCCCCATGTAGGTGCTTAATGGACCTGGCAAGGCTGGTGGAGTACCATCTGATGGACGCCTCATTGCCCACTTCATAGTTTGAGTAATCTGACTGCTGGATATTGGGTTAGTTGCCCATAAAGTATACAAAATCATGTTACCCTGATTTGCGGGGTTCCACTGTGAATCAGCTAGGGTCTTTAGGCCAATAAAATTGTTATTGGTAGTTAAATCAATCTTATATCTTTTGGGGACTTGTATTTGTCTGAAATTTCCCCTTTTTGGCCGATTTTTACCCACAACGTTCTTATTCTGAAGATGGGGAGGAAAATATTTGACATCATTTTTGATCCTCATATTCCTTAGACTTAATCTTCTACTTGATAGTGTTGACATAGGCTGAGGATTGAAGCCCTATAAATAGCTCTATCAGTATTCCTAAATAATTTGAGGGTTTCTCAGAACTGGGTTCAAGTGTGAAACAAAATATTGGTGGTATACAATACCACCATCCATAGAGTGGTCTGAAAGGTGATTTGCCTTCGTACAAATGATGAATCAGATTGTAAGAAAATATTTATGACAATAAGTAAGTTAACCAACTGAAAAGCTTTCAGCTACCAGTTTCTTATAGGTAGTGTCTAAAGTACCATTTACCCTTTAAATCATTACATTAGATTTTGGATGATAAGGCTTTGTCAGTACTTCTTGTAACCCCATCATATCATTCAACTTTGATATGAGATGCGTGGTAAAGTTGCTTCTGTTTACTGTTCACTTAACTAGAGGACAATAATGACAATATATTAACTTCTCCATTATGGGTTTAGCAGTAAAGCTGGCATCCACATTGGCTAACTCAAGCTTCTCTACCCAACAATTCAGATGTTCACCAGCCACTATAATGCACTTGCTTCTTTCAGTGCTCATAAATAGTGATCCTATTATATCATTGGAGATAGTATGCCAAGAAACTCAGGCTTCCCTAGTCAGAGAGTGGTTGCTTTCTTATAGGGCTTATTTACCTGACACATTACACACTAAGCAATAATCTCCACAATGGCAAAATTAAGGGTTTTATAACAGTACTACTGACGAACCAGATCTAACGTATTCTTTAGCCCTTTGTTTTCTGGTAATTTATGAGCCGCATTGATGAAAGCAGTTAATTTGGAAGGCTTTGAAAAACTTTAGGGAATTTGCTGACAAATTTATACATTTGTCCCTTAACAATTTTTGTGTTCACTATCGTCTTATTAATGCTTGCTAAATTTCTATAAGATGGTCCAAAAATAAGTTTAATAATCATTCTTTTTTATAAAGAATTTGCTTTGCTTTGGAGAACCAGAACTTTTGGCATCTGGAATAGACTATCTGAATTTTGATGAACAGTCCTTGTTCAAGCTAAAATATCAAAATTATACGCTTATAAAATTGAAGGCCCAACTGGCCATCTACCTTTAGGCTCATTTTTGATAGGGACCATCACAGTGAAGAATGGTCCATTACCACTTGAAAATGTACTCTGTGAATGTATACTCTGAATTGCTTACAGTCTTTCATTAATGCAAGTCATTCATGCTTGGTCACAGTGTGGTTTCGCTACTGCTTACTCATACTTTGGCAAAAATATGATACAGAGTGTTTAAATCTGATTTCATTTATATGATTAATATCTCACTAATTTCCATTAAATATGCATATACATGTAAAATAAATGGCTGATCAAGCTTGTAAATTGCAATATTGGCTCCATCATTAAAATTATTTAGATGCATTGAAGGAGTAATGAGCTTTCTCATTCCATGCAAAGCCTTTCTTGAAAAACTTTTAACTGTTAAAAAGTGTTTTGGCAATGGAAGCAAACTTATCAAAGAAACAGCAATAATAGAAAACCATTTCTAAAAATACTTGCACATCTTAAACATTTTTCATTGTAACATGCCCAAATCGCCTCAAGGTTTTTGAGGGTTTAGTCAACCAGCGTCTACAATAATACTATGTATTCAATTTATTTTTTGGTGAAAACACATTATAATGTTTTAACTTCAAGATTTCTGCTGTTCAATTTTGACAAATTCCTTAAAATGTTTCAGGCGATCTGTAAAAGTGCACCTAACAACAATAATATTATCTAGGTAGATAAGAACTAAGAAAAATTAAGATTACCTAACATGACATACATTGCCTATTGGAATATAGCTGGTGCATTGCAAAGACCTTGAGGTATTTGCGTTAGTTGTTAGTATGTAGTCATCTTTAATTGGCCATTTCTTCTTAATTCTCCTTTTGTAGATCAAATTGCCAGTTCCTAGATATGATGTCCATTTCTAAAAAAATTGAGCCCCTCTAAGGCATTCAAGAGAATCATCTATTACCAGTAGCAGTTTGATTCCTTTTTTGTTTTGTTCAACTGTTGGTAATCTTTGACAGCTCAGTTGGATCCATCCTTCATTTTACAATTAAGATTAACCTCTCCCAAGGGATTAAAGATGGAACCAATAACCCATGTTTCAGGTTTTTGTTAAAATTCAAAGGTCAGGTCCTTTGAAGGCTACATGATGAATATTTGTTAGTAGCACTAGCGGAATCTCTTAGGGGATTCTCTCTCTCTAGGGAAAATCTCTTAACGGAAATGCGTCATTGAGGCAATCTCTGTTCACTTGAACAGGCAAGGATCTCTAGTCAAAGCTAGTCAATCTCTCAATGGAATTGACATCATTGAGGCAATCTCTGCTATCTGAGGAGGTAAAACTCTGCATAAGGTGCAGGCAGTCTCTCAGTAGAAACTAAGAAAAAAATAATGACATAAGATTTATTTGAATGAGCGTAACTTTATTGGGAAATAAATGGTGCTATAAATAGTATCAGAATAGAATCAAGAATAAAATAAAACAAAGGAAGATGACAGTCCAGATGGCGAGAGGTAAGCATATACAACGTGTGAAGGTAGACATAGATTCAGGAATTTAGGAGGTAAAGGCACAGTTTAGGTTTAGGGTTAGATTAGATCAGGCTTTATTATTGAGCTGGATTGAGATAATGATAACACAGCTAAGTGGTTTACATTATCTACCATAGGGAGACCAATATAAAGAAAGGTATAATAGGTGACATAAGGCATTATAGGTGGCGTGAAGTGGTTAATAGGTGGGTAGATAATTTTTACTGAATAAATTCTCAGACTAATATCAAGATGAATAGTAACTTGGCTTGGGCATTCTTCCCTATCTTATCAGCCAATGGAGCAAAAACAGGGCGATTCATCCCAAATTCGTTTAACTGTGAATTTGGAGATATTAACTATCTGATGCTAGGTAAAATAAAATTTATAATTTGACCCTTGATCCCAATAAAATATCAGTTTTAAATTAATAATAATTATAGGCAAAAAATGCAATAATAATTAAATGTATTGCAATCCCAAGGTTGAGGCTTTACACCTAAAGGGTGAAGCCTGAAACCATCTTTGAGTAGTTTAGCAACTTTATTGGCAAATATGACTTTACCTTACTGTGGGTAATTAATTGGCTGCATTTAGATTGATATTTGATCCCTGGCATCAACTTTATGAACTATACCTTTGGCACATCTGAAGTCATAATATTCTTATACAGACACTTTAGAATATAGGTAAAATAATTCAAGGACCTGATCCTATTGTTCCTATAAGTGCCCAGTAAGGTTTTAAGATCAAATACGGCAAAATATTGCCTTATATTACTAGTCATCTGGTAATCCCATTTCAGCCATCTGGTTAAAATCATGGAAGGATAAAAGTTATTTAGTAATTAAGTGAGCATATGCCACTACCTGATTCTTTTTATCTGTATTTTCATATCTAATAGGTTGGCAACTAGTACCTAAAATTCACCATAACCATGAATTAAAATCCCTATCGCAAGATATGGTTCAGCTCTACCTTTCTGCCATGGCGCTTTCAATTCATTATACAGATATTCAGGAATTTACTAAGTATGGACAGCGTCCACAACGCACTGCTCCTTGGAATTAACAACCTATGGCCTTCGTCCCTTGAGGAATTTAATTGATATTATTCAATCTGATCATGTGGCTTTTCAGAGCGTCAACCAGTCTGTTAAAACTTCATTAGAGTAATCCCATCCATATATACCAGACTGTTATAATTGTTATTCATAATTTGGGGCGGATCCCTTTTTTGTAATAAAAGAGCGGCATAGTTTGCCCTATAATATTTTACTTTTATTCTTTAAAATCACAGCAAACCCCATAGTATATCTTATGAATTCATGCTAAATAAATATTTCATAATTCTGATTGAGTAAAACTATTGCAAGTGCTGTGACAATGTATAATATAAACCATAGAGACGAGGCGCTATATGCTCAACTAGTAGGATTAGTTTGCAGGCCATCAGTTAGAAAAACTTTATTATGATCCAGATCAGGTGCAAAACTAACCTTTACAATGACTTTGTAGATACAATGTTAATTGGAGCTCCACTGTCAATGATGGGCAAACCTTTACTCAACTAACCAAAATATCTGCATAAATGCAATCAGAAAGGGAAAAATATTGTTTAATTTCAAGATTGAGCATTATTAGCTAAATCAAAAAAATGAAAAAGATGTTCACCTATATCAATTAAGTTCCCCTTGATGATGGCCATTAAAATTATTATGTTGACATTATCCAAGGCACAACTTTCTGGCTCCATGTGCGCTTGCTTGTTTTGGAGCTGCTTTATGTATTTACGCATCACCTCTTTAATTAATTTGGGCTTGAATATCTTTGATTTGAACGAGTACCTACATGAGCCTCACTATTCATTTCTTGATATATGGAAGGTTTATGCCATCACCCATATGCATTTTGCTACGTTTGCTCTGTACAATTGTTATGCTAAATCATGTGGAACTTAAACATAGGCGGAAATGGACTTTTCTTGGTATAGCCCGCCTAGTCTTTTCCCACATAGGACACTTGATTGTCAATAGGTACAACCACATTGACATTGTCCATTTATACCTAATAAAAACTATAAAACATGGCCTTCTTTTCCATATTTAAAACAGGTTTCCAATTTTTTACATTGGCATTTTGGGTTTCTAAAATAAATTAGTATTAGCTTCTTTTTTATTCATTACTCTGTTTTTGTTGTAAAATTTCTGTGTAATTTTATTTTGTCTTTATTGCATTTTAGTAGCTTTTGTTAGGGGCATCAAATGTCGTCCCATAAATCTGCAATAATTCTACCATCTGTGTTGTTTTAGATCTGAAATAAGACAGAGATCATATCCAATAAAAATATTTTTAGGGATAAGCTTAATTATATTGCAATACAAGCATAAAAATTGTTTAATACTCTTTCCCTAATGAGTAACTGAGCTTCTCAGTATAATTAGTCAGCAAAGGTATTAATGGTCTCATCCTTTTTGAAGTGGAAGAACATAGATACTTGATTCCGGTTGACAAGTGTTCTGGGCTTTCAAAATCATTCATAATGATATTCTTTGCCTCTATTTAAGTTGTCAAAAAAATAATGAGTCTGAATCATTTTTGATATGAATTAACCTTTAAACAAAGCTGATGACAATTAATGGAAAAAACTTCCTAGTGAACTCTTTGATCCATCCATTGTTTCTAAAGATACAAAAGATATAATTTGGTCTGGAAATCCCTCAATGAGTGCAAAAGATTTCATCCAGGTACATACCAAGCATAATGTTTTCTCAAGTTTAAAGGAAGTTCTTGCCAATCACAAGTATCAATACCCTCATCTGCTTCATGTCCCTCTTCAGCATATAAATATTTGATCATTGAAGTAGATAAAGTACGTTTTACTCTATCCTGCTGCTTTAAATTATTGCAAAGTGCTTTTTCCCTAGTGACAAATTATTCCACTAGGACTCTTGATAAAAGATAATTATCTAGTAATTGTTTAGCCTTCAAAGGAACTGGTCAATAAATTATGTAAATTTTTTGAAATAAGTCCATTCATCAGCGGCTAATCTGGGTAGGACAGGACTTTGATAACTTTTTAAATTTAAATTTATTGCGGGGAAGGCTGACCATGGGATGGACACTTCCAAATATGACTCAGAAGAGACAAAACTTTGTACCAGGGGAGGCACCCCAGAGAAGCGATGCTATCTCCTATTGCCAGCAGGAACGCCACTTATGGGGAGGGGGAGGAAACGTGGGAAGGGGCCGTAGCCACAATTGAGCACGTGTGGAGGAAGGGGTCTGATTTGATGAACCAGACTGGGAACCAAGAGGAGACCAGCTGTCGGCGACGTGGTGGGAGGTAACCAAACATCCACACTTGAAAGTGGTCCACCAGATGAGACCGGAATCTGTGGACTGCTTCTGAGAGGGTGGGGGTGGAGCCTGCAATGGCATATAAGACAATTGTTTGGATGGTCCACATGGCGATTGCAACCACCAAAGCACGAAGGGAGGGCGGAACGGGGGAGGCCATTGATAGAGCAAAAATATCTCTTGACAGACTGAAGGGATGCGTTTGATCCTGGCCCAGAAGATGTTGAACTTCGAGTCATATCACTTTAAAGGTGGGGCACTTCTCCAGGCAGTGGAACAGCGTTCCATACTGGCCACACACGACACAGGATGAGTTTAAAGCGTTAGAGCGCTCAGCTGTACAATACACCCGCCTCAGGCAGCGCCACACATGGGAACGGACTTGAGGTTGCAACAGAGGATGGTGTGCATATTTCCAGATATCTTTTTGGGTTTCAATGGAGTAAGGGATGTCCATCATGTCCAGGTAGTCCACCCTGGATAGGACATGGGGCCTAGTGGGGACCACGCCATCATGGATGGGTAGCCCCTGTACCTCTTGTGTGAACTGAGGAGATGGGTGGCCTCTTTGGGTTGTATGTCCGCTAATATGAATTCTCCACTCAGCGCTCCGCATGGAGAGTAGGATTCGTTTGTTGTGGGTTTTAGTCCCGTGAGGACCTGTGGCCGATGTGTGTGTAGCAAGGTATTTCATCAGGGAGTGGGGGTTCAATGGATTGTTGAGGCCCAAGGCTCGGGAGAAGTTGGAGCAGGCTGCGCGGGACCAGTATTGGGAGGGGAGTGTAGGGGCGGTGATGGCCGCAACCAGGTGCCCAGGATCTTGGCGGTATGGGCTTTGAAGTCAAGCAGGCCCATGCCACCATGATGTTGGGGGCCAAACATGACCTCTAACCGCACTGGTGGAGGGCGGTCTGACCAAAGCCATCCTTGCAGCAGGGCATACAAGGATTTGAAGAAGCTTGGGGAGAAGGGGATGGCATGGGCTCCGAACCAGACTTTGGATAGGAGCATAGAGTTGGCTAAAACAACCCTGCCAGCAAGGGAAGTAGGGTGGGCTTTGAGAGAGGCAATTCGTTTCGTCACATTATCCAGAATATGGCACTCCATTACTGCTGACGCATATCCGCCTGCCTCCATCCACACGCCCAGATGGCGTACTGGTCCTATGGTAGGACATGGCATGAAGGGGAGCACCAGTGGGGCGGTGTGTTTTGAGTTAGTAGGGCGAGGACGTGGGCGAGCAGATGGGTCGGGTTGGGAACTAATTGCTGGGGCCCAGCAGTTCTGAAACCAACCAAGGAGGATGATTTCGGTTTTGGAGTTGTTCAGTGCCGCGTTGCTTACCTGGGTTTACTCCTGGATGAGAGCTTCAAGCGTGAGTGCATCTTGTTTATTAAACACCCCAACCACACAATCATCTGTGAACGCCATTATTTTGACTGGGGCTTGGCCTGGCACATGGACCCCTGTGAGTTGGACCTTCACATTTCGCAGTAGTGGGTCAAGGCTGAAGTTGTATAAGAGTGGGCTGAGGGGTCCCCTTGTCGCAAGCCCCTTTGAGGGCGGACTACTTCCGTTAGGAAGCCAGGGCCACGCACTGCCATTGTTGCAGATTCTGTGAGCAGCATTACCCAGTTGATGAAGCGAGGGGGTAGGCAGAATTGATGGAGGCAGGCCCTGAGGTATTCCCAGTTTACTCTATCATAGGGCTTTTTTTTTAGTACTAGATCTATCATAGGGCTTTTGTTGGTCCAAAAATACAAGTGCCCCAGAGGCTGTGGACTGACATACATTAGCCACAGAGTGCACGTTATCCCAAATCAACCTTCTGGGGATGAAACCAAATTGTTCTGGGGAGATGGTGGCAAATGCTACAGTCCTTAAACGGTTAGCCATAATTTTTGTTAAAATTTTAGTGTCTGTGTTTGTTAGAGAAATGGGGTGCCAGTTGGATAAGTCTAGCTTATCCCTTTTCTTGAAGAGTGTGACAGTGAAGGCCTCATGTCCTCCTGGTAGGAGGTGCATTTCCATCAGGCTTTGGTTAAGTGGGGCGAGCAGCAATGGGGATATGTATTTGAAATATTTTTTGTAGAACTCATATGGAATGCCATCTGGGCCTGGGCATTTTCAGTTTGGTGCACCACAAA
Source organism: Massospora cicadina (assembly GCA_022478985.1). NCBI lineage: Eukaryota > Fungi > Entomophthoromycota > Entomophthoromycetes > Entomophthorales > Entomophthoraceae > Massospora > Massospora cicadina. Next base: position 291,165 of record JAKSZP010002652.1, read on the forward strand.
TGGCTGTCTATAATTCATTCGGAGTAATCAAATTTATTAGTTCTGGGTACTGGAAAATGGTGCAGACTTGGGCTTGGTCGAGAAATTCTGCCATTTCAGCTGGCTGAATTGGGTCGGATTGGTACAACTCAGAGTAATACTGTTGTGTTTTGATTGCCACTTCAGCTGATGTGTCCGCAATGGAATTATCCAATCTTCACACCTGTGTGCAGGCCACGCTCTGGCGTGGTGCGAAATTTTTTTTAAAGAAGTATGCGGTGCACTTGTCACCTTTAGTGATGCGTGTGGCCCCATACTGAACACAAACCTGATGTTTGTGTTGTCTTTTGAGTGCGTTGAGGTGGGCAGCTGCCTCCGCCCACTTCTGTCCCCATGCAGAGCTGTATCCTGTAGCTGGGATGTTGAACTCCAAGTGTGCCAATTCTGCCAGAGCGCTTGAGATAACTGCTGATGTGGCTCGTGAGCATTTGGAGGAGAGATGGCAAGAGTGGCGGATGGTGTCATCTTTGAAAGTTGCCCATGTGGAAATGGGGTCCGCGAAAAATGGTGTAACAAACTTTTTCGCCAAAGTTGCCTCTTCTACCCACGTGGAAAATCCTGGTGACACAAGCTCGGGGGGCGGATTTTGTACCAATGTGGGGCCTTAGCAGCTGTGACAGGTAGGTGGTAGGTTAGCGAGACTAGTTGATGGTCGGAGAAGTCCAATTTTGTTGTATTGAAGTGGGAGATGTGGGGTTAGAATTTTGCTGGCGTTAGAATAAGGTCTATGCGGGTCATAGACCTTAATTGGCCGTTGTGGACATGGGGACGCATCATGTTTTTGAGCAGTGGGGCATGTCACAGCAGCGCATCCATTAACCCGAGGGTGGCCTTTAAAATGCGTAGTTCTATGTGACCCTGGGGGGCATGGGGTGAGGAAGGCCACTGGTCCGTTGGTGTGTTTAGCCAACAGTTCATGTCGCCGACTAGGAAAGAGTTTGGGGGTAGCGGGAGGGATTTGACCAATGAGAAAAATTCCCAATGCTCACATGCACCATTTGGGGCATAGATGTTGATGATTGCATGCACTACGTTGGCATACGAGAAAATGACAACAAGCACTCGGCCATTTAGGAATGTTTCTGAGGATAAAAATTTTAAAAAATTATTTTTCTGAATTAGCACCCCACAGTGCTTCAACCAAAAGGATAGGGATGGGAGGAGCATTGTTTTCCAAGCTTCCTCAGAACCTCGTGGAGAGTGGGCTCCTGGATGGCCAGGATATCCACGGGTAAATTGTGTTGTAAAAAACTCAGTTTTCTAGCCTGGGATGGGGAGGCCTTGAGTCCAGCGATATTCAATGTCCCTAAAGTGAAGGTTCCCCCATCACACCTTAGGTGCAAGGGGGTGGGCACCTGGGCCCACCAGCCTCTTCTAGATCCCCACAGGCCTTCAGAGCAGCGCGGGTGTTAGAAGTAACGCTATCAGAGTTTTTGCTGATTTTTGCAGAAAGAGTCACGTTGGCTTTGGCCTTCACTTTTTGTTTTCCTGACGTTAGACAAATTTTTTGCGGTGCGGATGAGTTTGGTGCACCGTTGAGTGGGTCAAAAAAAATTTTCAGTTGGGATGGGTCCCAAGTCAGTTTCAACTGGGGCTTGGGTGCAACGATTTGGTGAGATCAAATCTCCCATCGGATCCTCAGATTGAGTGGCCCACTCAGCATGGGCTTCCCAATCTGATTGGTTGATGGATTCCCAAGCTGCTTCTGCCACGAAGGTTTCCATGTCCTCCTAGCGTTGTGAGTGTGGGATAGCGGTGGTGGCTTTGGCCGCTTCCTTGGCTGCAGCCCTATGGCCTGCTTGGCCTTCTTCCACTCTTGTGGGGAGATAGGCTTCACCAGTAGGTAGCAGCCTTGTGCTCCCCATGGGAAGGCCTCCTTGGTGCTTGCGGTTGGTTTGTAGTGCGCCTCTCCGCTGGCCATGGCTGTTGAGGGGTGCTCTTGGAATGTGACGCCCTCCTTGATGGGGCATGCATGCGCCTTATGGCTGAATGCGTCACAGTGGGTGCAAATGGGGGGCGCGCTATCCACGGTCACCCGGAATGGGTGGGTGGTATGCCCTGCAATATTGATAAAGGTGGAGTGCAGGATCTGAACTAGGTCCTTCACGATCTCCTCAGTTGGGGTCAGAACTGCGATGGCTTTGCTGGTGCACAGGTGTGGCATCAGCGTGAAGCGTTGCATTTCAAAAGATTGTATTTCGCCATATATGGCGAGACCATCTTTCAGGTGTTGTTCCAAAATGTCACATTTTACCATAGTAGGCAAAAAGTCAAACGTGAGGAAAATTTGGTCTAATTTTGTCCATCTGGTGCATTTAGTTTCAATGACCCATTGCCTTCAGGGAGGTCGACCACTACACGCACCACTGCAGCCTCATCTGCTGCTGTTTTGCTTTTGAAACCTAGGTCCAGCCAACTGTGTGACATGGAGTGAGGTGCAACGTACACTGCGGTTGGGAAAATTGTGTGTACATCTTCACAAAATTTTTCTCAAAAGGCCATTTTTGGATGTCCAGAAACACGCGGACTCTGAATTCCACCGATAAAAGTGGCTGAGAGTGTGGCGTGTTGATGTACTGGTTGCATCGTGCTTGCCATGTGAGTATCTCTGGGGAAATAGTGACCGCCGGTTTCTTAAAATTTTTAATTCCGCTGGATTCTCTGGGGCGTTTTCAAACGTTGGAGGCCGCGGGCCTTCCACCTGCTCCTCTTACCTTGCTTTCCCAACTGCTCCCTGACATGGGCGCAGACTAATCTTCTCTGTGAGATTATCAAACTAGATTCAGTCTTGAATTGAATAGGTTGCAATAGTGATTGCAACGAGAAAGAAAAGTGGATTATGTCCTGATGTATGATGTAATAAGAGTAAATCGCAGGCAACAGCTAAGGAGCACTCTTAAAGGGGAAATAAACTTTAGTTGGTGGCAGTTTCGTTTAGGACTTTGACTATTGATATTATGACAGTTGATCAAAGTAATAGTATTTTGTCAATACTCACATCCTAACATTGTCAATTCAATAGTTCTCATTTGGAGGAATCTTAATCTTTTAGATCTCTGGCAACTTTGGAGTTGGCCGAAACTTCATATTTTTGAGGGGTATTGTTGTAAGTTTTTATCTAGAGAAATTGGCTGAGGAAGGAGGGCGTGTTGCAAATGGTTTAACCAACCATTTAGTGCAAGATTTAGTTAATGATAAAATTTCACTAATAGATTATAGATAGGATTTGATGGCAGAAAGAGTCTCTACCGCGTGGCCTTAACTTCATAGGGAGTCACCAAAGCTGTATTACTTTTGTTGAAATTACCTCAGCGCCAAAAATTTATAAATATAGTGGATCAAATCCTATAACTCCACCAGTGCAAACTCTATTCACTTGATTTAATATACACCTGGCCTTCTGGTTTTGGCTTTTATATCCACTATGATTTACCTATATTCATACCCTCTATTTTTTCCCCAAGCTGGCATAAATAATTCAGTATGAGAGATTTTATTTTTATCTATCCCATACACTGGAACCATGAATGCAATTTGTTGATTACAACTGCAATGGAAATCTGCTGAGCCTTAGAATTTGCTCAATTAGCCTCATTTAGAATATTAGTTCACTAGTGTACCACTTGTGTGCTGCTTAGTATATATAAAAAGTACTAATAGGAATGCTAGTGGAAATGTCATATCTGGGCTGAATTCTAGGGGGAAGACCTTTTTCCTATGTTGCTAGAAGAAACCTAAATGAAGAAGTAAATCCTAGTGAGCCAGCCTTTAAAGTACCTGATACTACATTGTGCTATTCTGATTTTATGCTAAATTTACTTCTTGAACAAGTGCTTTTTTACAACTGTATGCTAAGTTTGATGTCCTCAAATGAAGCTATTTTAGTTTGAGCTTAATAACTTGTGCCCTGAAATCTGACACCTAAACGCCAATTTTCACATTTTGGTTCTCACACAAAGGGCTCACCCTAGTTCCCTGTAGTTCAATTTAATCCAGTAAAAATCTCATTGACTTCATAAATGGTTTCCTTACACCGGAGGTAGTACAATTGTTTGAAGTCAAAGAGGTTACTTCAGTGGCCCCATGAACCCAGCTAATCATGTTTGCCAAAAAAAGCGGCTTTTAAATGCTCATGTTAGCCAAATTTTAAAAATTATTATTGGCCATGATCATTAAGTAAAAGAGTTAGCTAAAATTACTGAAATGCATGAATGCCACCTTGAGAGTTTAGATGCAGACTTGACCATAGCTCTTCACTCCAATATGGAGTTAAATCAATTTCTGAAGGTTTTAGAGCTTAAAGTAAAAACCCAGGGCTAGAAGGTCAGCTCTCTTGTGGGTGAAAATATCAACATGAAAGCTTAATTTATGGCTGCCACCTACAAAATTGGCAAATTGATAATTTTGTTACAGGTGGAACGCAGCATGTTGCTACCATGTGGTACTATTCTAATAGTGCATCAGCCTCCCAGGCTGTTAAATCATCAATAATAAATAAAATCTTTTCCAGAAGAAGCAAATATCAAAGGTTATGAGGCGTGGGTACTGCAGGAAGTGCCTATGGTCTTTACCTCCACTTTAGTCGTTTTGACATCAGCTCATCCAGATATGCTAGTTACTCCTTCCCTAATCAATCTGATAGATTATGTTGAGCCTCAAGTTTAACTGAGATGCAACCCCGCTGGTATTCTTTGTCAAATCCTGTAGGTGCTTCTACTCAGGACGCTCTGGCGGTTTAAGGCCAGTTTATCCCTACATCTCATCTTTGCCACTTGAGAAGTCAACTAGAAGCATCTACAGGCCTTCATCCCTGTCAGCGTGAACCATCAGTTCCTGTAAGGCCTATCAATTTATCAAAGTTTAGTAAAAAGGCCAATGTAAACTATCGTATTAATCTCTTTGAGATTAGCATGACTGGGGATTCTGAGAATTCTAAGTTGGCAACTTTAATGAACTCGAGGGACACTAAAAGCTAAAAGTTGGTAATGCCTAAATTACAGAATATTGGCGCTACCTACCACAATGCAAAGGGCCTTCTATTTAAGAAGTTCAGTGGAGAAGAACAGATGACAACTGTAAGACTGAATTTCTTATCCTCTTTTTTGATAAGGATGAAAATGTGAAACCTTTTCGTATTGTTTTTATTTGGAAGCTCAGACGCTAGAAGGGGATAACGTGATTAATGATTTTAACACACAGATCATTTACGCCATGCCTGTGAGCCTTATCAAGACTTCTATCGGGCTTATAGTTCCCATGTTAAATGAAGAGAATGATATCACCCATATGATAAATATTTCCAGCGATGTGCCATTTATTTAGTATGTAACCCAACAAAAAGTTGTTGGGAGCCTCACAAACCAAGGCCTCAGCCCATTTCCCTATAAAGGGATTTACCTCCGGTGTATGGCCCTTGGTCAGATAAGTATGATATCAGTCATATTATTTGTAATTACTTCAAAAATGGGCCATTATGCCAACAGTTGTCCTAAGTTAAGTGCTAAACCCTGGGTTCATTTAGTGACAATGCAGATGATGAAAAGTGGGAAAGACATGTAGGAATGGAATTAAGCTTCTTTACTTATACCTCCTCTAATAAAATTCAAGGGAAGAAAAAATCTCCAAAACACTCTCCAGAGAGATTCATGAGTGAATATGCTGAGCAGAATTCATATGTTTTGGTGTCACCAATTGATAGCATAGTGGTAACCACTTGTCATAAAAAACGTTCCAATGATTCAGCAGAAGAAGTAGTGTCAAAGCCATATGTCTAACAGTGGAGCCACTTGAGTTTTCAGCTACTTCTAATGAGACTCTCAAGTTGACCGGGGCCCAAGTGGCGGTACCTATTGAGGCCTTAAAAGAAGTCCAGTCCTCAGTTATGTGAAGAATTTTAAAAATTTTCAGGTCAAGAGGTCAAAGTGGATGTCCTTAAAATAAAACATATTGATACTTATTTTTCTGAGTGTACCTATATTGATACTACTGTAAATAAGCTCAAAGTCTGAGCTATTGTAGAGAGTGGAGCACCAATTAATATTAAATCAATTGACATGTAATGAAGTTAGGGCTTTCTCTATACATAAATTGTTGTAAAATCTATGGGACCGCTGTCCCCCAGTATACAACTTTAGAAGGAGCGTACAGCGCATTACCACTGCATTTTGGCTCCTTTAAATTTCTACTCCAGCCATCATATTCTCTAATCATAACTGACTTTTTTTTGGTTGGGACCTCTTTTTTAAGAAATATAGAGCCAAAGATGACCCTGAAGAATTTAAGTTGGACCTACTGGGACAAACACTGCCGCGCTTTTATAACTGAAAGGATGCAGCCTCAACAGCCTCAAGCTTGGGTTTGTTGACATAGTGTACAAAAACATTATGTCACCCAAAAATTATCAGCGGCTATGTAGCTGTACCCTAAAGCTGCCAACACAAATTGCAGAATTAAAGGCTATTCCTATATGCGCTAAAAGTACCCTAACCATTCTGGCGTGTAAATAAGTTATAATGGGAACTGAAATTGCTTTAACCATTCCTCAGGGATTATATGGCAAAATAGTCGCCCCATTAGATTGTTTTAATTAGAAAAACAGTTTCAGCTCTCAAATTTATTCTGCCAAGTTATGGGGAAATCAGGTGATTTTAGCTTGTATCTTATTCTGTGGAAGTTAAGCTACATCAGGTAGTCAGAGTTCATATTCTAATTGTTTAAGAGGTTTAAAAATCCATTAGTTTTGAAATCTGGAAAAACTTAGGCTTGAGGACAATGAGCGTCCAGTGGTATGTTGGCTAATAACTTGAGAATTTCTTTCAGATTAATGAAGTATGAAAAAGAACAAGCGCTGGCCATATTTGACAAGTAAAGTAGTATTTTTGTGATTGACGATTATGATTTAGGTTGCACACACAATGTGTTGTACCAGATCAATACTGGTAATCTTCTAATTTACCTTCATACTATTCGACATATAAAGATGGCAGATGTGGTTTAATGCTGAAAACAATCAACTTGCGCAGCAAGGGATGTTAGTAACCTCCAAGAGTCCTTGGGCCGCCCTCAGTTTTAGTTATTAAAAAGAAGGCTGGCTCTAATTGAGTGATAATAGGTCACAAAAAACTCAATAATATTACAAAGAAAGAGTTATATCTGTTACCCCATATTGATGATGCACTAGACCATTTGGGCGGTGCACAGTGTTTTTCAGCTATGGATTTAATCTCTGAATACTGGCAGATCGATATGCTAAAGGAGGTAAGGGAGAAGTGCACTATGATCACCGTCAAGGGACTATACCAACCCACTAGAATGCCACAAGGGCTGTGTGATGTTCCTGCAACCTTCCAGCGCGCCATGTACAGCATATTAAGAGATTTAAAAATCACCTGCGTTTTAGTGCACCTAGATCATATAAATGTTATTTCCAAAACGTTTACAAACCATCTGCAGCATCTTGAGGAAGTTTTCCGCCAGTTGTCCTAAGGAAATTGAAAATCAAACATTATAAGTGCCATTTCTTCTGTGGACAACTCAGGTATCTTGGTTTATCATAGACTAAAAAGGCTTATGGCCCAGCCTACTAAGGTTAAGGCTATCAAAAAAATCTCACAGCAAAGTTGCAAGCGTGATATTCAGGTTTTTAGATGATTAGCTATTATTGCCAGTCCGTGAAAAACTTTAGCAAAAAAGATGAACCACTTTACTTTCTCAATACTGGAGTTCATTTTGAGTGGACGGAAGGCTGTCATCTCGCTTTTGATCAACTGTGACTTTTCCTAGCCCAAGCTCTGATACTATTGTATCCAAATTTTGACAAACCGTTCATTACACAGATAAATGATTTCCTCACCACTCTAAGGGCAGTGTTATATCAGCCTGATGATGAGGGTGAAGATCACCTCATTGCTTACTGAAGTCTTACACTGGACATACACAAACAACATTATACCTTTACTGAGGAAAAAGCTTAGCTGCAATTTATGCTTATAAAAAATTTTGAGTTTTATCCATGGTATGTATTTGACCATGATAACTGACAATTTTACTTACGCTGATTGCAAAACCTAAAAGACGCCAAAAAAAATGCTGGCCCTCTAGGCCTTAAAATTAGGAGCATACAATTTTGAAATTCAATACTGACCTGACGTAAAGCATCAAAACGTGGGCAGACTCTCTAGGCTGCCTACTGTACCCTTGCTGAAAAAGATGATAAATTATCTACAAAATGTTAATCAGAAATACAACAATAAGCCTTCTGAAATTCTAACAAATGTTGGACAAAGTCAGAGAAAATACTTTTATAGAAGATGGGAAATTGTATGAAGTTATTGATGAACAGCCCTTTTTCCCTTAGCCTAGTGAACAGGCGGATCTGATCACTGCCACTAATAAGGAAAAAAGTGCGAAAGACTGGACCTGGCCAACTGGCGCCCAATTGCACTCTCAAACACTGACACAAATCTACTTACAAAATTTCTAGCAACCAGATTAAGCACATTAACCTCTAAAGCCCTATCACCCAATCAGTTTGGGTTCTACGCCAGGCGCTCCATCTGGTCAAATATACACTTCATGGCCAATATATGCCAGTCCAAAGCAAATGGAGCCCTGGTATTCCTTGACTAGGAGAAGGCACACGACTGCATTAGCTGGCCATACTTGAAGGAATGCCTAAGCGCCTTTAATCTCAAGACCCAGGTTCATTGGCTGGGCGATGCTCCTCACAGAATCCGCTTCTATGGCTGTGTGTGGCCCTGGCTTTCTAACTGACAAGATCACACCACACAGGGCTCAAACAAGGGGACCCCCTCAGCCTACTACTCTACAACTTCAGCTTTAATCCACTCCTCCACATTGCTGACTCTCACCTCATGGGCATAACTGCACAAGGCCAGCCCCCAGTCAAGATACTAGCCTTTGCAGATGACTGCGTGACAGGTATAGCTAACAATAATGATGCCCAACAGCTTAAATGCACCTTAGAGGAATACATCATTGTGAATAATGCATCGCTCAACAAATGGGTAACAGAAATAATCCTCCTAGGCAAGTACATCAATAACTGGGCCATAACACCCTGTCCCATAGCTCCCCCTGACGGAAAAACCCACTCATCCTACCCTTTGCATCACCCCCCACAACCAACCCCATCCGCCACCTCAGGCTATGGCTGGAAACAGGGGGTATACCAATGAAACAGTTGAGAACAATCTACTACAGTGGGTATCCAACTGCCTCGCCTCACTCAAGGGAAGATCTCCAGGGCTAACAGGGCGAGTAGCAGTTGCCATCTCACTCATCCTCCCGATGCTGTGGTTCCCCGCACATGCAATCCCCTTTTCATCCACCTTCACAGCCTCAATCCATGCCTTATCCAGGGCTGTCTGTGTCCTGGATCCTAACCACCCGTACAGGTGAAAACGCTATTTGGACCACGCTCCAGCAGAGGTATGGGCTTAATAGACTTTAAGGGTCATGCCAACCGCATTCTGGGCATCTGGATAGAGGAAGTGCTAACCCTGGACCTCCCACAACAGCACTGGTCCAGAGCAGCGAGTGCCAACTTCGCGCAGGCGCTCAAAATACCTAACCCACACAACCCATCCAGCCTACTAATATACCTCACTAACCGCCCCAATGCAGTGCCCACATGAAACCCCCTCACTTTAAACGCCTCCTCTGCACCATCCGGCGCTTGTGATGAACCGTTGCTAACACTGGCGCTATGTAGGGAAGGGGATGACCCAGAGCCCACTTCATGATAATAAAACCAGAAGACCACCCCCGGAAAGATATACCTGCTACAACGTCAACCATCGCTAGAATTGACTACCTAGACGCTTTGGAGATCCACTACGACCTAGCTACACAGAAGGCAATATAAGGCTGACGCGCCATCTTCTCCTCCAGCCAAGGGCAAGAGCCAACACCTGGCGCTGCCTGAGAAGGACCTATAGAACGGCGGACTGCACCCATTTTCTCCATGCAACCTGCGCAGTATGTGGAGGGGAGGGCTCCCTACACCACCGCCTAGAAACTTGCCTCCCATCCAGAACCATATGGCGGGAAGTTGCGCGCCTGCTTAGAATACAAGACTACCAGGAATTCTCTATCTCAAGGAGCCTCCTCGCGCTCCAGCTCGATTCAAAAATTCACCTACCCTCCACTCCCTAATGGTAACCATTGCAATGTGGACAATCCACACCATTGCTTTGGATGCATTCAAGGGTACCATACCAACCATCCGTGGGGTAATCAGTAGGTTCCACGTTCACTTACTGAAACACTTCCAAGCCTGGATTTATGGGTACATGAAGACAAGGCAACAAAGGCTTGTAGAGTCATGGTTCCCACTCTGGTTCCTCCAAACGGACTCTTTCCTCCACACCTGCTCAATACCAGGGAAACCCCCTCGGAGTAGCGCTCCAACCCCCAATATCTGGCGGTACCAGCTGGCAACAGGGGTAACCCGTATACCCTGGGGTGCCCAATCCTTTTTAATTCTAGCTATTCTTCATTCCCCCTTTCTACACATGCACTGGTACTGCCCGTCCCCTGGTCAGCTTGCCTCAGGTATTTAAAATATATGGGGCATGACCTTTACTTGGTTCTGTGGTCCAATATTTTGCCCTTTATTCCCCCAGACTGGTTCCTATGTATACTCTGACATACCAGTTATCATGGTTCAGAGGTCTTATTTTAAAGACTTAACCATTTATTCTGGTTCAGCGGTCCTTTTTAGGACTTGACCTAAAATTGTCAGAACATAACCATCTCAATGGTTCAGCAGTCCTTTGGGAACACTACTTTCTTTTTTTCCATTATCCACTGCTTTAGATACTTATCATGGACCTGGTTAATTATTCTTCCATCTGCATATTCTTGATGGAATATGCATCCATTGCCATCATGGCGATAATCTCAAATGGACCTAACCATAGTGCATCTAGTTTATTTCTTCATCTGAAGCCATGCGTGTAACAATAAGCTACTCTATCGCCTACATGGTTTTTGGATAATGTCAGTCAGTTCTTATCATCCGTTGTCAAACTTTATTTTTTTCTTCAAGTTTGTATCAAATGCTTCTGACTACATTTCAATTAGTATAATTGAAAGTTAGACCAAGTACTGCTCTGCACTCGTCCCTGATGTTGATTCAACCACCAAACATAGAACTGGTTGTAACGCGACCATCCTTTCATAAAGCGATTCAGAATGCATTTTTCCATCACCGTATGGCTACTAAAACTTTATGCAAATTCCACTGAACTGAGGTAAGTTCCCCGGGCGGTAGTTTTTCCAGAGATCAGCTTTCTCAGCGTCATGCCAGAATTCCATTCACTTGTTCTACCAGTCTGTTCATCCCCAGCTGGTAAGGTACTTACATGATGCCTCAGATCCCCATTATTTTACTCAACCTCGAGATCATATGGGATGTGTAATCATTCCGTTGTCACTCAACAAGACTTGAAGGCATCCATGGTGCCAAAATCCGAGGATCACTCGCTTGTTTATTACTATCCTGCACGTCTATTTGGGCCAAAGTTCTGATGATTGATCCTTGATATTGAATTTAGTTTACAGTATTCGAACCATGCAAAAACTCACTAGGCCTACTAAACTTGCCTCAACTCTTCCAGCCAATTTTGGGCACAATTTTCCCTCTGTGTTCAGGAACTTCTTCCAATGCAGGTGGATATACAAGTTGTGTATTAGGCGCGTCAAGCTTGTTAACACTTTCTCCAAAGAAAGGATTCAGTGAGAAAACCAGGAAACAGATAAAATAAATAAAACTTTTATTATAAGCTAGTTATTATATAATGATCATTAGGCAGGCACCAGTATTTATACCTCTAGGGCATCTCCTGGCCACATTCCAGCACAAAAATCAACAGAATTTTACCAACTTAGTTCAGCACTTGAACTGATATGACTGAACCTATTCTTAGGTTTTATTGGTGGCAAAATACTATCAAAATCGGGAGGATTTTAAGTACAAAAATTGTGATAAAAGCATGCAAAATTGTCCAAAGATCTTCTGGATTTCAGTTTCATCATACTGCTGACAAAACACACCTTCTGTGAAACTTTGGCATCAATTGAAGTAAAAGATGCACCCTTAATCAGGACGTCAGCAGGCCTCTCCCTTGATAGCATTGTAACCCCTTTCAGGCGGTCCATGCAAGTGCTATTGTGCCAATTACACAGTTCAACATATAAATTTCGCCCTAAGGCAGAAAATTGATTATGTTTTTTGTTCATCTGAAGTCCATGGGATTATCAGACGTTAACTTCAGGTCTGTCCTAAACAATTTTATATACAAGTAAGTTGATTGTGTTCCCAATAATAGGACCAATTGCTGAGATTTGATACATAGGAAATTGGCCATAATATGTGAGCATATTCAGCCTGAACGCTCTGATAAAAACTTTATCAAGTTGTAATTGAGATATTTGGCCCAAATCGTATAATTGCAATAGGCTTTGAGGTGAGGATATAGGTGTTAGCTCTAATCGTTGAAAGGGTAATCAGCCCAATCTGATGGTTGTTGAAGGTTTATTTTCGAGTCAATCACCATAATCTGACATTTCCACCTTCTTGACTTGAACATAAGCCCTAAGGTTCCCAACTAGCCTATGTTGGTCTATTATCATTGGCCCAAACACCTGATGAGCATGGAGTTGGGTTTTCTATTTGGTAACTTCAGCCCAAATGCCCGATGAGTCGAAGTATGATGGCCCAAATGCCCATCGAGTCTGAAGTTGGATCCTTTCCCCAACCTAAAGTGCAAACTAAAAATCAATTAGAATAAAACTTTTATATAAATATTTTTTTTGTTTTTGGTTATGTTTTTTTGTGTTTTTTCCACTTTTTCTTTTCTTAATCAACTACTTATTAAACCTTCTTAGGAATTTTGCATGGACTTAGTTGTATATATGGCCAGTCCTAATATCCTTGATTGTGTATAAGAACTTAGACGTTTTCTCAATCACTTCAAATGGCTCAACCCAGATGTAATCTAACTTTTGCAATCAGCCCAATCTGTGGGTGTTGCAAGATAGAACTTCATCATTAACTTCAAATTTGGCCAGTGGGTAGCAATTCTCTAAGTCCTTTTGATGTTGGGCCTTTTTCTTGGCAAAACTGTTGTCAAAGCTTGAGCTTGTAGTTTGATTAAATCATCCACAAGCTTCTCGACGTATTGAGGATAGGTGTTTTTGCCAGGAATCTCTAGGGCCAAATATAGCAGCATTGGTAGGGCCAGGTGTCTACCATATAATACTTGAAACGGAGACATCCTGTTTGATGAATGGTAAGAGATTTTGTAGGTGAAGACTGCCGAACTTAGATAAGTACTCCATTCAGATGGTTTGGCTGAGGTTAATTTCTGGATAATGTTCATCAACGTTCTATTTGCACGCTCAACTGTAGTCCCATTAGTTTTGGGGTTGTAAGGAGCAGTAAGCACACCTCATACTCACACTTATTGGTTGAGCTTGGCAAGGACATTGGCAGTAAAGTTGGTTCTGTTATCAGTCAGAATAACCTGGGGACATCCTGTTTGTGGATGATGTTTTCATGGATGAACTTGGTGGTGGTTGCTGCTCCAGCTTCCCAGATAGCCTTGGCCTCAGCCTATTTGGTCAAGTGGTCGATGGCTACAATTATGTACTTAACCTTTGTATTGCTTGTTAGAAGTGGGCCAACAATGTCAATAGATACAGTGTGCCAGGAAAAGTTGGGCCTAACAAGGTGGTAAGATGTGCTTTTTTGGAATGGTTTTTTACCTTGGCACTCTGCACAGCATTCCAGCATTTCTTGGATGTCAAAATGCAATAACTCCCAGTAGTAGAATTGCTTCATGTGCTCTTTCGTCTTCTTGAATCCGCCATGCCCTATGGCCTTATGCGCTGCCATTATTAGGTCTGTTCAGGCTGATGGTCTTGGGAAAAAATTTTGTCCTCAAATATCTTGTAAAGTGTCCCGTTTTTGATGGTTATATTTTTTTGTAGATCTGATATTATTTTTTGGATGGATTTGGGCTCATCCTGATACTCTCTACTAATCATTTTCATAAACAACTCATCAGTGGCCTGACTAAGTATTACGATGGTGGGTAGTCAGGATAGACAGTTGGCATTTTGGTGTTTTGACCCAGCTCATTGCTCAAAGGTGTAGTTATAAGCTTGAAGCTTTAATTCCCAGTGGGCTAATCGGCTCTCAGGTTCTCTTAAGTTGTTTAATCATCTTAGGGAATCATGATTAGTAAAAACATATAATAAGTGCCATGAAGATAGACTTGGTATTGCTTGCAGACATAATTGATGGCCAAGGATTCTCATTCCATCACCTTGTAGTTCCTTTTGTGAATGTTTAAGGTCTGACTAGCAAAGGCAACTAGATGTTCTTTACCATCTTCTCCAACTTGGGACAACACAGCCCCAACTGCTGTTTGGGATGCATCAGTTTGGATGATAAATTAGCAATTAAAGTCCGGGTATCTAAGAACAGGCGCGCTTAATAGGCCGATTGGAGTTGTTCAAATGTATCCTGGCAAGCTGGAGTTCAATAAAATGGGACCTTTTCTCTAAGAAGATAGAAAAGCGGCTCTCCAAGTTGTGCGAAGTCAGCAATAGTACCATTCATGCTTAGGAATACTTGAATATCGCGCTTGGATTTGGGCCATTTCATTTTGGAGATGGCATCAAGTTTAGAGGGTTGGGGCCAAAGACCCACTTTATTAATCACAAATCTGAGGTATTCCAGTTTGTTTTGAAAACTGACATTTTCTAGATTTGATTTTTAAGTTTTCAGAAGCTAGCCTTTTGAAAACCCCTTCTAAGTGTTCCAGGTGGAACAAAAGTTCGGCTGAAAACATTGTTATCATCAGAGTACACTAGTACACACATGACAATTTCAAGTCTCTCAGAATTGTGTCCATTGCCCATTGGAATGCAGCTGGGGCATTGCAGAGCCCTTGAGGCATTTTTTGTCAGCTGGAATAGGCCCTCTTGGGTTATAATTGCACATTTCATGCTCCCTTTGGGAATATCTATTTGCCAATATCCGCTGATGAGGCCCATTGCTGAGAAGAACTTTTCGCCCCCTAGCCTATCCAAGGCGTCATCAATTTGTGGTAGTGGTTACAAGTCCTTCTTTGTGATGTTGTTTAACTTCATATAGTCAATGACTACTCAGTTGCTTCCGTCCTTCTTCTTCACTATTAAAATTGGTGCTGTCCATGGACTTTTTGAAGTGACTAGCATGCCACGATTGAGGAGTTCCTTAATTTCATTGGATACTGCTTCTTCTGATGATTTTGAGCATCTAATAGGGCGTGATAAATAGGTTTATGATCTCCAGTATTGATTTTGTGGGTGACACCATTAGCACATCCCAAGTCAAAATCGTCTTGTGCAAGTATTTCCCAATATTTAGAGAATAACTCCTGAGCTTGGCCTTTCTCAGAGTTGGTCAGGTTGCTTAAATCGGTCATAGGGAAAACATTTACTATGCTGAGTTGGTAATTATCAGGGAGCCCTAAATTGACAAAAGTTCCAAACTCATGGAATGAGTGAATTTCCGTGGTAGGGAACAGATGCAGAAAAGCGATTGTTTAATGCCGCATGATGGAGATGGGCCAATTTTGCAGGTTTGCACATAAGTTATGTATTTCTTTTTTAGTACTAGATGGTCCCAACCCTGACATAAGTTATGTATTTCTCCGTGGCCCAGAATGATAATACCAGGGGCAATGTTTGGTTCGAATTGAGATTTAGACCATGGTTGATATATTTCACCATAAAGTCCTTCTGAGATATTAATTGTTAGTCCCATCAGGATGATTACTTGTTCTCCAGATGGTATAGTGATGGTCTAATTTGATTGAAGTGGAATGCCATTTGACTGATCAATTTGAGTGGGAAGTGGTTTTATCTTTGACCAAGCTTTGGAATACTCAATCGAGATGACCCCATCTTTATAGGCCAGATTTATGAGTAGGCTGGGTTTCTTTTCTCAGCCTCCTTATCATGGCTATAGTAAAGTGGAATAGTCTGGCCAAGAATGGTGAGAGTATAGTCCTTATGATTGGTAACAATTCCATATCTTCTTAGGAAATCAGTCCCAATTAGGATATCATAGTTTGTATTTGGCAACAAATTGGCAGGTGTTGTTTCTACAATGGATCTAAATCTGAGTGGTAGGGTACTGTAGGCGCCCAGAGATTTAGTTGTATGTGCTCCAGCAGTTCCATATTCCTGACAGTGGGCAACATCAGGTGCAATTTTCAGTTTTTTAACCAACTTTGTGCTAAGTATATTGATAAGAGCACCACTATTGACGATGGCCCAAACTTGCACCTTGTTTACTGCTATGTCTACATAAGTACATTCAGAGTAGTTTTCAGAGGTATTGATTGTATGAATGCTGTGATTGCTTCCCAATTCCAGGTGTAATTTCAGGCTTGAGCAAATATCTGGGAAGTTATCTGCTAAGGTCTTCATGGGTATGGCTACTTGAACATTGTTAAGCTTAGGTAGGTCAGTTGAACATCTATGTTGGAGGTCTAAACCCTGATCAATAATCTGCTTTGCGTAGGGTTTTTATACTTCAGCTTGGGCTTCTTTGGTAAATTTCAAGGGTTTAGTTGCTTTTGCTGTGGCCTGAGTAGTGACCATCATGACATCATTAGCCACGATATGGTGGAGGTATCTTTAGCAACATCTTCGGCCCTAAAGAGCTCATCAGGGTTAGGTGGAATGGTTTGAAAATCTCTGGAGTTGGAGCAGTCCGCCTCTACTCCACCTGCTCTTTCCCAGCCTCATTGTCACTGTTAATTTCTAGAGAAAATTTGACCCCAAGCTATTTGTTAGACCATCTGAAGCATTGTCTAGCAAAATGCCCTTGTTGACCGCAAATTTGGCAAGTAATCAGCCCTGTTTGCTGTTTTTGCTCATTTTTTGGTTCATATTTTGGAAAAAAATTTTCCC
This sequence comes from Massospora cicadina, assembly GCA_022478985.1. Lineage (NCBI taxonomy): Eukaryota > Fungi > Entomophthoromycota > Entomophthoromycetes > Entomophthorales > Entomophthoraceae > Massospora > Massospora cicadina. The sequence continues at coordinate 308,199 of JAKSZP010002652.1, forward strand.
TGGTTGGACATCATGTTGTTTTTTGAGCCTTAAAATCGAGATTTTTGCTGATCTTTGGCCTAATTAGGAGTATTAAAATTATGGGAACAGCTTCTCGAGTAATTGATAAGCTCTTGGATTTCCAAGCTTCCATTGAATGCAGGCAGCATAACATTGTGCAGTTCACGGAAGGGCATAATAATGTGCTCCATTGCAATATTGGCGTCAAACTTAACTATTGCATTGCACCCACGCAGAACTTGTGTCTCATGGAAGAATCTATCTCCAAAGTCCCTAATAGTCTCATTCTGTTTGAATTTGATAATAAAAAGCTCTCTTTATCAGGTTTCTAGTTTCTTGGGCCCTCCAAACTGTTTTGTTATTGCAATTTTGGCATACATATAGGACCAATCGTCGCCCAAATAGGGCATAATGAAGTCACAGCTATGGGCATCAAGTGAGTTAATCAGTGTTAAACCTTTCGCATGGTTTGATGCTCCTCTCATTGTTTTTTCAAATAATTTGAGGAAAGAGTGAACGTTTCCATCCTTATCAAACTTTGGTAAATTCAGTGGTTGAAGTCATCTCGCCCTATTTTGGGCATATGAGTTGTACTTCTTCTGGAACGTCTTGATGTATCATCACCCATAATCAGCCCCTTTCCCGTTGGGAAATATCTGGAGCTGGGATTGATTCTAGGACTCTAGGCATAGAACGGATGTTCAAAATATCCATTACTTCATCAGTGTCAACTTCTGATGATTAAATTTCATGGTATTGCTCTGAAGTACTGAATTCTGACGCCTGAATTCGGCCCTTAGTTACTTTCACAGTTTGCTTTTAGCCAGATAAGTTGGATAATTTTCCTATTTCTTTTTTGTCAAAGTTGGGCGAGCACTGGCAGCCTTGCTTTTGAGGGATTCAAATTTTTTAAGGTTGTCATACTCCTCATTGAATAAAGCTCTTGTCCATACTAACTCACTGGGAATTTGCAGTTAATATCTGCATTCTGAGTTACCAATTTTTCTGAGTAATTTCTTTGTTTCTGGCATGCAACCTCGACACAAAAGCCTTAAGTTTAGAAATTTACTCTTTGATCTGGGCATGCTCCTCATCCCTATCCGGGACAGCTGGCCTTGCTGCAGGGTCCTCAAAGTTTTTGTTGATAGTATCTAGCTCAGCCTGAACATACTCTTCAAAGTCATCAACTTTTTAATTTAAATCCAGATGATTTCTTTGGCCTGGAGTGGCATATATGGTAAGTCATTCTGATTGAGACAATAGGTAATCTGAATGGCTTTCCAGTTTTTGACAGCAGTTATTCATAGTTTGTACCCATTCTTGTGATAGCCCATGGTGGGCCAGAATTTCTGTGGCTATCTTTGGGACTCCTTCATTCAGAAGCTCCTTAAGAAGGTGTTTAATCTCCCATGAGCTTCATTGGCAAGTCCCATATTATCAACAATTGCCTTTGTGGACTTCAGCAAAACTGGAATTTAGCTTGTCCAGTAGGTCATTTTGGGAATATTGTTCCTCCCTTGCACACGGTAGAATTCCATGATTTCCAGATTTTGTTTAGCAATTATTCACCTGGTATGCTTAATTGAGGGTTGAACAAAGTTAAATAGAATTTGTTAGTTGCTTGACTATCTGTGAGACGTCTGGCAAGAGATGCCATAGTTGCATTGTGGTACTTCATATAAATCTCCATCTTGAGTGCCTGATTTTTAAGGTAGTAGAACAGGCAAAAGGAGGGATCGATTTGTGAAGTACCAATCCTAAAACCCTGATATAGGGTTTCCAGCATAGCTTTTACGCTTGAAGATGTAAGATCAATTGGGCTGGTTGTATCTGCATGAGCTCCCCCCACTGTGATAAGATCCAGGGAGTAGGAGGTACCCGCTTCAGAGCTGTAGTGGTTGGTATTAAAATAATCTGAGATTTCTTTGTCATTGGTTTCCATCTTGTTGTCACTTTCTCATCTGGCCGACTCTTCCAGTAATTAGTTATTGGAATCCATTTCAGATAATGTAACTGGTTTTTAGTGAGCATCAGTTGTCAAAATCCAAAAATTGCTCACTTGTTTATTATTATCTTGCACGTCTATTCAGGGTGAAGTTCCTATGATTGATCATTGATAATGCCTGTAGTTTACGGTATTCAGACCGTTCAAAAACTCATGAGGCCTACTAAATTCGCCTTGACTCTAATGGCCAATTTTGGGCACAATTTTCCCTTTGTGTTCAGGAACTTCTTCTGAGGCAGGTGGATATACAAGCTGTGGATTAGGCGCATCCAGCTTTTTAACACTTTCTCCAAAGAAAGGATTCAGTGAGAAAACCAGGAAAGAGATAAAATAATATAAACTTTTTATTATAAGCTAGTTATTAGATAATGGTCATTAGGCCAGGCACCAGTATTTATACCTCTAGGGCATCTCCTGGCCACATTCCAGCACAAAATTTCAACAGATACTTTACCACCTCAGTTCAGCCCTTGAACTAATATGACTGAAACCTATTTTTAGGTTTTATTGGTGGCAAAATACTATCAAAATTGGGAGGATTTTAGGTACAAAAATTGTGATAAAAGCATGCAAAATTGTTCAAAGATCTTCTGGATTTCAGTTTCATCATACTGCTGACAAAACACACCTTCTGTGAAACTTTGGCATCAATTGAAGTAAAAGATGCACCCTTAATCAGGACGTCAGCTGGCCTCTCCCTCAATAGCACTAGGTAACCCCTTTTGGGCAGTCCATCCAAGTGCTATCATGCTGATTACACGGATTGACATAAAAATTTCGCCCTAAGGTGGAAAATTGATTATGTTTGTCGTTCATCTGAAGTCCATGGGATTTTTAGACATTAACTTCAGGTCAATCCTGAACGATTTTGTATACAAGTAAGTTGATTGTGTTCCTGATAATTGGGACCAATTGCTAAGATTTGATATATAGAAAATTGGCCATAATATGTGAGCTTATTCAGCCTGAGCGCTCTGATAAAAACTTGATTGAATTGTCAATGAGATAGTTGGCCCAAATTGTATGATTGCAATAGTCTTTGAGGTGAGAATATAGGTGTTGGATCAAGAGTTGAAAGGGTAATTGGCCTGATCTGATGGTTGTTGAAGGTTTATTTTTGAGTCAACCATCAGAATCTGACACATGGTAATATATGACTTGATTCAGGATAAACTGTCAGTACTTGTTGCATCAAATTTTGCTAGAGCCTTCGTCTTGATCATCTAGTCAGATGATCAATTGCAACTATAATGTATTTGACTCCCCCATGCTCATAGTCAGTGGTCCAATCACATTGAGGGACACCATATGCTAGGCAAATCTAAGGCGGATCAGTCAATACCTGGTTGTGTTCTTATATGGTTTATTCAACTGGTACTCCATACAGCAAGCCAGATAGTTGGCCATTTCATAATTGATAGAATCCCAGTAATATTTCTCGCAAATGTGTCAGTTGTCCTTCTCAGGCTTCCATGCCCGACAACCTTATGTGCACCTTGAATTATAGCCACATGTTCAGATGGTATCAGAAATAAGGTCATTTTTCGTTGAATTTCTTCATACTTGTCCATCCTTGATTTTAGTATTTTCCATCGCTTTTTAGAGCACCTTGTATCTCTCAGGGCTCATTCCCACTTTCTCCATTGACCATTCTTTGAAACAGCTCATCAGCCTGTTGATATACCACTTGGATCATTGGTAACCATGATAAGTCATCCACATTTTGATGAGAAGCTCCTACTTAGTGGACTATCTCAAAGTCGTAAGCTTGAAGCTTCAGTTCCCATCAGGACAGACGTTCTTCTGGTTCTTTAAGGTTGTGCAGCCAATTCAGGGAGGAGTGGTCCATTACCATTTTAAAGTGTGTGCTTAAATATACACTTAAAACTTCTTACAGGCGTAGATCACCATAAGGAATTCACACTCAGTTATGGTGTACTTCCATTCTGCTGCTGACAAAGTCTGGCTCACATAAGTTACCAAATGATTATCCCTGAGTTCATCTACCTGACTCAAGATGGTGCAGATCACCACAACAAAGCATTGGATTGTACTATAACCTCCTGATTGAAATTCAGATATTTAAAAATTGTCAAATTTATAAGATACTGACATAACTCATCAAAAGAATCTGTTCCTCTTCATTACATATGAATCCCTTCTTTAGATCCTTCTGAAAATGAACCATGGACTTGCAATTCTCACAAGATAAAATATAGATCTTTGGTAATATCAGATTAATCCAAGGAGCACTTGGTTATCTTGGACACTTCAAGGGATGACCATCCGCTCTATGGCATCAATTTTATGGGTTTGCGGCTGCAGTCTACTAAAAATGATATTGAATCCCAAATATTCCAACTCTTTCTTGTAGAAGTGGCACTTCCTCAGCTTAATCTTAAGGTTAGCCAGTAAACAGTCTCTTAAAGACTTCATTCATCTAGTGCAAATGGTCAATAAAGGTCCTACTGAACACATTTATATTTATTTACACCAGGACGCATGAAAAACTTCAAGTCATTCAATATGGCGTCCATGGCCCTTTGGAACATCGCAGGCGCATTGCAAAGACCTTGGGGCATCCTAGTTGGTTGGTATATCCCCTGCGCAGTGATAAATGCGCACTTCTCCTGGTCTTCCATCAGCAAATCAATTTGCCAATATTTCAATATCAGATCCATTACAGTAAAATACTTTGCTTCTCCCAATCAATTTAAAGCGTCATTGTCAAAGAACAGATCACTGATGTCAATGTTTTCAATTAGATATCAGGAGAAACAGGTTTAGCTACAGCTCTATACCTTTCTCCTTCTAGACCACAGGCCCTTTTTCCAAATCCTGTGCAGGTTTAACCTTTTTTTCCTGGACCACATTGATTGTCTCATTAGGCTTCTTGCTGAATTACTGGCAGCAAAGTGGCCCTTTCCTCCGAACTTGTGACAGTGCAAGTTACTCTTGTCTGTCCGTTTGAGCCCCTCAGATTTGTTTCCCAGCACTTTTCGATTGATTGATTCCTTATTGGGTTTGGTCACTTTGGTAGGATTCAAATTTCTGATTGGGCTCAGCTTATAGCTTCAACTAGGGGCCTAAAACGTGGCTCCTAGCATCTTCAATTGATATACCATTTGCAAGGTGGTTATTTCAGTTGCTAAAGCAGAAGACATCATTTGATGAAAATTGAAATAATGGCAACTTACTGCTTTTAACGCAATCCATGCGTCATAATTGTCCAAGTATTTTGTTCTGACCAAAATCTGTGTTTTTTGGTAAAGTCTGTCAGATAAAGTCAGCAAGCTCTCATATTTCTGGAATTAGATACCCATAAATTCTTGCTTGCGTTTTGGCATATGTGCGTGGCTTCCAAACTCCTAATTATTGCAGCCTTGGCCTCTGAATAAGACAAGCTGTCTCCCTCTAAGTGAGGTAACACCAAGTTTTGACAGTCTGTATCTAAACAGTTCATGACTGTCAAAGCTTTTTGTCTTTCGCAATACCCTAACATAGTCATGTCAAACAGTTGGAAGAACTCAGGAGCGTTGTATTGATGAAAAAGTGGGTAATTTTGGTGTGGCTCTAAATTTTTCCAAATTTTTTCTAGATGCACTTTCAGCTTGCCTACCTGACTGACTTAAGTAGTAATCTTGGGGGCTATTTCTGAAATAGTCACAATTGCTGTTAGTATATTCCTAGGAGTTATCAATTTCCCAGTTGGAGTCTAGGGGTCTTTTTTTGACGTCAGTTACGGCATAAGGTTTGCATCCACATCAATGTTTTTAGAATCATTGACTTGTTTCAATAGTTGCTCCATGTCTGAGCTAAGTGAGCGCAAACTAATACAATCTGCTTTGCATTTTTTCTTCATAAATAAAACTTCTTTGACAAAAAACATCCTTCTTATTTTTCAAAGACGATACTTTCCCAAGTAACTCATTGCTGAAATTGGAAACTTCTTCTAATCCTTCCTTGATTTTAGTAACTCTCTCTCTAAGGCAGCTATTCTCATTGACCATCTGAATTTAATGCGTTCTTGTTGACAGTTGCCAATTCTATCCATAGCTTTTTTAGTACTAGATGGTCCCAACCTGAGGTTTTTCCATAGATTTCTTAATTTTTCTTTATATAACATTGTAGATTGGCTTAAATTACTCAACTAACCCCTGTAGTGAGCACCAAATGTTAAAATCTGGAACTATTGGCCCCAAATGATATGAATTGACTTGACTGATAGTTCCCAGAAGTTAACTGCACAGGTTCAGTATGCGCACAATCCAGTTTGCTTGATAGATATATATGAGGGATAATATTATGATGGCTATTATCCATAGTTGAATAATTAAACCAGAGGTGTTCCAATGCTAATCTTGGAATATTACAGTAATAATGAATTGACAATAAGGGACTTCTTCCTTGTCTGACTGACTTTAATCTACTCTCAGATATAGAGGTTTTTGCCAAAGTTCTTGTCTTTCTGTGTCATCGGAGATCTACATCAGTCTGCTTCTCTTATAAGGATATCCAATCCTTACTCTTTATACACGCAAAAGAGTCCATAATTATTGTACTACAACAATAATTAAATGAAGATGAATAGAAATTATTACAACTATGAGGATTTTGGATTTAAATATAGAATGAAATTTTTGGGAATTTATAGGGGAAAATTGGTGCCAAACTCCACAGTTGGCGCCTCAGCCATAAAACGTCAGTTATTGCCATTGATTTCCTTACGACGTTTCACTGGAGATGGTCTTTATCATCAGGCTAGGTATTCCTCCGTTGGACATCCCATAGACCTAAAAACAGAAAGAGCAATAAAACTTGTCCCTAACGTTCCCACTCAATCACAGAAAGCCAACCACATTTGGCTATTGACCTGCTTAGGTAATGGGGCTCTTTACCCATTATAGCAGGTCACAAACCAAATTAATGATTAGCTAGTTGCAGGAGTCATCACTCGCCTCATAACTGCTGATTAAATTTTCAATAAGTTGGTGATGAAACCTGACTGATCCTAATCACTAGACCTGATAGTTAATCTGTGATCAACTATCAGATGCCCCAATTTCCTTGGCAACTCTTCCCAATGAGATCTTAATCACTCATGCGGATTGATCCCTAATGGATCTAACACTGGAAAATTACTCTAAATCCTCATACATTACTAACCAAAAATTAAGTTCAACTAATATTTAATTCATTTGCTAGAGGGGTTATCCCCTAGCAATCCAGCAGGTAACCTAGGAAGCTGGAAATGTGAGCAAAAATCCCAACAACCTCCCTGGTGCAAACTCTACTCAATCAATATAATAATTGCATGGGTATTCTTGCTTCAGCATCTATATCTACTCCAATTTACCTATCTCCCTAATCCCTATTTTACCCCTGTGCTAGCATAAATAATTCAGTATGAGGATCCTATTTTTATTATAGACATCCATTGGAACCATGAATGCAATTTGTTGATTACAACTGCAATGGAAATCTGCTGAGCCTTAGAATTTGCTCAAATAGCCTAATATAGTTTTTTGTTCACAGTACGCCACTTCTGAGTGCTTCTTAGTATACATACAATGCACCATTAGGACTGCTAGTGAAAGGGGCACATCTGGGATGAATTTTAAGGGGGAAGGGTTCTTTTCCTATGTTTTAGAAGAAATCTAGCTGAAGAAGTACATACTAGTGAGCAGTTAAACATTTGTCCTCAAACAGTGTCTTAATAAGTTGAGCTTAATAACCTGTTCCCTAATAATCTAATTCTTAAGCACCTATTCCACACAGTTAAAACTGGTTGAGTGGCCAGATCCTTAAGGCGCATTTCATAGACTTTATTGGCTGGATCTAATATGGCTACTATTACCAGATGAGGGACCATCTATAAACAGTTTTTTTGCTTTTGGGATTTCTTGACAGTGGCATTCAGTTCCTCACAACCTTGGTAGTAGATCTGTAACTGTCTTTTCCCATTTTTTCTATTATAACTTCCATGCCTTCAGTTTCTTATGTTTTTCCTCTATTTCATCTAACCCTTTAGTCATTTCATGAATTTTGTTGGCATTTTTACCTGAGGTTTCTACTAACTTTGTGACTTGATCTTTTTTGATAATTCCTTAACCATATTTTTCCATACTTAATTCCACAGAAAAAACTTTCCCCACTAATATTTCTGCTTGTTTAATAAATAAAAAGTCTAAAATCAAGGGGTAAGTACTTTTAATATAGCTCAAAATTCACTAATTTCAGCCCTATTTAGAGTTTAAAAATATCTTTCATAAAGTTTCAATTTCATTAAACTTTAATTAGCATCTTTGTTTTGCTCAGTAAGATAATTTATAGATTTATAGTTAAAACACTGGTCTTTATCCTGAGATACACCAAGTCCTTTTTTGGGTCCATTGCTCTAGCCTCACTTGAATCAGCCATTACCTTCTTTACTAGATAGTTATCCACTCATACTGTTGTCTTCTTACTATGAGATAACTTTGGCTCAGAAATAACCTGTAGCAAGCACCACTTATTTCAATGTGGTATCTATACAGGTTTGTCAGGAATTTATTTTATTTGTTTAGTATAATTGCTTCCTGTTTGAGGACTGGAAGCACAATCTGAGCCAGCAATGGGTCAGTTGGAACATACATAATGAAATTAAATATTTTACTAGAAAAACTATTAGCTACATTCAAAGGCTGTTTTATTTAGGGGATCTTATTTATACATATCAATAGATGACACTAGGCAATTTGATTCCCAAGTATCACAAATCACCAGTATCTGTATCTGGACAATAATTTACTTTTTTATCAAACTGCTTAATATGAAATTATCTATGTTGAATTTTCATCAGCACAATGGAAAAGTTGTAAAGATTGATCAACAAGTTAAGTAGATTAAAGTTACTGAAACTTGAGCTAATAGATTTTGAAGTCTTTTCATCAAAGTATCACTTATTACTCCATTAAAGATTGACATAAAGACGAATTCAGAGCTTCCAACTGGAAAGCCTAGAAGCATTAAACCTAGCTTACAAAATGGAAGCAATGCCTGATTTAGTAAAGTACTATCTTTGGTGATTATTTGGAAGAAGCATAACCTAGTTAAAATCCCAAACTTAACAACAACTTTATGGAGAGATTGATAGTTGGGTGAGTGTTATAAAATTTTGCAACCTGCACATTTGGAACTCTACTAGTGTACAAGGACAACAATATTAAGGCTGCTGACTTTTGCTTTTTTACCTTCACCAGCTACCTTTCTTTAAAATCCATGACAAAAACTAATCCATCATAGCCAAAAACTTCACCTTCAGTTGACTAACTACCTTGAGACGAGTCAGAGCCATGCACCCACCTGGGTGGCCAAGGTCTATCCTGACATCCCTCTTAGGTAATCTCTATCAGTCTCTCATTGGTGGTGGCTAGTTGGGTAAGTCCGTGTGTTGGTTCCTTGTAGCTCCAAGTATTGTAGTAGTGGCGCTGACCACTCCCCATGCACTCACCCAGCACCTAACCCTCAATGGACCTTTAATCCTACCCCTGAAAAACAAGGATACTACTTAACATAGAACAATAATAAGCAGGTAAAGAACTATCCTTATTTAGAGGGAATTTGGAGTATTCATACTTAGGTGAAAATGGCAAAGAATAGATAGGATATAATAAACATCAGCATTACTTGCCAGCAAACATTCCCTCAAATCCTTGTCATCAATTGCAGCAGTATAATTGGGGTATCCTCAGCATTACTCACTATTAATTCTTGGTAAATACATAATATAATATATTTGATTACTTTAACATTAATCACTGGTAGTCCTAAAAACCTAGACAACAAATGGAATTGAATTCACACCAATTAAAAACACTCTGCAACAATTACCAGAAACAATCATAAATCATAAATTATCCTCAGCATCAGTTACTGGTAATTATGTTTAGATATTTACTATAAAAATTGGTCTATCCTCAGCAACAATTGCATTAGGTTGGTAAACTATAAGCTAGGGGTGATTCAGCCTAATTCTTTGTAAACAACTAAACATTGAAATAGGTCAACTCAAAAGAATGAGGATCTAAAATTGGAACTGATTATCAAATAAACTATCAAACCTAGGTAAATTTTCAACATCTTTTCCTGAATAAGTCAGAACTTAGTTTAGGAAAACTATTTAAATAATAACATTAGGTTAAATTTCCATCACATCCCCCAACTTAACCAAATTTGATCTTAATGTGTGGCTCTTGAATCCTTGGCAGGCAAAACAAGGTTGATGCAATGACAGAGAGGTCCTTTGTACTACCCTCATCTCCAAGAAGCGTCAGTGTCATGGTCAAATGACATCATAGTGGGAACCAACCCCAAGGATAAGGCTGGACGCCAGGAGGTCCAGAAGATAAAGCTGCAGGCCCTCCCTGACCTCAGGCATACACTAGACCAACGCTGGGTACAGGCTAAATATGCCAAGGTTGGTACTAGTAAGGTGCCAAATGCCCAGCCCATTATGTCAGCCCAGGCTTTAAAATGGACAGTTTACCAAATTTACGTTGATGGTTCCATTAGTTAGTTGAGGAATGGGGTTTGAAACCCGTTCCATTTACAAAACAATGCGTTTGGGTCATATCCAGTTTCAATTGATTACTCGAGTGAAGTTAGTTTCAGCATATTTGACCAATTAGGGATGGAAGTGTCTGCCTATTGGTGGGTCAGTGCTTGGGCCCACTTCAGCATACCCCGTATTCCCCCGCCATGGTTTAATTATGTTTCCCATGACCAACACTCCAAGTTGGTTGACTTCTGAATAAACATTTTCCCCATTTTAAATTTTTTATTTAAAATATTTCAAACAATCCTGTGCGCAAACCTCTTCAAGGAGTTCTTGCACTCTGTTAACCTTGCCATTTTCAAAATGATCAAGCTATCCCCTAGTGCACCGTTGGTTCGCCCAGGTTCCCTCCAACCTGGGTCGTTTATCCCCTTACTCATTGTTCACCGCGTCACTTTTGGTGGGTTATTTATTATAATAATTGCACTTATATGCCTAAGTTGTTATCACTCCAGCACCCTCTGCTGGGCTCTAATAGCTTTCGTACTAATGGCTAGTTCCATGGCGTTGGCCTTGTGCACCATACACTACAACGCTGGGAACAGGAGAGTTATAGACACTCTCCTTACATTAGTCAACCAACATCTCAATTCTATGTGCATGAACTTTTTCCGTGTGGTACTTTTCAAATGGGAAACAGTGGGCGCCAGTTGTGGGCTTCAGCTATGGTCAGCTGCACTGCTGTTTACTCTTTTCCCCAATTTTTAAAGCAAATCGGCGTTATTATGGTTGCCTCCAACTGGAAAGTATCCACCCTTTGTGTTATACCTGGTGGGTATGGATGCTTTGATGTCTGAAAGTTGTGATTCCCCAACTTTCCGATAAAATTATCAATTATAAATTAAATAAAGGAGTTTTCCTTCACCCGCGCATTCAGCTGATGCCAGCAGAATTGGAGAAGATGGGCCCAGGGGTGTTGGCCATGGATAATGTTGGGCATTCTGTTGTTGTTTGAGGGATTGGGTCATTTGCATCTAAAAACGCGTTTTATAACAAAAACATTGTCTCTACATCTGAACCGTTTATTAACTCTTATGGCCTGGATGAGGACCCTATTCCTGTATATCAGATCACCCCTGAGAACCCACGTTCGACCCCTACCATGATCTGGGGCACTCAGGAAGTGGAAAAGGAACTTCATTTTAAATATAATAATGTATATGCACATGCAGAAGGTGTGGTGGGATATGTGGCCTCAGTAGTAAGAGTGGCCCACTATCCCTCCCCCTTCTATGATTCCAAAACATACCCTGAAGGCTTGCTCACGCCAGAGGAAGAATTTTCAGGGGAGGTAGTGGCGTTTTCTGCTTTAAATAAATCCCATTCTGGGTACTTCTTATTGACTGCTACCCTCACATCCCCTTTGGGGAAGTTGACCACAACCATTTTAGTGGATACCGGTGCCTCTAATAACTTTATTGACCATGACCTTGCTGACTACCTTGAGTTGAGTTACTCACCAGGTGGTATGGTTAGAGTTGGGGCTTCTCAAGGTATCCCTACGCTGAACGTCATGGGGTTAGTGGACTATCCTGTGGGCGCCTATCTTCTCTCCGACCATTTTCAAGCTATCAGAAACATCTTGTTCCCCAGTATTTTGGGTGTGGAGTAGTGGAGAAAGTTTGAAGTCAGGACTGATTATAAAAAAAACACCCTATCTTTGTCTTTGTTAAATGGTCACAAGCTGATATTTTTCTCTGTCATAGGATAACGCCCAGGACAAATTGTCCCATTGGCCTAATGTTCACACACTTCATTTTGCCCCTTTGCTGAAGTTCTCTATGGTGGTTCCCCTCCCTTCCTGTTTGGTGTGGTTGGAATCTTCTTTTGATGCAGCATCTGCTAACACACTTCCTTAGCACTCTGAGTTTAATTGTGACTTTAATCTCATGGTGGATTTGGTGCATATATCTTTTCCCAGTTTCCCATTGACTGTTCAGGAGGAAGAGACATTGGATGTGTGGGTGAAGGATCAGTTAGCCAAAGGTGCGATTTTTCAGCATACCTCCCCTGTATGCTCTCCACTTTTCCTTGTTGAGAAGGCTGATGGTACTCTACGCCAGTGCGTAGACTATGGGAACCTCAACAACGTTGCTGTAACAGACCTTCATCCCATCCCTTTGGATTCACAGATTGCGCGCTATGTGGAGAAGACGAAGGTCTTTTCCAAGCTGGATGGCCTCAATGCGTTTAATCAGATCCGGATAAAGAAGGTCCAGGAGTGGTTACCCCATTCCACACCAGAAAAGGAATTTTCCAGTTTTGGGTCATGCCCTTTGGGCTTAAGAATGCCCCTGCTATCTTTCAACGCCGCATTGATGAAGCGTTGGGGGACCTGTTAAGGGTATGCGCGGTCGCCTACATGGATGATATCCTGGTGTTTCCCCCTGATCAGGAGTCCCATGCAGTTCACCTTTGGCAAGTGGTGGAGCAGTTAAAGGCATCCAGCATTACGTTGAAAATTTCAAAGTGCGAGTTCTTCAAGTCCCAGGTCACATTTCTGGGCAACGTCATGTTTGACCAGGGTCACATGATAGCTCCAGACAAGGAGAAGGCGATTCATGAGTGGCCTACCCCACCTCAGTTAAGGAATTAAGGAGCTTTTTGGGGATGTGCACGTTCCTCAAGAAGTTCACTCCCAATCTCTGAGGTGGCGGCTCCCCTATACAAGGCTAGTGGTGCCAAGGTGCTTCAGTGGTCCCCCACTTTGGAGGATGCTTTCCAAGAAGTGAAGTACACCCTGTAGTCCACGACTGTTCTTTGCCATGTTGACCCTTCAAAGGAATTCATTGTGTCGACTGATGCCTCCAACTTAGCCATAGCGGCTGCCTTGTTACAAGTAGGTGAAGATGGAATAGAGCATCCGGTGGGATATTTTTTCTAGGAAGATGTCTCTGCCTGAGTTGAATTACGCCATTTACAATAAGGAGTTACTAGCAGTGTTGGAGGCGCTGAAATATTAGTGTCACCACTTAAATGGCTCTACCCAACCATTCCGCATACATACAGACCACCGTGCCTTGCCTGTACTACTGCGCCCCTCATGTCTAAACCCCACGTCAGACCCATTGGCAGAGACCCTTGCCCAATTTTCAATCACGTATGATTTCACCTTGGGCAAGGACAATGGTTTGGCGGATGCTTTGAGCTGCAACCCTGCATTAGCCCCCAACCCCATGGAGGTAGAAGTGCACAACACCCAGGTGATGATTCCTTCAAGCAAAATTATGTCGCTACTTCCCTCTCCCCTGGCTAACGGGCTAGCTCCTGTCCCTCTGGAAAATGCGGAGGAATATAGTATGTTCAGAAGGGTAGTCCTTTCTCAGCTGCTAGTAGCCAAATATACTATGATACTTGCTAAGTGTGAGTTGAATCAAGAGGATCTCTCCAGGGGCTATCACATGAAGGATGAGATGGTGTGGTTTCAGGGGCACCTATGGGTTCCTCCTGGACCACTTCGCCTATAAATCATTTGGGACCATCATGATGTACTCACCATTGAACATCCTGGTAAAGTGAAGACATTAGAGTTAATACGACGCACATACAATTGGAAGGGCTTGCTTGCTCAAGTGGGGCGGTATTGTAAGGATTGCCTGGTATGCAACCAGATGAAACCCAATCATCAACCTTTAGTAGGGTTGTTGGTACCAGTCCAAAAGGCTGATGGGCCCTGGACTTCCCTCTCGGTTGATTTCATTGTGGAGCTACTTGTCTCTGATGGTTATGATGCCATCATGGTGGTGGTGGACCATTTACAAATTTTCGCCCACTTTATTCCTTGCCAAACCACGATAACCGCAGTGAAGATGGCTAGGCGTTTTTTCACCCATGTGTTTGCACTCCATGGGGTTCCCCAAGAGATTATCAGTGACTGGGGACCCCAATTCACCTCCATCTTTTGGGAAGAGTTGTGTAAGACTCTTCAGATTCTCCCTTGACGTTCAACTGCCTATCATCCCCAATCATATGGGCAGAATGAACGAGTGTAAATGCTTGGAACAGTTCCTGCGGTGTTACACCGCCGCAGATCATTCGAATTGGGCTTCTACCCTTCCCATGGACCTGTTTAGCTACAACGATACTTTGCACTCTTCGATTGGCTGTTCCCCATTTTTCGCCAGCCATGGCTTTAACCCCGCCTTAAACATGGAGCCCAGCTGTGAGTCGAAGGTTGAAGCAGTGGTGGAATTTGCCAAGACAATCAAGAAGGTCCACCAGGGGGTTTCCACAAGCTTGGAGGCGGCTATGCAGGTATATAAGGAGAACGCTGATGGGAAACGCCGAGTGGGTCCCACATACAAGGAAGAAGATCTCGTGATGCTTGATGCTCATAACATCCCAATCAAGCAGCCATTTAAGAAGCTGGGACCAAAGAAGATTGGGCCCTACCGCGTTGTTAGAAAGGTGGTCCATGCCTCATACCAGATAGATCTCCCCTCCTCATTCTGGATCTTCTCAGTGTTTCATGAGAGCAAACTGACGTTGTTCAAGGGCCCCCCACCAGAGACTCCTGAGGCCTATCTTGTGGATGGGGCACCAGAGTGGGAGGTAGAAGAAATAGTTGCATCAAGCCGCATTAAAAGAGGACTCAAGTACATGGCATCTTGGAAGGGCTTTGCTGCTTCAGAGAAAAGTTGGGTTCCAGCGTGCGACTGCATGCATGCCCAAGATCTGATTGAAGCCTTCCACGAGCGTTTCTCCCAAGCTGCAGGATCTCAACCCAAACCGACTGTTGCCGCCATGAAGTTGGCCCCTGCCCACAAGAACTTTTCCCTTGTGCAAGCCCCTGGAGGGGGGTTGAGCCCCATCAGGAGGAGAGGGTAATGTCATGTGTAGATGACATCATAGTGGGGACCAACCCCAAAGATAAGGCTGGGCGCCTGGAGGCCCAAAAGGTGAAGCTACAGGGCCTCCCAGACCTGAAGCACACCCTAGACCAGCGCTGGGTATGGGAAAAATATGCTCAGGCTGGTCCTAGTGGGGTGCCAAGTGCCCAGCCCCTGACGTTGGGCCAGGCATTAAAACGAACTATCTATCAAATAAAGGCGGATGTTTTAATTCAGTTAGTCAAGAAATGGGGATTTGAAACCCATTCCATCTATAAAATAACGCGCTCAGGTCGAATCCAACTTCAATTGATCACTTGAGTGAAGTCAGTTTTGGCCTATTTAACTAATTTGGATGGCAGTATTGCCCTATTGGTGAGTCGCTGATTGGGCCCACTGCGGCATAACCCCAATTCCCCCATCTGAGCTTAAATACGTTTTCCCCAACCAACATTTCTTGTTGGTCAACTTCCAAATAAACTTTTCTCTGTTTACGCTATTTTAAATTTTATGATATTCTGAACGCTCCTGTGCATGAACCTCTTCGTGGAGGTCTCGCTCTCTGTTACCCTTGCCATTGCAAGTACCTTGCAGCTCTCCCCTCATGCACCATTTGTTCGTCCAGGTTCCCTCCAACTTGGGTCGCTTAGTCCCTTTCTATATGTGCACCGTGTCGCCTTTACTGGGGTTTTATTTATAAAATGCGCAATTTTATGCCTAAGTGGGTATTGCTTCAGCACCCTCTGCTGGGCTCTAATCACGTTGGCACTAACGGCTAGTTTCCTGGCGTTGGCCTGGTGCACCGCGCACTGCCACTCTGGGAACAGGAGAGTCATAGACATTCTCCTTACATCCATCCAAAAGGATCACAAACCTTGAAATTGACTTTACTCAATATAATAGACTGAAGTTAAACCCAATTTGAGTTCGCAATTTTGTAAATGGAACAGGTTTTAACCTTTGTTCCCTAAATAATTTAATTGTCCCATTATCATTTAATTCAAAACTTGTTCATTTCAACCCTAGAGCCAAAACAGGGAGCTGGGTTTTGGCACCTCACTTGTACCAACCTGGGTGTACCTAGCCTGTATCCAGCGTCGATCCAATGTGTGCTTGAGATTAGGAAGGGCCTGAAGTTTCACCTTCTAGGCCTCCTGCCTCCCAGCCTTTTCCCTGCTGTTGGTACCCTCTATAAGGTCATGTAAACATGACAGGGTAGGTGGCTTTGCTCAGATTGAGGCTAAAACTGAGTGGACATAGCTGCTGCCCACGCATATGATAAAATAATCCGCTTCAGGGTTGGATGAATCAAAAGAGGACTGCACCTCTGACAGATCCCCATAAGCTTGATTCTTCTGTTTCTCAGATTTAATCTGGTCAATCAGGGAGCTATAATATGGATATATAGCAGTTGCATTAGGATCTTTATTGATCACGGCCTCGCCCATTGGTCTTTTATTGACATCATTTCCCTCACAAGGTTCTTCTTCATATTCCTTTTCCCCTTTTTCAGCCTCATGTACTCTCGCTTCTGCCTCCTCCTCATTCTTTATCTGTTGGTATAACTGGTGTAGGAAACAGCATTGGAGAAATAAAATACACTAGGGTGAGGGGTCGACTGTTTTAGAGCCTCCAAAGTAAGAGAAAAGCGAAAAGAAAACCTTCTATGTGGTGAGTCCTGGGCTGGGCTCTGATCAGTGAGCATTAAAGTGTGTGTAACCTGAGGAAAGAGAAGTTGGTATGCAGCTTTTATCATAGTGTCCCATGTCCCACGTGACAGGAAAGTTTGAATTGAGATACAAAATTTAAATGGTCAACAGTCTTTTCCCAAACCATCAAGGCTTAAAAATACAAAGTAAATTAGGGGTTGTGTGGTTGGTTACTTTGTTGGGATAAGTACATTCCAAGAGAATATTGGCTTGTAACTATGGGTGCTTTAGCATTTACTACAGCAGGAACAGACTCTTGAGCTGCGCTTTACCAGAGTTGGGTGGTGGAGATTGGGAGAGGGTTTTGTCATTGTTGGTATGAGAGTTCCACATATGAGGTTAAACTAGCACCAAAAGGTTCTTTATCCTTGAGACCATCAAGTGTAACATTTGGGTGTTGTTAACTTATAAAAACAAAATCCGTGTATTATAATTTAAATTTTTAAATTAAATAGAAAAATAAGAGCTTTTTGGGATATAGCTCTTTAATGAAAATATTTTAAACAATAGCCCAATACCCTACCTAAGGTAGGATGGTAGATGTTAACTTTTGGTGGTATTGCTTAGATTTACTACACTGGTTGCACAGGTTAATTACCACTGACAATGGACGGAAAATATGAAGATTTCCAATCCTTTTTAGAAACCAATATAAAATATGGAGCTATTGCCCTGACCAACACTTTTATTATATATAATGCAGACTATCTCTGCTAACTACTAAAAAAACCTCCCCTTTCTCATTCTCCCACTCAACTATTATCCTCAGTATTCCTATTCAATTTAAACCCTTCCTCTTAGTAATTTCCTATTTTTTACATTTTAGAGGATTTTTTTCTATCTTGAGGCTTCAGTAGAATTTTCTAAATTCTCCAAACTAGCAGTACTTCAATCAATTCAATTCACCTTGACATGATCTTCTGCTCAATCTTGAGGCTCACCTTGAATCATAGATTTGATCCACCAGAAATATGACTTATTGTCCTTTCATATTTTTTAAGTACTAGTGGCGCCCAACCCAAAAGGGGGAGCCGCCACACATCTTTATTTGCAAATGGGCCAAACAAAGGGATTATTATAGATTAAATAATTCCTAATATACCCTTAGGTTATCAGCCTAGGAAGCTATATCAGATGGCGAGGAGGCTTTGGGGAAAATTTTGTCCGGCGCCTGCTTTAGCTGGCAGACCATGGCAGACAGAATTGGGATGGGAGCATCAGTGACATGGGGCATAAGGAGGTATAGTTGGGGGTTTTCTTTGTTAATGAGGTCAGAGGTGTCCATCGCCTCAACATATCAAGCAAGTGATGCTCAGCAAAATTGATGAGAGACAGCACACAAGTAAATGACTTGATTTGCTGTTGGGTTTGGGGATAATTGGGGTCAAAAAGAGAAGCTTTTGCTGCATCAATGCAAGCATGGCTCGCACCAAAAACAAGCTCCTCAATTTCATATTTTTCATCTTTTTCAAAATCATGAGGAAAATTGGGGATAGGAATACTCTTGACAAGGGACTCCATTGCCCCATGGAGTTGCTGGCGGAGGAGGGTGTTGGCTGGGGCATCTGCAGCCACAGCTTCCATATCATTAATATTTTTATAAATGGGAAACCCATTTTTTGGATGAAAATGGCGGGAACTGTAATGGTCAGGTCAAACCAATCATTACATTTTGACTCAAAATTTGCATTTCTGAATTTTTAAGTCGAAATGCTATTTTGAGGTTTTGAGGTTCATGTGGGCTTGGCGCTGGGATGTGCCCCTCCCAAGCTATTCTTTATGCTCCCTGGGGCACAAAGAGAAGTGTGGAGGTGCTCCCCTGAAGAGCGACCTTAAAAGGTCAGGCCTGCACGATTCTGAACTCAGTTCAGAATTTTTCCTTGTTTACCACCATCATGTGGGATTCTCCGTTGGCCTCAGGACCACTCTTGCTGAGTCTTACCTGGTATCCAGCGGCGAACCTAGTTTTTATGCCTTAACAAAAATGTGGGCTCTGGGTGTCGATTGGATGCAATTAAACCTTAGGGATTATTCAATCCACTTGAGTTTTTTACTCATGTCACTTGCGGTGCCATATTATTGGATTTAAAGTTTGTTCACATGTTTATTTTCATTAATAAGGAATTCAGCTAATTTTAGGGTTAAATCCACTCTTACCTGTGTTGTCTTTTCTTGCTTCAAATTTTCCAATAGCTGAGTTGAAGGACAAATTTTGCTGTCCATTTGATCCACCAATCCTTAGGTGAGATGGCAATCAAAACTGGGATGTTTTCGATCATTACAAGAACACAATTTGGGAGGGTCAACAAAGAACTCCTCCAAAGCAAAATTAGGCTTCATGTGGCATGGCCATCCATCCTCCTCAATCCATTTGAGAGCCTCAAATGGATTGGATTCAGCCAGCGCTGGGCCAGCCACAGGAATTGGGGATGTGGCTGGAGCTGATTGGCCATGTGTTGTTGACCATGGCAGCTCAGCTGAAACTTATTCAGCCATCGACTCAGAATTCTGTTATCTGGTCAAAAGCAGAAGCCAATCAAAATTTTTAAATTTTTATAAATTTTGATTGGCTTCTGCTTTTGAAGCAGTGCCAGAATTCCCTGACGTTGGGGGTGGGAGGATTGAGCCCCATTCAAAAAATTGGGGTGAGGCAGCCACCGGGGTGGTGCCTGAGCCCTGAGTGGCAGATGCAGTGGAAGTGGCAACCATGGGGCACTTGCACTTCGAGTGGTTAAGCTTGAACCACAAGGGGCAAATGGCGGGAATGTTTTTGACGCATGCCCAGAATGGGTGATCAGGGGTGGATCTGATCATGGTGCGGGGGGTAATCGTGAGGTGAGAGTTGCAATGAAATGGGTGGATTGTTGCAAAGGCATGAGGCCCTGCCAACTGATCCTCCCCATTGGGAACCACAAACTGCAACACGTGGTCTGCACCATAAATGGCCAAACCCTCCATGTGCTCATGGTGGAGGCGTTTGGGGGAAAGGAAAGAGGGCAATCCAGTGAACCGGACCACTAAAATGGCCTCATCCAGGAGCTGGGTGCAAACAGTGGGCAGAAGATTTTTTTAAATATTAATGGCAGCTTGGCTGCTGCCACTGCATTGGCTTCCGAGTGGAAGCTGAGGTTGAAATACCCCTTAAAGGGGTGGAAGTCAATAAAGCTGGCAGGTTTGAAAACTGCCATGGCCATCTCGAAGATGGCCATACTTGCATATGGGAAAAGGTTCCCATATTCAACCTGGAGGCCAAAATGCAAATTGCTCCATGGGAGCACCAAAAGGCTCTGGAGCACCACCTGAGAGCTGGCGAGGTGGTGGGCCAAGTCCTGAGGGGGGACATAATTCCCAGTAGCATTGGGAGGGCTAGCAGAGCCAGCCTGGGCGTGCTTCAGTGGTGGCCAAAAGACACTAGATGGCAGCGCACCACCACCCCAAGCTGGGGCAGCAGGTGTCAATTGCATTGACATCAGTATGTTTTGGCTCAATTGAGCAGTTGTTTTTTGTATTTTTTCTAGAAAAATCCGAATTTGGCTTTGATTTGGGTATCTAAACAAAAGAAAGATATTGTCCTAACATATTAATTTTCTATTATGGGCTTTATGCAGGGATAGGGGAAGGAGACTGCTAATCTTAACTGCAATATTAGGGAATGATTTACAATTTTGAAACAGTTAATCAAAAGTTTTGATCCCCAACTTTGCCTCATCAGTATCAGTTAATGATTCCAAGCCATTCTCAGGTTGTTTCACAAAAATTCAAATTCCTAAATTGCTCTCTTGAGTTTGGAATGAAGTGTTAGGTTTAGACCCCATTTTCAGCCTTTCAGCTTTGTCTTTTTTCTTGGTTTTACTTAGCTGAAGAAGTTGTTCCCATTCAATTGGACTTCTGGTTAAACCCTTTTTGGGGACAGAAAATAGAAACCATGGTGAAGAGATCCTTGCGTTTTCTAAAATCTAAACAAAGGTGTTTGATCTTTAAATTAAACCTCTGCAGATTTTGACATTTGAATTGGTTACGATGAGGGGTGGATGGGGAAAAGGTATGGGGCAAAAAGGGAGAGGTGCGGCCACCCATCTCTCATCCAGGGTATGCCTTAGGTCTGAGATTTGGGTGATTGGCAAGGCCTAGTGATTTAAACCCTTTTTGGTCCTAAAGGGTTGTGCAAACCTGTCCAGCCTGATACTGGATCCAAGGGCCTTACAATATTGAGCTAAGTTTATAATAGCTCTGGAGGACTGAGACTTATAGCCATGACAAATTTTGAGTGACATAGCCCTGGAGCTTCAGTGGAAAACAATCTGAAGATATTAAGGCTCACATTATTAGGAATTATGATAAATAGTAGGATATCATATATGAGCTAGATCCAAGGTCTGAACTATAGATTAAACTAAATATGTTTAATTTTTAGGAGGCCTTAGAAAGTATCTGTATTTTACTAATTAAATATAAGTTGGAATACATTGCAGCAGATAAATAAAAACATATATTATTTTATTGGCTGTAATGATACTGTGAAGGTAACTAGCCTTTTTAACCAAAAGCATATCTAAATTTGTTGATAAGTATATTTGATAATGGTAAAAAAAACTTGGAAGTGACATAGTATATATATTATTGGAACTTATATGCTACCTAAGATGTAAAGGAGGCTGTAATTTATCTGAGGTACTAGAATAAAGTCATTAATTATATTTAGCATTTTGGATAAATTAGTGATTTACTAGGTAATATTGGTCTATATCTGTGATAACAAAATATTGATAAGTCATTAAAAATCATATATAGAATCATCCTACTTCAGTCTAGCATCTCAAGTATAGCTTTAAGAACCATAAGCGGTAAGTAGCTTTTCACACCTAACTTCTGCTTTGTCAGATAGTAAAAACTCATTTGATCTAGTGAGAAGCCATTTTAGCTATTTTATTTTTATCTTGATATAATTCTGGTAAAAGTAAATGCACCTTAATCTAAAAAATTAGATAATAAGGACCTGTCTAATATCTAGGTTAGTATTAACTAAACAACAGGTTTGAACTTAAGAATCAGTCTTAATTGTGATATATTAATTAAGTAATTCAATTACTTTTGGAGCTTGGTGCACTTCCATAATCAATGTTCAACTTCAGTCAACCAATTGGAAATAATTTATTAAATCACATAATCTAATACCTCATTAAAGCTAAATACAACTATATCACTTGATCTGATTTTGAGGTTAAGTATAACATGGTTTAATGGTTTGTAGGATTTTTTATTATGATTAGGAAGATGACATTTTAAAACTATGTTGATTCTATTGTGGTCATTATTCAAAGGTTGAGGATCTACTTAATAGATAACTTCACTGACGTACTGACTTAAAGACTGACTGACATCTGAAACCTTCGAGTCTGATAGGGTCAATCTATTTGGGTGAGTGGGTGAGAATTGGCGAATATTATCTAATAATTCACCAAATTGCTCACCTGGAGCTAAGCAAGTCAGATAAGTCTAATCTATTTGGGTAGGTGGGTGAGAATTGGCAAATAAGATCAAATATGAAATTAATGAGCCTGATGGGTTCAATCTATTTGGGCGGGTGGGTGAGAATTAAATATTATTGAATAATTCACCAAATTGCTCACTTGGAACTTAACAAAAATCAGTATTAGAGTTTAAGTAGATTAAGTAGTTAGGATAATCAGCCCACCAGCCACAAGGGCAACAGTGAAGACATTTAGTCCAAGTGGCTCAAGAGTAGTGTTGGCACAGCCTATAGGCTACAATGTGAGCTTATCATCTAACAAACTAAATATCATAGTGAAGCATGGGTATCTGGATGTTAGGTTTATATATTTTAAAAACCTGCCTATTTTGGCTCACCTAGTTAATAATATACTTTTGGCAGGTTAAGTAGAAGTTGGTTTAGTAGTTTGGAAGATATTTCACATACTCAATGATTTTAAGTATAAAGAGATGTTTTGGGTAGCAGTTTGGTGTTATTTGATTGATTCAATAGGTTTTTTTGACATGATATATATCCTATGGCTGGGGGGGGTATGTTCAACTATGATATCATACCTGATGAGCTTAAATTACTATGGGTGTGGATTGTTTTTGCATAGGTTGACTAATTAAATTAATTTAGATCTAAAATGAATTTTGTAGATGGCGATCAGTAAATTTAGCATAGAGTGACCAAGTAAATCAACCAAATAAATAAAATGAGGTATTATAGATAGATATCTGAAAGTTTACCATATAATTGACTGATGAATCAACTAAATAATAAAAACTAAATAAGTAAAAACTGCCAACCTTATACCTGAAATATTGAACTAATCAAGTCAAATGAACAATTATTTTTTATTTTTTATTTGAGGTGGGCTGACCTGGGGATGATATTGCACCAATTAAGGGAAATTGAATGAATGGGAAAAGAAGATAAAATCTGGAAAACCTCCACATGTGGCATATGTTAGGCCAGGAACTCCATGGACCGCCTTTGCTATTTGCTATCTCAGTTCAGGGCATTGCAGCACAAAACCAACAGTCATAATCATCCCCTACCCAAGCTCATCTACCGGGATCAAACTTGGGGAGTGAATGAACAATTATAAATTATTTGAGGTGGGTCAACCTTGGGACAAATATACCACACTGAGAATATTTTCTAGCCAGTACAGGTTTTGAATACAAAACCCACACTAGGGGTGGAAGCAGTTTTGCCCGCTCAGCTAACCACCCTTGTTTTTTATTTTTTTTTATTAAAACTCCATAATTTATTAAATAAATTTAAGGGAAAGTAAGAGGGGAGGGCAGAATACAGATAATTTGGCTGAGGGTAAAAAAGACCGGGGATTCAGGCTGCTGGAGTTCTAGTACCTCTGACCATTGCTGATTGGCAATCACTATTGCTAGTTACAGTTCTAGCAGCAGTGGGCTTACAGGCCATACTATTCTCAGATGATTAGTAGCTTCATCACATGTGATGAGCGATTTGGCAGGGAAAGCCAAATGTGTGGCCTTATAGCACATGGGGATTATGCGTGAGAATTTTGAGATCCGGTGGAGCTGATTGGAGATAATCTGAATGGTCTTCAATACCAAACCTCTGTGATGGGGGCACTCATTGCTCATAACCTTGGCAACGAGTGCACAGTGAATTACCCATACACAATAATGGTAAATGAAGGCTCATAGTTGAATTGGAGCCATTCTCAAGGTTTTTCATAAAAGACAGGTCCTGTGATGGATGTATACCTGGAGGTGAATAATTGCCTGATAGGATGTATTGCGTTGTGGACCAGTATTTTTTGAACACGGTGCATTCATAAT